>CM052083.1:573287-780406 GCA_028453745.1 Agapostemon virescens
TGTTGTGGGGCCAGCTGTGGTCTCAGTAGAAGATACTGAAGAGGTCTCAGTTGATCCTGTTGTAGTTTCAGTGCTCTGAGATGTCGTTGATCCTTCTGTGGTCACAGTAGAGGAGCCTGTGGACGTCTCAGTGGTTTCGGTTGAGGTCTCAGTGCTTGTGGTTGTCGTCGGGCTAGCTGTGGTCTCAGTAGAAGATTGTGTGGAGGTCTCAGTCGGTTCTGCTGTAGAGTGAGTGCTTTGACTCGTCGTTGTTTCTTCTGTACAAGCTGTTGTGTTTTCTGGTGTTGTTTCTGTCGGGGTTGTAGTGGTCTCAGTGGTTGTAGATGTCGTCGAGCCTGCTGTGGTCTCAGTAGAAGATACTGAAGAGGTCTCAGTTGATCCTGCTGTGGTCTCAGTAGTTCCTGCTGTGGTCTCAGTGCTCTGAGAAGTCGTAGATCCTTCTGTAGTCACAGTTGTGGATGGCGTGGCTGTCTGCGTCGTTATTGTTGAGGGCTCAGTGGTGGTAGTAGTCGTCGTCTTTACTGTGAGTGTTTTGATGGTTATGTAAGTGATACATTTGTGAATAGTAATTGTTTTTCAGTTGCACATACCTGGGTGGTGTATACATTCCTTGATACAAATTTCAACTGTTCGGAGGATTTGTGCAACCAGTTTTATGAAGTCTGGCAATAGTTTGATACACGAACATTGAGCCAGTGATGATTTTTGGGTTATTAGCAATTGCACTAGATCGTTTATGTCTTTTACCACTTTTTTCACTTCGTGTTGTTGTAGTTGCGTTACTTGTTGAAGTACCTGTAAGCGATCGTGTATGATAGGAAATATCGTTTATCATGAATGGTAGTTTGTCGTCTGGTTTGTTTACTCGGTTGGGATGGTATTCGCGTAAGTTGTGCAAATGTTACATAGAATTGTCTCGATTGTATGCCGATAGTACACTTACTTTCGCCAAGCATATTGGAAGTTCAAATATATTTGTATGCGTGCATTTGGCCGCTTGCACGTTTATGTTTTCGAGTTCGAGCAAGAAATCGTTTGTTCGCCGTGAAATATTGTCGTATATTTGAGTTGTCGCGTTCATTTCTCCATTAACACAGTTGATAACTTTATGGATGATTTCGAGCGCAGCTTTCCTAATTTTGTCGATTTCGATTAGACATTTACTGATGTCTACGCCGCGTGCTCTTTTCTTCCAGTTGTAGACTTTCATGTTTACCTGAAAACAGAATAACGTATGGAACTTTTCTGGATTCGTATATCGAGACCTGGCCTTTCGCGATGCGCCAACGATGCGAAGCGAGGATAATATCTATTGGTTTATTTAGGATCGCGACGATTTCAAGTAGAATGGGAAGTGAATTAATCTAACCATTAATGGATCTTACCACTTCCAACACGCCGTTGACTTTTGCGACGGCATCCTCGTTCAAGCGGCCAGCAATCTTTCTGACGTCTTCGTAGTGGAAGGCGGCCAGACTGTTGGTTTCTTGAACCGTATCCTTTAAGCTGTCAACGATGTATTTGATTTGGCTGGCGAACCCAAATCTTTCTTGAATGCCTCCTCCGGCTCCGCCGGCACCGCCGCCGCCATAGTTGGCAACCGGCGTAGGAATAACGTTGCCCTACGGTGGAAAATAGGAAAGTAAGTTGTCGAATAGAAAATTGCGTGTGCAGCTCGTGCGATCGGTTGGCGCGTTCTCGCGACATCGAACGTTGGTAAAAATTCGTCGAGATGAGAAAATATAGCATCCGATCGTACGATCTACTTTCCTTCTACTCTATAGAACGTTTCTTGACAATCGGTCGCAGTTCGGTCACAGGGGAAGGAGTGGACACGAAATTTTGACGATGCTCTGAATTTTCAAATAGAATCGAAGCGTGGACCGTGGAACGGGGAGCGAGATTTAGAACGCGTCACTCTCCGTTCGGCGATCGTTATCCCTCACTGTCTCGATCTCGAACGGTCCGATTAAATCCCAGGGTCGTCGGTGTTGGTCGATCGCAAGACCGATCGGACCGATAGAAGTATGATCCAACTTACACTAGCAGCGGCAACAAAGAGACAAAGGGCGAGTACGGTCCTCGCCATCTTTGGCCCCGTTCTCATCGCTCACCGGGAAGACACACAGGTGCTGATAAAACCGTATTCACATTTATATACGAACAGAAATCCCGAAACGAAGAAGCGATGCGACTGCTCCGCCAAGGGGTTTCGGTTATTCAAATATGCGCGTAATTTTCTACACCTGTGTCAATGTACAGTCGCGGCTAATTAATGCCGCGAACGCTGACGGCGCGTTCATCATTAACATGTTATCAGTGGATTTGTTTCGATTCTACTCCGGGTTGCGCTGATAACTTTGCTAACGTGTAGCCTGTAGACAGTTTTTCGCATGTGCATATCCTTCCGCTCGACTTCGCGGAGTCGAACGTATAAATATACGCGGCGCGTGTTTGTTATTCGCGCCTATCCGTTTCTCAAGCTTTTCCTCGGATTTGCTCGCTCCGATCGATCGAGTCGGTTACAAATTTGTTGGTTCTTGTTTGCGCAACGCAATCTGTTCCCCGAACAAACACTATCAAACGTGTTTTGGTTGATTTCGTTTACCGCCTAGCACGCTGATTAAAACGTCATGCTGTTTGCTCAGAGTTTTTACGTTCGCTCGGTTGAGCCTCAATGAAGCTGCACGCCGCGAATCACGATAATAGCAAATCACGACGTCGTAATTCACCGACTTTCGATTCCGTTAGGGTTGCAACTTGTTTTCTTAACCGTTCGACAAGACAATTTGGTGCCTCTGTTTTCGGGGTAACACGTCACAGATTCAACAAGTTTATCGAAACGAATTCGATCGATATCGTTGAATGCTTGATCGCTGCTAATTATAGTCGACGCGAACGACTGTCCGCCTAATTTCGTAAAAATACTTTTCCCTCTCGCAAACATTGTCGCACCTGCTGTTATCTGGAGCAGGACTTACCGTGTTCTACGAGTGAATTCAGGTACACAGGTGGCTGGATCGTTGCGGTGCAATCGTTCGCGATATTTCGATCGAATCGCAAGACGGACAATCGACGTCGCTTTAAATATTCAATGGCCGTCGAACGTTCGCCGTTGCGCTCCGTGCGAGCGCGAGGGGTGAGCGCGCGCGTCTCCGCGCGTCTCTGCGCGTCGCTGTACGTTTCCGTGCGTGCGTGCGCGCGTACGTGCGCTCACCGACGTACAGCAGACACGTACACTTTCACCCCAATAAAACTTTCCCATAGACACGGTGCACGGGGTGTCGTGGGAACCGCATCGACCGATATAAAGCAACCACCGTACGCATTTTGATGGGGTGCGCGAACGCGTGCGAGCAGTTCGGAGATTCCTCCGCAATGGATCGGCGACGGCTCTCGGAGCCTTCGAAAATGCTGAGAGCTCGTTAGGAATCGTGGTACTTTGAACCGTCGATCGGCACGTTCGAACGCCTTCCAGATTTTTTCAGCTTCCTCTCGGCTGTACATCGTCGACAACGATATCCATCGGATCCAACGAGATTTATGAGAAACGGCTCGATATTCTGGACGGTCTATTAACACTTTATCGACCGGAAGCCTATTAATAGGCTTTTCAATATTAGCGCTGTATCAAAGTGAAGCTTAAAATTCTATTTTTATATTCCAATTTGTAATAACATTATTAGACAATATTATTGGGGATGCATTGTAGATCCGCAATAAAAATTGCTGTGAGCAATTGAAAGACCCATTAAAAAGTTTTCAGTCATGGATCATGGGCCTTACAAAAATTCTGAAATAATTGCCGGTTTATGTAAAACTGTTTAGTGCAACAAATATATTGAAATTCATTTAGAAGCCGCACAAACAATTCCGCCAACCATGTACGAGTTACACGAGAGTCGAAAATCGCATGCAAAGAAATACAGAGTTTGACACGGAAAAGAGAAGAACGTACGAACTGGATATTATTCGCGCTGGATCAAAATGAAGCTTAAAATTCTATTTTTACATTCCAATTTGTAATAACATTATTAGACAATATTATGGGGGTTGCACTGTCGATCCGCAATAAAAATTGCTGTCAGCGTTGAAAGACCCATTAAAAAGTTTTCAGTCATGGATCATGGGCCTTAAAAAAATTCTGAAATAATCGCCGGTCGACAAAGTGTTAATACAAAACGGGGCTGATAACCGAATCGATGTATTTTACATTCTATGATGGATGGAAGACCAAATTAGCCCCCATCCATCCGAGAAACCTTATCTCTACGTTTGCGTTAAAGATTCGCGTCACGCGACGTACGTTTCCTTGTGCGTGAACCTGTTTGTTCGGTCTCCGAGCCAATATTTAAAATATTTGCGGTTGCCTGTGACGTACAACCCAACGAGCCATTCTTTTTGTGTACGCTGGAACGATAACCGAGTTTTCGCGAACGAGCCATCCGTTTCCCAGGAAGTAGCGTCTCTCGTTGCTCGCTTCTCGTCGAACGAACGTTCAAACTTGATCTCTAGAGATACAATATCGCGAGCCGATAAAATCTCTGCGATAACGGGGCGCCAGGTATTTACATTCAAACAAGTACAACGAACGCTGTGAAAAGTTTTTTTCTTCTGGGCCAACTTCGAAACGTACCGTCGCTCCGTATTCTCCAGGAGATTTTACCTTGGCTCCTTTCGTCGTGTCTCTCGAAACGCGGTGTTCTCGCATCGCGAGAATTTCCATCGCGGGAAACGCGGCGCAGGAAACGAAAGCTTCGGTCCGACCAGCGACGAAACGCTCTCGGAGAAAAACACGCCACCCACGGTTTTATCGAGTTCAATATTTAGGAAGTAAACACGTTTCGCGCTATCGGATGATGTAATGCTCGCCTCTCACTATCGATCAACTACGTCAGAATTATTGTGAAAGTTACTCTTTGCGTTTCGATAAGTTGTCCCGTATTTTTTTCACGGGCAATCGTATCGAGCCCCTTCGAAATCCGTCTTTCCAATTAACGAAAGCAACTGTTTACGTTTCAGATCGATCTCCGGACGTTCCAACTACCGCGGATATATCTCGGTGAGTACCGAATCGATTATAATTTTCGAACAACCACGTCTAAAACGAAACGAAGAACCACTCGAAAAAATGCAAAGCCGCTCGAGAATCCTAAATCGTTTTTTCCCCCAAAGGAAGCGCATTCTCCGGGGAACTAGGTTTCCAACAGCTGTTCTCGTATTCGCTTCCTGGACATCGGGATATCGATACCACGTGTTCTCTATGCATCGCGCGTGTCCTTCCAGTGCGTCGGCAGACGATCCGGACCGTTAAATTTTTAGAGGAACGATCGTGGACGAAAACGACTGTTAGAAATCTCCGATGTCGACGGAAGCTCGATCGCGGTGTAAATAAATCGAGATAACGTCGTTCAAGGTATAATAGACGTCTCGCTGGCAGGAACGCCGTTATCGAAAGATAATCGGTATATTATTCTCGAGAATTCTCCGAATTTTCCCGCTCCGAGAAGCAATCTCCGCGTTTGCGAAAGAACGCGCACAGTTTTCGGCAATCCCCGATAACGAGGCGACGGGCTCGTTCGAACCCAACGAGTTAAAGTTCAATCGGCGTCGCGGCACATGGCCGTTTCAACCTGTTCGCTCGACGTTCATGGGAACACGCCGGCATGTGGTTTTATCCGCGACCATATGGCGTATCGAGAAGAGGAAACGCACGTGCGAAAAGATCGAGAGGAACGTGATAATCCATTTGCGTCTGCATTCCGGACGACGCGACGCGACCAAACTGTCCCCCTCTTATTTTTATTTCTAATTGCGATTCCATTGAAATTTTCTTTCTCGCTGTATCGCGGGAAAAATTCATTAGATTTTTCTTTCACGACCGAGACAAAATGGCGGAATCGACGGCTAGCATTTATTATTAGTTACGATCGCGACGAAACCTATTAGGTAAATCGGAAAGTTCCGTCCGTTTTTTTACAAAAAGTATAGCTTTATTCATGAAAGAAAATGAAAAAGTACGTTAATCAAAATATTGTCCATCGTTAGCGATGACTTTTTCCCATCTTTCGGGCAGCAAGCGAATTCCGCGTCGAAAGAATGATTCATCTTTGGAGGTTATCCAGGCGGAGATCCATTTTTCGAGATCTTCGTACGAATTAAATCGTTCTTCAGCAAGTGCGTGTGCCATCGACCGAAACAAGTGGTAGTCAGATGGGGCACAGTCTGGTGAATAAGCCGCATGTGGTAGCACTTCCCAGCCAAGTGCTTCTATCGTTTCCTTGACAATTTTTGAGACGCGAGGCCGAGCATTGTCATGCAGCGAAATCACCTTACGCTGTCTCGTTTCATATTGTGGTCGTTTTTCGTGCAATGCTCGACTCAAACGGATAATTTGTTGTCGGTAGAGATCTCCTGTGACTGTTTGACCAGTTTTTAGCAGTTCATAGTATACCACACCTTCCTGATCCCACCAAATGCAGAGTAAAGCCTTTTTTCCGTGGATATTCCGCTTTGGCGTCGATGTTGAGGGTTGGCCAGGATCACAAATGGTTTTTCGACGTTTAGGATTGTCAAAATAAATCCATTTTTCATCCCCAGTGATGAGACGATGGAGAAACCCCTTTCTTTGTTGCCTAGCAAGCAAAATTTCGCAGATGGTTTTCCGCCTTTCAATGTCTCTTGGCTTGAGTTCATATGGGACCCACTTTCCTTCCTTGTAGACCTTCCCTAAGGCTTTTAAACGGTCGGAAATGACAGATTGAGCACAATTTAACGCTTCTGCAATTTGTTTTTGCGTTTGACATGGATCTTCATCCACCAATGTCTGCAATTCTTCGTCTTCGAATACTCGTGGCCGTCCAGAACGCTCTTTGTCCTCCAAAGAAAAATCACCATTTTTAAAAGGTCGAAACCACTCTCTACATGTTTTATCGGAAACAGCATTATCGCCATAAACGTCTACAATCATTCGATGAGCTTCAGCTGCCGTTTTCTTCCAATTGAAACAAAAGACTAACACTTCGCGCAAATGACGCTTATTCGGCTGAAATTCCGACATCTTCAATGTAGAAAAAAACAAAGTTATTGATGCAAGCGTAAATTGTTGTGTACTGAGTTTTATTAACAGATGTTCAAACTAAAAAGTTAGCCTTACTTTAGAAGTTATAGTTATCCACAGTTCGAGCTACGGCTACTCGAAGCTAAATGGACAGAACTTTCCGATTGACCTAATACTTTTCAACAGCGGAGAAAGAACGAACGGATCTCCGAATATAACGACGCAGGAACAATAGCAGAAACTAGTTGCCACCAGTTTTAATCGCGGTGTCCACATTTAGCTCTTTTGCGTCGGGCGAAACTTGTTACACGCTGCGTTGCTCGTTACCGATGCCGTCAAAGCGAATTTATAAAATATTCATGATCCTTTCGGCCGAACGATATCATCGTCGCACGCTTTGCCGCACAGATTTCCCGTTCGATCCTGTCGGATATACATATATTCGGAAAAGTTGGAGTATCAACGAGCCATCGAAGCATCGTAATTCTATCGGCATCAACGTCTCTCTCCCTCTCTCTCTCTCTCTCTCTCTCTCTCTCTCTCTCTCTCTCTCTTTCCCTTTGCCAACGCAAACATCGATAACCGAGAAATAAAGCCCTGCTCATTCGGGCCGGGCACGCAGAAAAATTCGCAATAGCGACGAAAATAACGCGACCCGGCCCTCGTTCCCCGTTCAAATTCGCTGGTGAAAAGAGAACGGCCACGACTATTTTGGTCGTGCTCTTTTCTCGAACGAGAATGGAAACGCGGGGGCTCGCGATTACCGATTTGCGACAATCCCGTGAGACGCAAAACCGAACGATTAATTCGATGCAACTTTTACTCGATTCGGACGCGCGCAGCGACGAGCTATCGGTCGAGCGATCATCGCTCATTTTCATTCACGAGACCGTTATCGGGTGCGATCCGCTCGTCGCGTAATATTTGCTCTCGGAACGAAATCGAATCCGCGAGTTGCTCGTCGAATGGCCGCGCATCGATCACGGACAAGATTCGGATCGAGACGGAGGTAGGGTAGCCGTATTTTCCCAGCAGCTACTTTGCCTTGATTTACTTTTTCGTCTGCGCTCGAAGGATCGTCCGAGAAGGGAAAGAAGGAAGGATCGGAGGAAGGAAGGAAGGAAGGAAGGAAGAAAAAACAGACAGCTGTTCGCGCTCGTTCGTGCTTCCTCGTTGTTTTTCGTCCGACCGCCGCGCCGTATTCGAACACAGGAAATTCGCTGTCAAAGCCCGCGACCGGCGGTGGGGGCTCGATCGCTACAGGGTTTCGAATCGATTCGGTGTTTATCCGATGTCAGAGATACTTGAAATATTTCATAGTCTTCGTAGTCTCGCTAAACGTTGTTCGCTCGAAAGCCTTGGACGAACGGCGGATCGAACTTGTCGATCGGTTCGCAGCTTCGATCGACCATCGACGTCGTTTCCAGCGACGACGCGCGCTCCTATAAAAATTCACGATATTTCGTTGGCTCGACGATTCGATTATGCAAAGTGTTTGCGTGCGGTGACTCTCCCGGCGCATCGACGTCGCTTTTTCCCATTCGCTCTTTTACCTTGACATCTCGTAAATATTCCCTCCGCGATGCAAGCTTCCCCGAGCCGAAAAATCTCGCTTCGAATCGTTTTCCCCGAACTGTGCGACGTTCGAGCGCGACAACGGATCGAAGCGATCGCTGGGAAATTGCTTGAAAATCTGTAAAGAAACAGTCCTGCGAACGTTCTTCGGCAAGAATCGCGAGACGCGCTTGACCTTTTTCAACCGCGTTCGTGCAAAGATACTTGTACTCGTATATATTTTTGTCTTACGGCCCTGACGCGACGCTCGGCGCACCGTACGCCGAGAAAAATCTAAAAACGTAGGAGACCCCGTGTCCGGGTATCGCGGCGAACCTTTCGGAGCCGCGTCTCGGCAGATGTGTGCGACCATTTGCCATGGCAGCTGCGCTCCTCACCACCGTAAACTTCGAGCACCAGCCCCGGCGCTCCTATCCGACCCTCGAACTCGAGCTCGAAGAGCGTCGCCTTTCGAAACGTCGCAGCGCCGCGATGCATCCGATTAATTCGACGATCCTATTCGATCGTCGAATCGTCCGTCCGAGCCGGAGTCAGCGGCAGAGTCGGGGCCAGATTTCCGTCGGTCTCTCGGCGATCGCATAATCGCGGGGCAAACCGGTTTTACGCGGTACAAAACCGAGCGTGTCTTGAACACGGTGAGACGAACAGGCGCTGAGGAAACTTGGCATGCCCCTGGCTGTCGATCCGAGGGTAGGGAAAAGGTACCTGGGCCCTGACTACGACCATCGCATTCACGGTGCCCCGACCAGCGCGGGGACTGACTCGGGGCTCGTGCTCCGTACTAGACTCCGTACTAAACGGAAAACAAGGAACGACGGACTCTGTCCTTTCGTCTCTCGTCTCGTCGAAGAAACAGAATTTCTTTCTCGCTCGCAATTACGTCGCTTTCGTAAAATTTACGCCATCGATCGGCAGGCTGGATTCGATGCGAACGATTGGGCTTACGCAACCGGATGAAATTTTGTTACCCCTTGCCGGAATCTAGATAACCGTCTCGTCGTTCCACCGTTGTTGCAGGGACAAATTTGGCAGCGATCATCGATATTCGATAAGGACGCGATCCACGCAACGACTAATTTATATCGATTTATAACTCCGTTATCCTATCGAGGACTGGAAAAACGCGTATCAGATTGGATCGCGACCGCTTTACCGTATCGATTCTGCGATAAAGAATTTTTCAACGGTAAGCGTACACTCTGTTACGACGAATCTCTTGCGAAACGTCGTGTTTGGGTTTTCCTTCCCCAACGACGAATATCGTCGATCGTCTCGCGAGTTATCCCTCTCGCCGAACGTTTCAACCGAAATCTACCAAATACGGTTGCTACTTTGTTCCTTTGCGAATCGAAAGAAAATTCTGTTCGTCCGTTATCGATTAACTGTGCGATCGAAGGTTCGCGGCTTCGATCGTCGACTCTTTAAAGATATTTATCGTAGGCGCGTTGGTATTTCCGATGCGCCCGATGCAACGCAGCCATTCGTTGCACTCCGTCGTCGGAAATCGTCGGTGCTAACACGGCGATTGCGATGAAATTTGGCGAAGCTCTAAAAGACGGAACGGGCCCCTCGTTAACGGGCAATTTCCCGATGAAGGGCGAGCAAAGTGGCCGCGGTCGGTTCGTCGGTGTACCGTTAAAGCGGTTCGAATTTCGGAGAAGGTAGAGGGCATGGCGAGAGCCGAGTACACCCCTGGTGGGGCCGGAGGACCCGGGTAGAGCGACCTGGGCCCGTTTGTACTACGGCATTCGCGTCTCGAGTGTATCAGGGGGGGGTTCTTCGAGCGTCGGCCTGTCGGAGCACCGGAAGATCGAGCGTGCGTTCTCGTCCCGTCAGGTTTTTTCGTTGGCTCGCGTTGCTCGGTGAAAGTGGCCGGGTTTATCGCGTGCTTTTCCGCCATCGAGACGAGTGCGGAGCTCGAGAAATGGATAACGCGTCGTCGCGCGCGCTCCTCGACCATCTTTCTTCGTCGATCGCCAGCCAGTGCTAGAGCGAACCCACGGTTTCAACGTTTCAACGTCGCTCCGACCGTTGGAACTCGGAACACGAAGCGACAACTTCACCAGGTGGCGCGGAAGTTCCTCGTACGAGGGGAACGGACGTTTTGTTTAAACAATTACAGGTGTTCTATCTGTGCGCGAACACGTTCTCGCCTCTGTCCGGTGCGTTCCGTTTCGTCAGCGGATATTCTCGACAAAGTTCGCTGGTTTTCCGAATGCGAATCGAGACATAGATCCTGAGATCGGCGTCTCGAGAGATCTTACGGACATTTTTCCGTTTCGCACGGAGACTCGCGAGAGACGAACGAATCCCCGTGGTCGAGAGTTCGTTCTCGCGGACGACCTCCGACCGAACGCGACAAATCGAACGAGCATCGCGATTCCGGTGGGGTCGCCGGAAGTCGGCGAGCGTGACGGCGGCGATTCTAACGGAAAAACGTGGGAACTCGTAGCCGCCAGGGCTCCTCCGGCCGTTCGTTAACCGACGCGGCTTTAAACGAGCTCGGTGATAATCGCGTTAAACGCTCGCGAACGAAACGACGAACGACAAGCAGCGTACTTTCCCTGCGCCGAACGGATATTTATCGGAGCATCGATCGACGGGGAGGCTGGGGTCGGTCGTTGCGTTCTTGCTTCGCGATCGAGGACGACTCGATCGTTGTTCGAAGCCAGAACGAAGCTGGATTGAAATTTTTTGAGCGTGCCAGGTAGCTCGATCGTTCGCTGCGACGCGTTCGATCATCGATCCGAGAGGAGAGGCGAGAAGAAAGACTGCGAGGACCGAACGATGCGAGGATTCCGGGGACTCTGTCGAGAAAGAAACTCTCGAGGTTCCATCGGCTGCTGCTGATCGCGCTCTGCGGTTTTTCGGAAAGACGCGTCGTCGAACGTCTCGATTTCCTCGTTGGCGATCGAGAGGAGGCTCGGTAGTTCTCGAGCGAATCCGAGCCAGGATTCGTCATCGATTAAAAATAACGAGTTGGAGACGCATCGACGCGCATCATCGCCGTCGTCCGAACGGTGTAGAGCATCGCGAGCGAATCGCGTGCGAGCTGCCAGGATACGCTGCTCCCCACCGTCGAATGCAAGGTAGGCCACTGGTCGGCGGCGGCGGCGGCGGCTGCTGCTGGTGCCGAGTGCCGTTGCTGGTGCAAAGGGGAACGCGAAACTGAAAGAGAGTACAGCCGGTATCCCACTCTAGGTAGAGTCCATGACGTCAACCTCTGGGGCAAGTCGAACGACCAGTTTCAACTGCCTGCTCGTGGCAAGAACGGACCGGCTGGAGGCGGAGGAGGCGGAGGAGGAGCTGGACGAGCTGGAGAAAGAAGAAGAAGAAGAAGAAGAAGAGGAGGAGGAGGAGGAGGAGAAGAAGATCGACCACGACGAAGAAGAAGAAAAGTTGCCAGTGCGATCTCTTCGGCCTCGAGTCGATACGCCCGAGTCGATTCCACGTTCGTTTTTACCGGTCGATTCGAGCGACGTGTCGGTAGCGCCGCTTTGCTCAAACTATTCCCTCCGGTTCGAGCGATTCGAACGGTTCGCTGGCGAATGAACGGGTAAAAGCGTACAGGCGCGAGAGGGTTGAAGCCGCAACGGTAAAAAGCAAAGAGTGAAAAGTATAAAAGTATAAAAGTATAAAAGTATAAAAGGAAAAAGTCAAACGTGAAAAGTGAAAAGGAGGCGACGCACGTTCGGTGGTGTGAATGGGTCGGTCGCGTACACCTGGCTGGCGACGGTGATAAGCGGACGCACGAAGCGCGAGCAGGCTCGCGATGGAACTCGGTGGTTCGGTGACGGTACCTTGGTCGATCGGGAAGCCCCCACAGTTATCCGCGTTCGCAGTGCCGTTCGTTTGTCCGAGCGCTACGTCGCCTCGGTGAATCCACGGAATGCCGTAGAAACAACGTGGAGCAACGAAAAAAACTCGTTCACCGATTACATTCACCGGATAATATCAACGCCCGTGAAAGTGATACATCGTCTCTCTCTCTCCCTCTCTTCCTCTCTTCCTCTCTTTGTGCGCGTGTGTTTGTTTCCGAGTACGCGTACAACGCGAGAGTGCGTCGACGATCGTCGAGTGCCGAGGATAAAATCGTGAAAAGTCGATCGACGCGGGGGAAAATCGATCGCGCGGTGTGCGTGGACGCTCGATGGGATTGTCGTCGCCGTGTATGGTGCACCAAGGGAAACGACCAAAGCAGCGGCACGGCGCGTTGTGTTTGGATACTTGACGCAGACGTTGCTACTGCGCGTTGTGAAAACATCGGTGTCGCAGAGAAATGGGAAACCACCCGTCCGCCCACCAGCCGCTCGAAAGAGCCACCGGTCATGCTGGAAATGGTGTTCGTCTCTCGGTAGGTCGCGCGATCGTGCTCTACGTCGTTGATAATTCTCGCAGATGCCCACGTGTGACGCGCGACTCACGCCTCCCGATCGCCAACCCGATGGCCGATGCCATCGCCGATACGTATCGTTAAATGGAGCGTGCGTTCCTCCGTGGTAGGCGATGCCTCGCTCGCGGAGCACACCTCTCTTTGCTGCCTTTGAACGCCTCGAAACCGCCCTGCCTCTCTCGTACCTCTCGCGTACCTCTCGCGTACCTCTCGCGCACCTCTCGCGTACCTCTCTTGCCCGGAGGCACACCCTGCGTCCGTCTTTCTTGTCTTTTCTTTCTATTTTCGCCTCGATCGCTCTTATCCGACCAAGAAACGTCGCTTCCCGACGACGGTCCGCGAGCCTACCGGGCCCCGAGCAAGGATAATCTTCTTTGAATTCTTCTTTGTGCTTGTCGCTTTCGTTTCAAGAACGACCTTTGTCCGCCCGTTCGACGAAGCGATTCGAAAGGGTTTGGTGATCGAGACGAGACGCGCGCGAGGTTCTTCCTCGAGAGCGGAGAATGGTAAATAAATAAGAGACGATAGCTCGGCGATTCGACCGGCTCGAAAGCACCTGCGTCGGGGGCGTACAGGTACCGCTCGTAGAGTACGCGCGAAATTCGTTGCGACTCGCGAGGGAGGAGAAACGCCGTGCGACCGCGAGAGGAGAATCTCTCATCGATTTCTCGTTATAGGGGTCAGTGTCGTTTTCGCGAAGGAATCTTCAACGTGCTCGCTGGTCGATGCGAAAGTTCGCCTTTAACGCGTCGACGAATTAATTCGCATCGGTCGTGGGCGGATCGGTATTTCGGTGGTTGGATCGAAACTGGTCTCGGAGAGGTCGCGGGACGACGAAGGTCGCGCATCTTTTCTCCTCGTTCCTCGCCGCGTTTTAAAAGGCCTTCGGTCCCGAGTTCTCGTCCATGCTCTCGCCCATAATTCTGCCGCCATTTGCCCGATAACGAACGGGCGAGCCGCGCGACTGGAATACGTTTATCTGGCATCGCTCGTTCGCACCGTGTGCTCGTCGTCGTGTGACCGGCGTCCGTTGCAGCGAACGTTACGCTGCATAGAAAAATTCTGCTGCGACGGGAACGTTCTTTTCTATCCTCCGTCGACGTATCGTACGCGTCGCGCGTTTCACGTTCGTTCCTTCGGTGCCGTTCTTCCAACATTTCGCGGCTATAAACATTTCGACTCGAGCCTCTTCATAATTCAAAGCGTTCGCTGCCATAGACGACTTTGCTGGTTCGATAAGGATTTTCGCGCACCGCCTGCCGGCGTCGTCGAACGAACGGTCGTCGAGACTTCTCGATCGATGTTGCGACAACGATGGCAATTTGATTTCTTCCGAGTACGACGAACGTGGCCGCGGTTTCGAAAGTCCCAGGAACGCGCGCCGATCGATCCGATCCGTCGATCCGTCGGTTGACGAGAGGGCGCATTTTTCGTAGAAGTTTCTCGCGGACGCTCGCGTTGTTCGCGATCGAGCCGTCCCGATTCGAGAATTCTCGCGGACGCGTTTCCAATGAATTCCTAGTGCTCCATCGACGGGTTTGCATAACCGATCTTTGTCTCGAAGGTGAAATCTGACGCACGGCGCCGTCGACTGTGAAATCATCGTAGGCGAGAAAAGCGCGTAAAACGAAACTTTCGACGTTCACGGTTTCGATGATTACCAGCGTTAGCATGCGCGACTGTTACGTGTCGCGTAACGCGGTTAACGAGCGTCTCGTTTTTTGTTTTTGGAGCGTTCAAGGCCGCGCGATACTACACCTTACCAATTATTCGATCGCGTCGCGTCAGCCTAGATTAATTATCATTCACGGACGAACGATCGCGTGGAAAATACTCGTGCCGCGACGAATATCGTCGGGACTATTCGGTTTACCGGAGCAATCTTTGCGCTTCGCTAGCGTAATTTCGTAAACCGATGCATATAGCTCGTCGCGCGTCCTTTCATCTCGCTTTCAACGAAATTAAATTTCAGTCGCACCGTATCGACTACACTGTTAAAAACGCTAACACGCGACGATTCGCGATGGACAGAGCAACGACGGTAAACGCGATCTCTCGTTCCGAGTATTTCTCTTACGAACGATTTCTCCGACAAATATGAATCACCTGTGCGCGCTTACGTGTCGGTGGAACGCGCGCGCGGTGTCCGCTCCTCGGCGTGTAACGATCGTCGGATTTCGGCGAAAAGCCGTTATTCCGAATTCCAAACGTACTCGAGATCGAGAGACCGTCGTCGACCGGTTCGTATCCAATCGAAATTCATTGGGACTGAATCGATTCGATCCGTGGATGCATCGCAGCGTCGCTTCGCGGTTTCTCGTTGACGCGTTCGGGTCGATCGCGCGATCGCTAGAAAGCGTTCCGAGGATCGAGAGAAAGCAACCGGGTTCTCGACACGCTGTTCAGCCGTGTCGGTCGCTCGGATATTGGCCGAAGCCATACGAACAGGTCGACGGGAACCGTCGCCGTCGGCATCCGAGTTTGCTACCCCCTCGCGACGACGTCCTTGTAAAACCAGTCGGCAGATTTATCGCATCTCAAATAATAACGCGTTATCGAACGACTCGGCTGCCGAATCGTCCCGCGGAGTCGATTGTTCCGCTCGAAACGATACGGCGCGACGCTTCGCGTACGCGAGACGACGGCGAATCGCGTTCGTCGTTGTTCGTCGACGAAGAAGCTATGTCAGTCGTTGATCGACTTAACTCGGTTAAAGTTACGCGAGTCCCGAAGACGCTCGTGATTACGTTCGAATCGTATTACGCGAGCGGCGCGCATACGTTTATTGGAAAGGGACGGCGGCGCGAACGCGTGTACGTTTACGGTCACGCACACTCGCAGAGAAAGCAACGGGGGATCGAACTCCAAGGATAACTGGTGCCGATGTCCGTACGCTCGATATCGAGGGAGAGGGATCCGGATTTCTACAAGGTGTCTTAGAATTATCCAGAGGAGCAAGCCCGGTCCCTCGCGACGAGATCCGACGGTCGGATGGAGGATGTTCGCGTGCCCAAGTCGACGTACGTTCGATTTATACGAGTTCGCGCATTCGCGACGACGCGGCATCGATGCTCCTCTCGTTTCCGTTTTCCTCCTTTCGACAGGAACGAATACGTCAGAGCTTGTCTTCGCGCGTCGTTCACGGACGATGCCGCGAGACAGCGGCGACGGTCTAGATTCTCAAAATCGAAAGGTCTCGCGGCGAACTTTGGTAAAGGCGAGCTCGTCGAAGACGGTTAATCGGGTCGTGTCCGCGCGAATCGACCGTTTCGTGCCAAAACGATTCGCTGTCGGGAAGCGATACGGCGGGGGGTAAGGACGGCCAGAAAAATCAATAGACTCGGGGCGAACAAAAGGAAATGCCAGGGAACCTGTTCGTTCGAAGGCGCTATTAAAACGCAATTACGAGAACTACAACGGAGGCCAAACCGGGACGAATAGCGCCGACAGACTTTCAGTTTCCTCGACGCATCATGGAGGGGAACGAATATTTGACGTTGCCTGAAATGGCAGCGGGTCTCTCGCAGCGACAAATATCTGGTTGCATGCGCGAGTACGCGATCCTTTCACCGAGACAGGTGTTGTACGTAGGCAGACGCAGGTACGCGTTACGATGCGCGGCGTTGTTCGCGGAACAATAACGCGAACGCCTCGCTGAGTTCGCTCCGCGAGACCGCGATTTGTTTCATCGGTACGCGTTCGCCGCCGCCGCCACCACCGCGGTGTTCGACTCTCGATAACTTTACCGGCAAACTTGCGGTCGTTGTCTGCTCCCTCGATGAGATCCATGGCGTTTTCACGGCTGCTCCTCGCCGTTTCTCGCCGTCGAACGAAGCACGGCCGTGTAACTTCTGTTCCACGAGCATCCGACTATCTGTTCCAGCAAATAGTACCGTTCGTCCTCGATTGCTCGCTATGTCAATGTTTTGGTGCGAACGACGCCAGCGGGAGAGATTTCTTCCGCGTGTAGTACCCCCGGTAGGCGTGGCTTCGACGGAGCTAGCACAGAGCTCCACGGGGCGGCAACCCACGCTCGTGTCTGCTTCGGACGACGTCGCAAGAGTTTGCCGCGAAGCTTTGTCTCGAGGCTGGAAAGTAATCGTGCTAATCACGCGATCGAATGTCTTCTTTTAGCGGAGAAGAACAATGGTCGATCACGAAGGCGCATTATTCTGCGTTCGTAAATGTAATTAGCATGATTAGCGGTACGATGTGGGAACCCGTTGTCGGTGAAAAGCGAGTGGAACGCGTCCGAGGACGAGAGGAACGGACGCTTCTCGACCGGTCCTGTCGGCAGCTTCGAGCCGCTTCAATTTCATTTCGCAGTTTCCGTCTCGGTGTTGCTCCCCTGGGATCCTTCGTGGGACACGGGATTCGTCGATCGCACAGTTCTCGCTTGTTCCCTCGATGAATCTCGAATCGTCGAGCACTCGGGAACAGGTGGGGATAGATCGGGTACGCGAACAGACGCCGTCGAGGTGTTCGTCCGCCGACAGAGCCGAGCTACGAGAACAGCAGAATCCAGCTTGTCTCCGGTCGACGAACAGTCGGTCCGAGGACCGAGCGAACGTGTACCGGCTTTCACCGGTGGCTTTTTAGGTCACGACGAGCCGTCAGGGACCAGGAGATCCGTGGCTTCGATTGGCACGTAACCCCGAAGGGAACGATGCCAGCCACCGAGGGCCGTGGCAGCGAGCCACTCGTCGTCGGATTCTTTCGGGTCGTCCCTTTTTACTCGCGACTCGCTTCCACCGATCGTTCGAATAGTTTCGGCTCCGGTGTGCCAGCGAAAAGCACGATCGATCGATGCCTCGCGAACTAAATCCTTGACCGTGCCAAACCCAACCGGGCCACTTGTTTTTCTTTACATCGCCTTGGGCGGTTTTCGCAGCGGAATCGATCTTTCGTCAGGTTGTTGCATACGGAATGTCCGATTTTACGAAGTATTTCGATCGAGAACGTCGTCGCAACCCAGATTTATTCGTTTACATTTCAAGATACAAAGTTGATATTGAAAGTTCTGTCGTCGGTTCTTACGTAAACGTTTAATTTCATTTTGAAATGAAGTTTCTTTCAACGTCGCCGACGCGCTTCCACGTATACTTTTCGTATCTGTGGAAAACTAAATATATCGACGACTATGGCGCGAAAACACCGAAAGAAAATTTCATTTCTATTTGTAAACAATTCGAAGTTCGAGACGTTGCTACGCTCGTTGCCCTCTTCGCAAGACCCTTCGAGATACGAGACTAGTTGTGCGTGTATTTTCTCGCGAACAGCCAGGCGGAACGAAACGCGCTTCGGACGCGCTTCGGACTCGTTCGCACGGATTTGCCCGTTTTTCCAGACGCGTTTTCCTCGTCGAGGGGACCGAGCACGGTCGGGTCCGCAGGTATCCGCATCTCGAAACGAAATATGAATTCCACCGTATCTTTTCCCGGTTCGATCACCGATCCATTCGCCAGTCATCCGGCACGCGGTATCGCGATCGAGAACCTTGGATCACGATGACAAAGCACGCCGATCGACGATAACATCGTAGTTTTGTTTACGCCGAATCGATCGAAGGATTTCTACGAGCGCGCGCGATATCGAAAAAACGAGGGTTTCTGGCGGCATGAATGAAAGAGAAATTGTTGAAAGAGGCCGTGGGCAAATACGAGACGAGAAACATCGTTGAAACTTTCGATCGAGTCCTTGAACAGCGCAATAAGCTTCTTGGAAATCGTGCCGAAGCATCGCGGAATGCGAACAATGATGGAAACGCGCTTGCCGCGGAGGAATCGTGACAATGATCGTTGATAACGATGCTGCGTTAAAACCCATTAATTGATAAATAACTAGGCGAGGTCGCGTATCTGCATTCGCGGCGTTTTAGTCGAGTGCCCGGTGCATACGGTAATCGTTGCCGCTTCGACCTTGAGTCGTGAAAGGAAATATGGCGGCGGAGGAGAATGCGTCTGTGGTTATTGTGTGTGTGTGTGTTTATGTGTACGTGTACGCGTGTGTATTTGTGCATGCAGACGGTTCGTGCATGTCAAAACGTAGGCAGGTCGATCTAGCGCCGCAATTTCCTGCTGTTAGCGAGTCGTCGAGTTCACGGCGCTCCCCGCGAGTCCGCGCGTCGACCGTAGCGTTATTAAAATCGCCCTTAGAGACCAGAAAGCTTTCTCGAAGACCGGAGAATCCTGCCGAACGAAGTTAAGAACGATTGCCTAGCTCGCTCTTCTCGAGCCTCGGACCTCTCGTTCCTCGGCGAGCAATATTGCTTCTATCTTAAACGTCGCTTCCGTATCGGAAGACCTTACCGCGGAACTTTCAAATTTTTTAATCGAATTTTCCGAACCACTTGGAAACGCGTAATTCGATCGCGAGACCGCGCAATTTATGCATGGAAAATCCGAACGCGGAGCTCGTGAAATTTCCTAATCGAATTTTTCGAGCACTCGGAAGCTTCTGATGCAACTACGAGAATGCGCGCGCGGGAGAGAGAGAGAGAGAGAGAGATACGTTGCGCAGTTTATGCGCGCGATCCGGAATCGATCTAAATTGCTAATACGACGACGGTCATCGTTACGCATCGAAGTCGAACGCCGGATTTTTGCATCGGGTATCGGCTTACCGTGCAATGAAATCGCGAGACGCTCGCTCGCTTCGCTTCGACCTTTCCTGTTGGGAACATCGTAAACAATGGGAGGCAAAGTAACGATCCGCGACCTACAATCAAATCGCATGATTAACGTGGAGTTCGCCAGGGAAACCTAGATCGAACGACGTCTTCGAAGGAAACGCGGTTGCTAGGATCGAATCGGCCTCCTTGAAGACGCGATTCTCCGCGCGGCTACGCGTACACCGCCGGATCGAAGCCCCGTCGTTGTTCGAATCGGCCGACTCGATAAATTTTGCGTCGAGTTAAGGAACGTACGAACGAACGCAAAGTTGTCGGCGACGTTTCGTAACGTTTCGAAAAATTTCCGAGTGCCTGGAGGCTGAGTCATCGAGACGCGCGAGGCGGCTCGGCGCGACTCGCGTCCGATGCCGTGGCAAAAGAAAGTCGAGTCGTAAGTCTCGTCGAAGATATCGTGAGAGAACATTCCGGGCGAGTCGATTCATCGAGCCTCCCTCCGGTTTTTTCACATGGCACTCGGCCACTTGGCCAGTCGGCCACCGGCGAATAAAAAGCTACTCGAATCGGCGACCGAACAAATGTTTCCAAAGAGCGCGGGGCGAGTGGAGGATGGGTCTCTATAAAAATAAGCACCGCGAGAACATAATTACGAGGCATCATCGATCCGGTGGCAGATGACAGCTGTAATTGAACGGCGCGCGACCACTTACGGACACTCATCCGGCCGGTTATCTCTCTCCGGGGCGAAGATAGGGATCGGATCGGATCGGCTCGAATGGAATCGAATCGAGTCGCGTCGCGTCGCAACTGCGCTAACGCATTGCTAAGCCTATTACCGCTCTCTAAGCAAATAGCCCCGAATAATCGGATTGCGTTCGAGAGCGCTTACTTTCGCACGTTTTAACCGTCGTCGGCGATGGCGGCGGTTCTCCCGCATCGCGTCGGTGAAATTTCGCACCGCTTGTCGACCGAGCGGCAAGACGAAACTCTTGGTCCGGGTGCTCGTGTTTTATTTTGACAGCGCCGCTCGTATCGTTTCGCGATCACCGTCGCGCGGTGAATGTACAGCTGCACGACTATTGTTTGCTCGCGAACGAGCTCCCATCCTCGGAAAAAGCGGATCGTTGCGCGTACGTGACAATATTTGCTTGGTCTTTGAATGCGGTTCGGCGAAACGCGCGTCAGATGCGATCGAATAACGCCGAGTGGCCTGTGCAACGTTTGCAGGGGATCGATCCTGTTTGCAGTCGCCGATTCCGCGCAACCGACGGCAGCAAATCGAAATCGAAACCGCAGAAGGGTTTCGTCCAGTGTCCGAAAGTTATCGAGACTAATTTTTACAGGGGAACCTGTACCCCCGAGGAAACTGAAAAAGAGATCAATTACCAGGGTTAACGCGAATTCAAAGGGAGAAATCGCTTCGATATTTATTCTGTTCAGCGGGCCGATGAAAAAGCTGGATTAAAGAGAACGCTCCCTTGGGAATCGGCCTCCCCGCGCGATACGCGGCGCACACAGGCACAAAGGTATACAGCCGTACAGGCGTGCAGGCAACGCACAGACTCGGGAACGAGATATTTACAGCGTCCACCATGCCGGGGAACGCTTAGATGATCTCGTTGATATTCCTTATCTGGCGCGCGAGGATCGTGTAAGCCTAGGCTAACGCGTTTCCGTATTTTAAGGGCGAGATAGGGTCGTCCTCTTATCTTTACCCGCGACGAAGCCTCGCTTCTGTAACCATTATCGCCGGAGAATTTTATGGAGTTATGTAAGCGGATATTCTTCTTTGTTGCCGACCGCTGTATCCATGGGAATTTCAGCGAAAGCCCGTCGCGAACACGATTATCCTTCGTTTAGAAGATCATCGCGAATCGATCGCGAGACGCGAGAACTCTTCTCTTTCTCTCTCTCTCTCTCGGTAGAACGTAATTTTCGACAGAGTTGGTTTTCGAAAAGGTAATCGACCGATTACGGCAAACAACGCGCAATCTTCGGTCATGGAGATCGAATGAAAACGAGGCAGGGGGCTTTCTCAACGGGCTTCCTCGGTTCTCGATCCGTCGGCCGGTTCTTAGGGGTGTCGATTTAGGAGGGTAGACGGCCGCGCTAGGGGAGAGTCCGAGGAGGGTCCCGATATAAAAGATTCTTTGGGAACCGATGCTAAGATTCGATCACAGGCCTTTGTGAAGCTACAACTCGTCGACTCGCCTCGCCTTGCCTTGCCTCGACTCGGTTGTTGCCAGACACATTGGCTTCCTTCCGCCAGCTATTTTCTCAAGGCTGACTGTTAACGATTCATCGGGGAAACCTGAAACGAAGCGGCTCGTCCTCTGGGAACGCTCGCAGATTTCGCGCGAGGGGGTCGTTCGGCGGCAAACGTCGAGCACAACGAGAGACGATGCCTGCGCGGCGGCGTATCTTCTCGACGACGCGTCGTTTCGCGAAATTGCTTCCCGGAGACTGTTCTTTCAAACGATCGAAACCCCCCGGGCTGCATTCTCCGACGAATTTCGAGACTGACTTCGCAGAGAATTTTGGCTGAAAAATCAAATTCGGGTTTTCGACTTGGTTCGTTCGCGAAACAGCGTCGTTCGCTAGTTTTCGAAGCTCGAACGTTCGTCGAATCGATTCGATCGCTTCGTCGCTCGGCGAAGAAGTTTGATGCTGAAACAAAATCGCCGGGGAAATAGAGTTAAGATTAAAAATACGATGAACGGTTTTTGGATCCTTGTCGCGTGAGTATCGTGTTCGGATCGAGTAAAACGATCGATGCGATTCGATCGGTTGCGGTCGCGCGTCTAAATGGACAAACGAGTAACAGTGATTTTTATGTTTGTTTGCGCAGGAGCGAGAGAGGTCGCCTGGGAAAAGAATGGATCGACTTCGACGGAGCTTTCGAGACAGCTTTCGACGGCGGAAAGATTCCCACGTGCCGGAATCGAGTAAACCCCACCAATGGCAAGCAGACGAGACGGCTGTCCGTTCGGCTACTTGCGCCTTCCACGTTAAGGTATCGTCCAAAACGATAACACGGCGGAACCTCTTTCCAACAAGGTCGAAAAATACCTGTCGCGTGATAGGAAGTTCTACCGCCGTGTGTAACGTCCTTTCTTCCAACATTTTCTCGTCGATCGAAACGAATGTTATCGTTGCAGTACCTGGGATGTGTAGAGGTGTTCGAGTCGAGGGGCATGCAGGTGTGCGAGGAAGCTTTAAAAGTACTTAGGGTAAGCGACAGTTGAAACGATGCGAAAAGAATTCCGCTCGCGACATCTCGAGGAACGCTCGTAAACTTAATCCCGTTTGTTCCTGATGGACCGACAGAATTCGAGGCGAAGGCCGGTTCGCGCGGTGCTGCACGTGTCGGGGGATGGTCTCAGAGTCGTCGAGGACGAGACGAAGGGGTTGATCGTCGACCAGACGATCGAGAAGGTCTCGTTTTGCGCTCCCGATCGAAACCACGAGAAAGGATTCAGCTACATATGCCGGGACGGCACGACGAGGCGGTGGATGTGCCACGGTTTCTTGGCGCTGAAAGAGTCGGTGAGTGGAAAGCAACGGCGCTTCTTATCGCCGACCACCGCGATCGGAAATTCGATTCGCAACGTTTCCATCTTTTTCTTTCCAGGGCGAACGTCTGAGTCATGCCGTGGGCTGCGCCTTCGCCGCGTGTTTGGAACGAAAGCAGAGAAGGGACAAGGAGTGCGGTGTCACGATAAAGTACGATTCGAAGACCTCGACCTTCACGAGAAGCGGCTGCTTCAGGCAATCCAGCATCACCGAGCGACTGGAGGACTCGCGCGAAAGAGCCATCGGTCAGTGCTTCTTGCTTCTCGAGATCGCATTCGATTCTTTCGCCAGGTTTCGCGATTCGGACGATTCGTTGGCAGAACACCCACCGCGTGCGGCGAGACGAGAAGACGAACCGTGGAGGAAACGCGGATCGTCCGAGTGGTGGGAACGGCAGGGACACGCCTAGCCTCGCAAGCGTTTTCGGCTCGAGCGAAATATTGGCTAAAGCGGTCGCGCGAACGACGTACCGCGTGACGTCAAAGCGTAAACATCGAGACCATGGGAGCATCGGAGGTGGGGTTAGGCGAATTCAACGATAAGCGCCTCCTGTTTCCGTACCGTCTCTCGGCTGGTCACCGGTCTCGTCTCACCGTGCGGTAGTCGTAGCGCAAAGTTTGCAACCTACGTAGCAATATTTTGTTGCTCTCCCGAGACTTTTCTCGGTTCGATCGATCCGTCGATCGTCGCCGGTGGAATTTTGATGGCTTCCGCCGTAGAGGATCGCCGGTTTTCAGATTTTCAGCGAATGCTAAAAGCTTCGGATGTTTCAGATGTTGCGGACATACCACCGGTGAAGCAAGTTTACAATCCCTTCGCCATCGAGAGACCGCACGCTACTCCATCGATGCTCGAACGACAAGGTTCATTCCGCGGTTTCACGCAACTGAATCAAGCTTCTCCGTTCAAAAGGCAGCTCAGTTTGCGGGTGAACGATCTTCCTAGCAACCTTGAACGTACGCGTAGTCTCAGTCTCGAGCCGACGGTTCTGTCGCGACTGCCGCCGTCCATGTTGAAGCCACCAGGTGAGCATCTCCCGAGCAATTCCACTCGGTCACGTTTTCTTCGAGTATACGAGCTAGATACCGAATAACCAGCTTCTTCGTTTTTACAACAGAATTCGAAGGATATGACGAAGGTCATTATTCCCTATTCCGTTAAGTGTTCGTGTTTGCCTGTTTCCTTGATCTCTGTTCTAGAATCGTCCCCGTTTCATGCTTAAAAATATACCCTGCAACGAGAAAACGAAAAGCACGCTCGAGGCTCGACCAAGATTCGGTCGAGCGACCGGGCAACGCGTAATTTCTCGTTGCTTCGTATTCGTTTAAACGGTCGAACGAAACCGATAGAACGAACACAGAGCAAAGGACACTATTCTTTTCGATACAACGTAGAATTAGACCTTGTAGCTTTCCGACACTTTCCCTCTCTACTAGGTAATGCGTTTGTTCCGCAGAATTTGTTGTGCCTGGAACTCTTTGACCTGTACGTTTTGGTTAGACATCTTCCGCGCGCGTTTACCTGGTCGTGTGCAGCATGTACCCGTAGTTTGTAGCACAAGTTTCAGAGCACCGCATTTAAATAGCGATCGAGTCAATGTTTGCGACGCTCGTCGCTCGTGTGCGATCGAACGATCGATAATGTTGGGAACGTTTTACAGTCAGCCCGATACCGGAGCTATCGTCCGCGGGTCAAGACAGCGTCGCGATGATGTGCCAGCAGATTTCGCGGGGTCTCTCTCTTCTGACCAACATCGACGACTTCGGACCGCTGCCTTCGCAGAGCACCGCGAGCTCGGTCGCTAAACAGCTCTTCATCAGCACTTCTACCAGCAATACTCCGGCATGTACGTATTCTTCTTCGATTCGACTTATTCGCTGCGACCATTTGCAACCCAAAACCTGATACCAATCGCGTTGCGTTTCAGTGACGAGCAGTAGTTCCATGGACGACATGAAGCTAGAGAACGAGCCCAGTTTGAACAACAACAACAACAACATCAACAACAACGAGAAGAACGATGATCTCAGCAACCTGAACCACGTCGGCAGCACCTGGCAAGAGTCCCCGTCGCCGGTTTCTACCTCGAACCACAGGTTAACACCGATCCAAAAGAAAACTTCCAACGTCAGCCCCATCCTTCCAAGGACGAACGCGGCGACGCCGAGCGTGATGAGCACTCCGGCGTCCAGCACGGTCGGTGTCTTCGGCACGACTCCGTCGGCGAGTCCAGCTTTCAGCACAGCGTCCACTTCCTCTTTGGGAAACGCGTCGACGCCGGCCGTTAACAGGTCACCGATCCCGAAGACGACGTCCCCGACCACCAGCGTCGCTTCCGCCTCTCCGGCTCCGTCCGGCAGTTTGGCCAACGATTCCGTCGGCCAGATCAGCCAGATTTCGCCGGCAAATCAAATGTCCGGCACAGCGGTAAGGAATCCTTTGCTTATTTCTACGAATCCCCGGTTTTGCATCGCTGTCGCTTAGCGGTCGCCTACCATGTACCGCAATTAAATATTTTACTTTCTAGCCATTACCTCAAAGTTGTTACCGGCAATCCTCCTACAACGCGATCGATTCGTACCGCGTTACGGAGAACCCGATGTCAATGGACATCGAAACATCTTACAGCGGAACGTTGTTTTTACGAACTAAACGTTCTCGGCAACCCTTTGGTTGAACTCTAGCCGAGCAAATCCTCTTGGACGAATGCGAAAAATGTTGATCAGTTTGTGGGAGACGCGTGGACGTGTCTCGATCGACGCGTAAACCACGCGATCGTGTACGAATCGCTTCGAAATCTTTTTCTCCGCTTTATACGTGGATTTCAGAGCTCTCGCGCATTCGCGATCCTCGAGTAAGCTACAAATTATTCAAATTGTTGCATACGCTTTCCTGTATCGTTTGAATATGTATACCAGTTGTCAAGGTATAAATTCATTTTAATCGTGCTTTTCATCGTAAGCCGTGATTAGAAAGCTGTTACAGATATTAATTCGTATCAGAGATTTACAACCATCGTTAAATTTCTTTGCACGATGATATCGCAGGCCGCTCGCGTTACACTTTCTCGTGATCCTTTGGTACAGAGAAACTCGTCGATGTTTACGCGGACACGTCGTATAGATAGAGCGACACGTGCGAATACATGGTATCGCGTATATAAAATTAAATGCTTCGGAATTATTCGTTATGTCAGAGACACTCTGCGATTTCAAGAGTCGCTGCAGCGAGTGGATTTCTTCGAAGGAACGCGTGTACGTTCGAGACGTTTCTAGGCTCGCTAACGTTTCGATAAATGGTTTCAGGTCGAACCAGTCTCAACGACGGCTGCTCTGCCGAAGCCGGAACAATGGCTGGGCAGTATAACGGGCTCGGTGCCACCGCCCGTGCGATCTCCGTTGCAAGGACAGACGAGTCCTCGACGAGCCCCGCCTTTGCACGCGAGAGCGTTGTCGTTGGGATCAGCTGCGATGAGCCAATCGAGTAGGACCGGGCCGTCGGATCCGTTCGACGCCGAATGGGCAGAAATCACGGCGAGGAATCTGAGGCAAGCGAACACCACCAATCCCTTCATCATGCCGAACGCGACGCAAGCGTTCCAGGTGCAACTGTAGCGTCAAGAGTTCATCAACAGCCTCGCCAAGTTCTTCCATTCGGGAACATAGTGGCGAATCGCGCGTGCCCGTTTGCGCGTAACTCCTTCGCACTACTACCGAGAGTATTCGGCGCGAGGGTAGTTGCGCGTTTACGCGGTTCGACTGCGAATCGTGCGAGCAATTCGGTCGACGCGAATCGCGCGCGCGTTCGACAAGGATCGATCAACGGGCTACCAGAGATGGCGGGAGACGCTCCGACGATCTCGCGAAAGAGACGGTTAGTTAGAAACGAGGACGACGAACCAGCACAAAACACGTACCCGTAACGTTCTTTAGACGAGTAGATATTACGCACACAGCCTCGATGACCTCGGTTTCAATGTAAACGCGTAGAGAAATGTACACGGAGAACGGAGGGACCATGCCCGTTTTTGGTCACCGCTTCGCAGAGCGACGATGCTCGTTGATTCGACTCGTCGTCGCTTTGACACGGTCGATAACTATTACCTAAATGTCTGTCACAAGATACTCTCGATAAGCCACGAGACACACCGATCTCGAATATTGTAGTTTAGGCTCCCGGGAAAAAAAAAAAAAAAAAAAAGTATACAGTTAACCGACGTTCTGCATGAAGACGCAAAATTAAACATCGCACACAGAGTTACTCTGCACCACAGTGTTTCGTCGATGACGATCAAAATCAACACAAGAAAAAATGAAGTACGAAAAGAAAAGAAAAATACGTAAAACATAAGAGATATAAATTGTAGCGTAGTTTCGGCTTCGCGGCGAGAAAACCGGGGCTTGAATACCGTTGTTTAGCATCGATGTTGGTTCTTGAAACGTTTACGAGGAATCTTTCTATCCAACAACGACGCGGCTGCCTCGAAAAACCGTTGGTCCTAACACAGTCATCGATTTTGTCGATGTTCGAATCGGTACCGAAACCGTTGCAACATGGATTCTTGTATCGGCTTTTCCGTAATCTAAGCTTAACTATACACGCTAAAAATTCATTAAATATCTTCCCGTGCTTCTGATATCGTGCAAACGATGGAGCATTTCCGTTGCCACTCGATACGTCGCCGAACGTTTTGTCCCGGACCTGTACCAAGGGACTCGCCCGTTGGGCTACCTTTTGCAGGCCCTGCTTTGGGTATACCGAGATAGAGACGACGTATCGAGTAGCAGCAGGAAAGAGCGTCCGATCGTCCATCCGTTAGCGGATATAAAAGATAGCCGAAAGGTCGATAACGCTTGGTCGGGATAGAGGTTCTTCGTGGCTGTTTCGATCGGAACATTCGTGTAACAGTTTCGAACAGTTATTTTCGCAAACGTTTCAAGCTCCGGAGAAAACTATTTTCCTTTCGAGACGGCCAACAGCCGTGCAAGGGTGGTGCGAACGAACGTTCTGTCGATCGTCGTCGGGTATTAGGAATTAATCGGTTGGGGAGAGTAGGAGGAGGGGCGGGGTTGGGGAGAAGAGGTAGCTAGACTTTCGAATAGACAAAGAACGGGGCCGACGAGCTCGTCGAAGGGTCGCGGAGGACTGTGATAGACATCGAGTCGTGGCCAGTACTTAATCGTGGCAGCGGGATCGGGCGGCGACGGCGGCGGCGGCGGCAACGGCTGTTGTGGATTTTTTCTCCGGGTGGACCACGCCTAGACCGACGGGACGCGCTCGCATTCCCGTCGGATTTCCTAGCCGGCAGAATACGAAACTCTACAGCTAGTTAGAATTTAAGCGATTTAGATATCGAAGTTGTTAGAAGTCAGTACGTTCCAAGCTATTGTTGTCTAATATCAAATCCGCGAATCGCCTTTATCGCCGGGTCACGAGACGTCGTTACGCTCGAGGAACCCCTAACGGCCGCAACTAGGACACAAACAAGGTGCTTCCGCTGAGGACTAGACGGTATTCGGGAGAGACCCGGAAACACGATGTACGAGGGATATAGGGTTCTTGCGTGTATTTGCTCGATGGAATATAACGAGGTTTTTCCAAGACTGTAAATAACCAGGGCTCCGATGAAACATTTTTCCTCGAGGTCCGCGCACACCTCTTCGAGACTACCGCGACACGCGCCGCGAACCCGAGACGTCGAACCATTCGATACCAGTTTTTGCATCGGTGTTCGAAAGAACGATCAAATTCGCGCGAGCAATTTCGTTCGCTGCGCGCGCGCTCGCAACTCGAGAACGAGGGTCAACTGCTTCTCGGATACTTCCTCGTGTATACATATCAAATAGACGAACGACGCCGCAGCCTTTCGCGATCAACGACCAGTGCAGTTTGCGTTCCGTGTCTTCGATCGAACCATCTTCTGTGACGCTTTAGCGTGGCTCGAGCACCTCACTATATTCCTTCCATCAAGTACAAACTATGTTACCGATTGTTATAGTGTATATCACTTGTTAAAATTTCCTTTGGCCGAGAGCGGTTCGAGGAGCTAGGACCTCCGGGGTGGGACGGTGCCGGTCGGTACCGACGATCGAGGGTTTTCGAGGTTCTTGGACTCGCTGCTCTCGCTCGGAGGGACTCGAGGGCGTTTTCCACGCCCGCGTAGCAATCAACTAGGGATTAATGTCGCGTCGCAAGCTTCTATCGTTCAGTTGACCAGTGCATTCTCGAATTGTTTAAACAAATCGTCGGTCGAGCCCTTATCGTACGCTTCCTACGGATCTATGGGAAATTTCCAATGTCCGGTCTCATGGATATTCGGTGTCTCGTATAGTGATGGGCATTATCGACTAAATTCATCTATCGACTAATTACTATTTAGTTACTTCATACTATCGAATATTTAGTCGACTGAAATTTCGTTTTAGTGGTTACGTCTGGATTGCGGGTTATAGTCTATGCCTACGTATAGATCTCATTTCTCACTCACTCTTACAGCACTGTACTGCAATGCTCACTCAGTATTATAGGCACAGTAAGAGTAAATTGAAGTAAATATACCAGACTGTGGTGCAGGAATCTGAATTCACCATTATTTTTATAAATTTCTTACTCCATAATTTAAATTCCAAAAATACAAGGTGTGAACAAGTTTTTTATTTTAACAATTACTAATATTTCCACTTACTGTAAGCTATTTATTATTGGCATTTAAAAAATTTTTGTGTCAAAATCAATTATAGGTTATATGTGAGGTATAATTTGCTTCGTTTTTGAAATATTCTTCTTATTCTTCAATAAGTCTTGCTGCTACAGTATAACATTGTTTAACTTTTTATACATCAAAATGTAAATCGTTAATGAATAGGAATGCTACCGGCCATAAAAAGAAACTCTGTTTACAAGTCCAACTAAAGTCAATTCTTGATCAATAGGAATTTAAAATTTATTTAAATATCTATTATATATTTCATTACTTACATATTTGCACGTCCTGTCATAATCTTTTCGTTTCATCGTGCGACAGTGACATTTGAAATTTCAAGATGGTGACGTGTAAAACAGTCGACTGAAAATAGTAACCCAACCACTACTAAATTCAGTCGATAGTTTACAAAATCAGTCGACTGAAATAGTAGTTGGCTACTATCGATTTAGTCGATAGTTTTTAGTCGATGGTGCCCATCACTAGTCTCGTAGCAAACCGAACGATCGTTTTTCTTCGTTCGTAAGCTCGCGTACATTCTTCTTTTCTTTTCGCGACGAAACCACCGACACGGTATACGAGACCAATTCGAACGATTGAAAAATGTTTTATCGGGTGCTAAAGGCGATCGCTCGAGCTGTCACGCGCCTCGTTATTGGTCAATGTCCTTTGTCGCGATTCGATATCGATTATCGTTTGTAAATAATCGTACGGAATCGATTATTTTATCGCGACCTCTATTCCAGAAGAAACACGTCTCGCTTCATGTGCCTTAGTGTAAACGTAGGTTAAGCTCTGGAGCTAATGTCGGGCAAACTGGTTTATACGGACTCGATTCATCGTTTTCGAACCTTGTACGCGACTCGCGTCCCGTGTATTTTTGTTTTTCTGTTTCGTACGCGTTCCAATCTGTTTTCGCGACCATAACTCGTCGATGAAACGGCCCGTCGGCGTACGGTAAGGGTGCATCGCGAGAAAAATAGAGAGAGAGGGCGAGAGAGAGAAAAGATAATGGCCGTTATCAGAGCAGAACGATTTCATCGCGAGAAACGGAGGAGAAGGGTGGTACGCGTTCAATCGTCGCTTTGACGACTCGCGTGTGTGCATTGTACATAATCTAGTTATTTAAATTGTAATGCAAGGGTCGGCGGCCGATGATTTCGAATAATTCAGGGAGAAAAAGAGCGGCCGGGAGGGAGCGAGAGAGAGAGAGAGAGAGAGAGAGCCGAGTGAAACGAGAGAAAGAGAACGAATGGACGAGCGTGCGAGTATGCGTGCCAGGAAGCGACGACCGTAGCTCGACGAATCGAGAGAAAGGAGTGGGTATGTTCTTTGTTGCCGACGTTTTCTTTTTTATGTTGTAACTTGTAAGCGATGTTGTAAATAGTTCGGTAGGCGTTACTCAGCACAAAGGAAACGTTGCTTCTACGTTCGACGATGGCCACTGCGTCGAGGGGGATCGGTTGTCCGACGAATAACGGAACGCGTATCGTTTTGGCGAAGTTGCACTCGATCCGATCCGACTCGAGCCACCTTTTGTCCGTCCCGTAAATCAAAATGAAATACCGTCGAAACGAAGCTCCCTGTCAGAGCAGCGGAACGCGATCCGCTACTCGCGGAAACGGTGGAGAACGATTTTTGCTCGATCGATGATGTACTTAAAACGAACGCGCGCATTTTGGCCGACCGTCGCTTTCGTCTTCGATAGCGTCGCGGCGTCGAGGCCGAACGGCGAGACGTTGTCCTACGGCGGACACCGTTTCCGATTGGTCGACCAGCAGACGACGCAATGTTACTAGGGACGAACGAGAGAGCCGTCGAAAGCGCCGGGACACGGTGGGGAGAGAATTCAAGGCGGTGGGGAAACGTTATGGAATGAAAGATGTTTACGATCAACCGAGATTTCTTCTTTTGTTTACGTTCGCGGTCGTAGAAACGTGTCGTCGATCGGTCGTGTCGCGTCTCGGTCTGCCAAACTGTGCCGTGTTCGACTCTTTTCTTTTGGTGTTCTACGGATGTCGTGGACATCGCGAAGTTTCGCTCATATCGAAAACTCGGTGTAGGAGGGACCGAAGGCGAGTGTACAAAATACTGCGCAGTGATTCTTTATTATAACACTATCGCCTAAGTACTTACCGTTTTTTTTCCAGTCGTCTTCTTTTTATACATCCTTTTTTTTTTGTATCTCGATGTACTTATTAATTACTCGTTCGGGTTCGCTTTCGTTAGAATCGAAGTCAGAAACAAGGACGGGAGTAGGGGGGGGAACGAACGAAAGAAAGAAAGACAGCGATACGTAAAGGGAGGACAGAAGCATATCCCGACTGGTTTCCGTTTCTCACGGAGCTGAAAGTAATCAAAATAATTAGTCGATTTCGAGATTGAGGTTAATTCGGTTCCGATGCGAGACGAATCGGTGTCCGTGCAAGAGACATTCCAGTGTCTCGTTCGAACGAAAGAGACTAGAGAGAGCATTTAGGATTCGTTTTCACTGGGAGGTACACGCAGGGACACTGGAATAGAGGATGTGGGTGCACCGCGTGCCAAATTAAACGTTCAACCGCGTTGCCTGCAAATTTCGACAGTATATCGTGCACGCTTCCGTGGTTGTGTTGTATATAGTGTCGCCGATCGATTCCTAGATCAATGTACGACTGCGTGTATATTACGTGAAAGTATCCCTATTCGTTTTACAATGTATCTGCCTCTGTAAAGATACAATTTATTATAATATCTGTTGTGATTACCAAACTGTTCTCCTAGTTCTTTATCACCTGACCAATCCCGTCGTCGAGTCGACGAAAGGACGGTTACTTTCTTTCGAATTTATATAGATGTATAGACATATAGATAGCTGGTAGAAACAAACTTCACGCGAGTCGATATCGATTGCGAACACGTTCAGTTTGTAGCGAGTAACCTCGCGCGCGACTCGCTTCGATCGAGATCCGTTCGAATTTCTGTTAAAATTTTCAGTGACAAGAATCGGTCGACGAATCGCGTTTATCGTTAGAAGGAAGAAACGTCGGCCATGAACGAAGCACTGGCAAAATATCCTCCGAGCGTGGCTTCCCGTTGTTCCTCGAGGATCGACCGCTATCCAGGTTGCCCGCAGTGTTCGAGCATTCGGCCACCTGCCACCGGGACTTCCTCCGTTCGCTTTCAGCTAAACTACACGTGCGACAGGTAAACAACGACTACGTAAATTTCAGCGAAAATATTGACACGCAGTTTTTTAACAGCGCGATATATTCGCCGTGCTATTACCCGCGTCCGATAAATTGTCCTCCGCCGGAACATCCGCCGGTGAACAAAATTAATTGTTGTCTGAAGTGGATCGATTGCTGTGGAAAACCTATACCCGAATATTTTCAGTGACTCGCTTCCCCGGTACGTATATGTTTCAACGTTATCGCGCGATAATAACATTCAACGAGCTACGCGTGCCTAGAACGTAACGCGACGCGTACGTTCGAATTAATTTGCTGCCAATTTCCGTGAATCCTGGTCGATCGAAGAACGTTCGATCGTGTTGTTAACGGGGTAACAAAACTTACGATCGATTAGGCGAATAAGAAAAGAAATAACAACGCGAACGCGCTGAGAAGTTAGCAGCGTTCGAAAACAAACTACGAGCAATTGATTCGCAGAGAAATTCAAGGTTATATTCGTTACAAAATTACGGCAGAATGCGGTTAGAAAATTTTTAGCGATTCTTTTCGCGTCGTTTCTTTTTGGCGTAACGAATCGCGCAAAGAATCGTCCTCGCAATATGGTCTGCAGCATTCGGTGGTGCGGCGAGTAAGATTCGGACGATAGAATGCCTTCTTGTCCTGTGACGCGCACAGAGCGGACCAGTTCCCTGCCGCCGCCATGTTGTCACGGTCCTAAGCCCGGCGCTTACGTTTGGCCAAAGTATGGTTGTCCACCTCCGCAAGCATGTCCACCTCCAAAATGTTGCTGTCCTCCTGCCCCGTGTCCACCTTTGGTACGTGCTGCGTCCATTCGACTGCGAATCGACGTCGTGTTTTACAGACACGCTCGCTCACCGATCGTTATCGTCGAATAATAAGAAGCTGGAAATTTTTCCAGATATGCAGACCACGACCGTCGCCTCCTCCTCGACCGAGACCCGTTCACGTGCCCCGATGCAGGCTACCTCCTCCGGCAGTGCCGATTCGGTGTCCTTCACCTCCTAGAATCAAACCACCGGCCTCTCGCGTGCAATTTTGCATTCGCAACGAGTGCGGCTGTTGTACCTACGCTCCTTGCTACTTCTCCGACCGCCCGCAGTGTCCTTGCTAGGATCGCTGTTAAGCTTAGAGCCTGTTTCTTCCGTTCGATTCTTCGATGTCCACCGATAATAGAAAAGAACATCTTCGAAAACGGGCGGAGCCTGCTGTATACCCGCTATGAAACGATTTACGTTGCAAGAATCAGCGAGATAGTTTTGTTTTGGCGGAAACGCGGCAACGAACGTCGCCGCTTTGCTCGTCATTACAATAAGCAATACGCGAGAGCACGGTGTAACGACGGCGTCGACGAACGTCGAGGACCGCGGATTATCCAACGGCCGCTGACTCGCTTTGCCGCCTTTTGTGGTCGGATTATTGCAGGTCGTATCCCCGGCGTTGGCTCGTTGTTGTTTGAATCGTTCGAGTCACTGAAAATACGGGGCAATAAAGCCTCTCCCGTTATCAGAGCCAACCCGGTGATTAAAAACCCGCCTTTATCGTTTATTCTGCCAGCTACGGTACATTCGATCAGAATATTATTCCGCGTTTCGTTTTATTGGGTCGCCACTGCTTACACCGACGCGTTCCCCTTCGACGTCGTTCGGCGAGCGGTCGCGCTTTTTTAGAATTTCGTAGCGTTTTCACGCGTTCGCCGATCGAAAAGTTGATCGATTACCGGACTCGGTAGGTTTTTAGCGGAGATTATTTCGGACATCGGCCAGCGATTCCAAGGTTGTTCGACGCCGATTAAGGAATATCGCGGAAATTCGCGCGCAGCGAGTCGACACAGATTTCTTTGAATTTTTCATTCAATTACTCGCGAACAATGGCCATCGAGAATCCCATGGAAGGCGAGAGGGAGGGGTAGGACATCATCGGCAACCGAATGGAAAGATCCTCGGTATCTGGTCATTGTCTCGTCTGCTGCGAACACGAAGACCGAGGAACGCCGCGCCCTCGTGTTTTCTATCCAGTTACGTCCATCTTCCTTGCCCGGCTGATATTATACGGATTACATTATTCATGCCACCCTTTATCCAAACCGTTCTTCGACGAGAAGCAGCGCGATAGGAGGAACAATCGAGTGCACGGGACGGGGACAAAAGGAGAGACGGCGCCTTCGACGATTTAACGAAGCAATTTAAGCGTCTGAGTTGCCTGTTCCGTGCGTTAAAAAAGAGTCAGAGTTCCGGCGAGGAAGCAATGTCGCAATAATGGAAGCGCGTTGTCTTTCGTCGACCGTGGTCCGAATTTTCCTTGGTTTTTTTTTTCCACTCTTTCTTCCCTTCGTGTTCTACTTTTGCCGTTAAACGATACCATTACCTTGGGCGAATCGAGCCACCCAAAAATTACAGAAGTTTACTCGTTCTTCGAAACTTTAGCATTTGCGAGTTAAGAAAAATTGCGATCCCGGTCGCGCGGAGCTGCGCGAAAGGATCGTTTCGACGCGATCGCTCTCGCTCGCGCCTTTCGTTCTCGCCCCATTATACTCTCCGCTTCCTATTTGCCTGAGATGATCGTTGTTCTAGTTCTAATAACGGAGAGTGCTCATCATGCTCGGACGAGTCGGAGAAACGTGCAAACGGACGCTGTAATGGATGCACGTGTCACGCGAGCAAGCGAATGGACTGCTTCTGTCGCGACCAAGAAGCCAAACTATGTTTCGAGGACCGAAATTCGTTCTACCTTGCGAAATTGTTGAAAATATCCGGTCCTCCTTTGCTCGTCGTTCTCTCTCCCTCTCTTTCGCACGGGCGCGTACACGTACGCTCGCTCGTTCTCTCTATATTCCAAGCTCCCGCGAGACTGTGATAATTTCCCACCCCTTCTCCAGCTTCCGGCAACAATTTCATCCATCGCATGATTTTTATCGGGATCCGTTGTTCCTCTCATCGCTTTATGCAAATTTTCCTAGAAGAATGTACAGAGGCTGCAGCGAATCGTATTCGAAATTTTATTTAATGAGTTTTTCAATACGATACCGACGTTCAAATAAACGGCGTTCAACGTTCGAACGAAACACGACTGTAGCGTAAAGAGGGGAAACTCGAATCTATGGATAATTGATCGGATCTGATCGTTTTTCATAATTCGCTCGGTCAGAATCGCCGGGCCGATTCGGCATACGTAGCGCTTTATTATGCAAAGTGCAGGCGGTTTCGAGGATAACGAGCGATAAGCAGGCGATCCAGACGGAAAACGAGATTCACACCTTGCCGGTGCCGTGACGTAGGTCTATTTCTTTTTTATATCGTGAACAATTGGACGGCGGGAGCTTCCCGGCCTTTATACCCTGTAGCTTATCTCGAGGATGGCCGCCGTATAAATCCGATAGTATTCAAAAACGCCTCGAAATTGTCGCAGTTTCCGGAACGCGGATGTCATCTCACGAGAATCCACGAGAGTATAGGAAACTTGGTTCGATTCGACGTTCTTCGGCAGAGGGAGAGGCCTCCAACGCGCCGCGCCGCGGCGGATCACACGCGTTCAATTTAAACGCTCTCGCGGCGACGAATGGGATCCTTTAACTTGAGAAATGAGACTAACAACTTTCGCCCCGAGTGTACTGAATTTAACGGGTGCGCTCCTTCAAGAGCAACTTTCGCGGAAACTCCGTGGAAACTCTCCCCGCGACGTCAGGAATTCGTTGTTTCTGACTTGGAGTCACAAAAGCTTTGCATAAATGCCAGCCAGCTTGCCTCCGCCCTTACCATCTTCTCGATTCTATAAAAATCGGTTCTATTCTATTTGACCGACGATGTAATACTGGCAGACCCGGTTTAAGGTGCTGGGACATCGAAAGACCGTTAACACGTTAAGCGCCACGCCGAATTTCTGTGCCGTTCCGTTCAAGCCACGGTTAGCCGTCAGGCGGGCCTTGCCGGGCCGCTCGCCGATAGACGAATCAGAGTATAAACAGTTGAGTAATGTAATGTGTCCTCTTAACGTGTTAAGAAGAGCCCTCATTTTCTAGGGTAGCGTTTCAGGGGACTTCAGGAAGCTAGCTTCTATCAACCCCATTTTTCCCATTTTCGCCATTGAACGCCCCGAAACTTCAAAGTCGCGCCACGGCTGCAATTCGATTCCGATCGACCTGAAAATTGCCATACACTCTGACCGCGCGTCTAGAAACGTATAGCCAAAATTACAAAAGAATCGGAGACCTAAAGATTTTTCACGATTTTAAGAAGGGGGTTACCTTCAATATTTAGCGATTTCGTGGCAATATTTGGCAAATCTTTGAAGTCGTGCCCCGGCTAAACTATTAGAGCTATCGACATGAATCCAACGGGAAAATCTTCCTCAATCCTTCCTCTTTAAGAAGAACCCTCATTTTCTAGGCTAGCGTTTCGGGGGACTTCAGGACGCTTCATTCTATCAACCCCAATTTTTCCCATTTTCGCCATTGATCGCCCCGAGATTTCAAAGTCGCGCCACGACTGCAATTCGATTCCGATCGAGCTAAAATTTGACATACACTCTGCCTACGCATCTAGAAACGTGTTCCCAAAATTACAAAGGAATCGGAGACCTAAAGATTTTTCGCGATTTTAAGAAGGGGTATACCTTCAATATTTAGCGATTTTGTGGCAATATTTGGCAAATCTTTGAAGTCGTGCCCCGGCCAAACGATTAGAGCTACCGACATGAACCAAACGCGAAAATCTTCCTGAAACCTTCCTCTTTAAGAATAGCTCCCACAATTTAGGCTAGCATTTCAGGAAAATCCAGGGCGCTTCGTTTTATCAACCCTAATTTTTCCCATTTTCGCGATTGATCGCCCCGACATTTCAAAGTCGCGCCACGGCTGCAATTCGATTCCGATCGAGCTAAAATTTGGCATACACTCTGACTGCGCGTCTAGAAACGTGTAGCCAAAATTACAAAGGAATCGGAGACCTAAAGATTTTTCGCGATTTTAAGAAGGGGTATACCTTCAATATTTAGCGATTTCGTGGCAATTTTTTGCAAAACTTTGAAGTCGTGCCCCAGCCAAACCATTAGAGCTATCGACATGAACCAAACGCGAAAATCTTCCTGAAACCTTCCTCTTTAAGAAGATCTCCCACAATTTAGGCTAGCATTTCAGGAAAATCCAGGGCGCTTCGTTTTATCAACCCTAATTTTTCCCATTTTCGCCATGGATCGCCCCGACATTTCAAAGTCGCGCCACGGCTGCAATTCGATTCCGATCGAGCTAAAATTTGGCATACATTCTTCCTACGCGTCTAGAAACGTGTAGCCAAAATTACAAAGGAATCGGAGACCTAAAGATTTTTCACGATTTTAAGAAGGGGTATACCTTCAATATTTAGCGATTTTGTGGCAATATTTGGCAAATCTTTGAAGTCGTGCCCCGGCCAAACTATTAGAGTTATCGACATGGTTCAAACGCTAAAATCTTCCCCAAACCTTCCTCTTTAAAGAAGGTATTTAACAAAAGGATCGCATAGATACGGGAAAGGACGATCAATCGATTCTGCTTGCGAGAATATCCAGGTTTTTTATCTGACGCCAATCGGTTACAAGTTGACGACGCGTCGACGGAGCTTTGCAATTCCGGTCGTTCGAAGAAGGAAGAGAGGAGGGTGAGGTTCTCGTGTTTCGACAGCTCGAAACTTCGTGCCGCAACGTGTCAGATAATTATGAAAGTAAACCGAGGGTTGTTTACCGGTCTGATACCAAGTACCCGCTCCCTCGGAAAATCCTTAGAGAAACTTTCGAAAATTCGTTGCGGCGAGGGGCAGATTTCCGCGAAATTTCGTTTAATGAACAGCCACGCTTGAAACAAAATACGCGAGAGGGGCTTTGCAGCTAGTTCTTGATTGAATTGTAAGCCGAGACGCGTAAGCTTGTATGCACCGGCCTACAATTATCCTTCAGACATAGCTGCCCGGCCGCGTTTACACGTATATGTTTTGATCATTATCCGCGCCCGGCGATATTACGCTCATCTAATTACTGTCGAGAAATGGACGTCAATTATAACGGGGCTGTTTCCCCGGAGCAATTTAAATCGCGTTGTCTGCCGGATGAGGCTGCCGCCGAGCCAACCTCGCGGACCGAATATTTTCGATGCTATTGTCGGTTGCTACTACTCCTACTTTCATAAATTCCTTTGGAAGAAAACCAAAGAGGCAATTTCTTTCGACTTCCGTGGTATTATTTCTTGCCGAAAACGAATATTTCAACGGTTCCGAGCACGGCTCTAAAAAACAGAGGAAATACGTATTGGGTCTTCCCATAAATCGTGTCGCTTCTTATCGAATTTCGTGTACATAAACGTCCATATTTTGCAGCCGCTTCCCCGTATCTTCCCTTGTTTCAAAAAGTTGATCGATAGATGGAAGAAGGACGAGGCTGAGAACGATCGTCGATGCTTCGAGGAGCAAGCAAATGCAAGCATTAAGATTTTATAGTGGAATTTTGCGTGAAAATTTATGGGATCGCGAGACGCGTTGGGCGTTGAACAAGAACTTTTGGGTAGCCCAGAGATATGCCTTGTCGCGCGATTGGGGCTCCGTTACGGCAAGGATGGTCCCTGGGAAAGATTCTCCTCGTCATTGGTTGAAAGAAGCATCGATATTCGCGCGGTGGTATGCCTTGCGGTATCGCGGCGCGGCGGGACGGAAAGGGAAGACGAAGGGTGCGCAAAGGAATGCAAATGAGTTGACGCTGGGCCGGACAGGAACACGAAAGAAGGTGACTAAGCGAAAGCGTTATAGATAGATCGATCCACGTTCCTGCTGATAAAATCTTTCAATCGATGTCCTCGAACTTTCGCGACTTTTCTCTTTTCCGTCGGATTCCGACTGCGGGTTCGGTACGGTACGGGGGTTCGATCTCGAGTCTCGATCGGAGATACGTTCCCCCGATTTTCGCGGCTCGAAGAGATACGCGAAAGGAAGAAGATTCCCGGTTAAAACGTATAATACGTTCGCGTCGGGCGAGTATAATCGCGACGATGCTCTCGGGATTAATTGAAAATGCTTTTATTTAGGATTCATTGTACGCGCCGTCGTCGATGGACGGGAAACGATGATCGAACACGGGATAAAAATATTATACGTCACGCGTGTATGCCTGACAGTGCATACGGTTTAAGGCAGTCCTCAATTTTTCACACGCCTCGTCGTGACGGATCGCGGAAGCGAAAATGTGCTGCGCAGCACGTCCTTTGTACGCTTGTCAATTACTGCCTCCACCAATGTATTTCGATATTCCGTAGAGCATCTACGGGCAACCGTCGAAAGAGAATGTCTTGAAATTGGAAATTTAATTATGAACGATACGATCGCGTATCGAATATCGAGCATCGTTCTTGGATATCGAATGTCGTTCGTCCGTAAAGTACATATACACGCCGGGTGTAGCTACCCACCGGTGTCGCGAAAACATCTAACCGGGGGAAATGCGTTCGGTTCGGTCGTTTCTTAAATATTCGAAACAGATTTCGCGACCGATTTACTTGAAAGTCGGACGGGATTCGCACGGTCGCGGATCGTCGGTTAAACGCTTAGCGAAATCGAAAATCCTGCTCGGATTAAGCGCTCCGCGATTATTGTTCTGGACAATAGTTGCTCGGCGGAGGAAGGTATGTCGCTCGGAACGGTATCTTGCGCGGCTCGCCGGATTATTATGGTACGGAGAATCGGTGGAGAGGCAACTCTCGTTCGATGACCGGTTGGCCAATAACGCGTGGTCCCAGAGCTTCGACAGGATATCTTTTCCTTCCACGGAGGAAACGCTGCTCCTTTCGGTAATTGATCGAGTTTTATCTGTTTTCGTTAAGGTATACTCGGCCAGCCTCCTCGATGGGTTCCGCACTCGGCGCGGCCATTGTAGGTCACCGCATCCATCGCCGTTATTATTTCTAAGGACGATATTACTCCGCGAACGTTCTTTCGATTTCTTTTCGAGACCGTCCCTCCGACCGGATACACCGTCCATCGACGGATCGACTTTCCCAGATATCCGCGAGCGTGTTCTCGATTTCTTCGGATCTTGCCGCGTCGTCCGATCAGCCTTGTACCAAAAGATACATTAATATTCGTCCGAGATGCGAGATCGTTCGTTGAACGATAACGGTGCAACGGAGAGGCGGCTTCTCCTCTCCGACGGGGAAAAACAAATTCGCGAAGTCTGTTACGAGAAGGAAATGAGACGAGCTCGAAGCAGAATCTGCCTTTAAATTTCCCGGTGCTTTATTTATCACATTTATGATTCGCGCGATGAATACGCCCGAAGAAAATAAAATTGATTGCCCTCGCGAACTCCACGGATCTTGATTTCAGAATTCTCATTTCTCTCTCTCTCTCTCTCTACTTAGCTATCCACCTCTATCTCCGCCTCTCTTTCTTACCGTACCTCGTTTACATCGTCGATGCAGCCTTCAAGGAAGATGGATCCTTCGGAGAAAGACTTCGTTGCGCGAGATTTCTCCGTGAATCCCAATTTTTCTTTATTACAAGCTCCGACGTATCTTAACGACAGCGGAACTCTCGTTCCAGGCACGTTGTTCTATGCACAGATTTGTCGGAGAACAGGCGGAAAAACTTATCCGTCGTATATACGAAAGACGAACGACCGTTTCGCATTGTACCGCGAGTTTGCGCGACGCCTCGGGAGGGTTAAAAGTTAGAACTTCGTTTCGAGAGCGTACGTACCAGACGCTCGAGATTAGTAGTAAGATTTTCTCGGCGAGAATCGAACCCGCCTAAATCCAATATTTGGTCTCGCGTGTCTGCGTATGGCCACGGGGAATGTAAACCGTCGAAGACATCGCCTCCGGTAGCAGGCATCGAGTGTTTACGGTTGTCGACCAAAGGAGCGTATCTCAGACCCTCCGCGGGTGACGCCGGCGGAGCCGGCAGTTCCGTCGCTTCATCCTATTTATTATAAACAGTGAGAAGTTTTGGTTACCGCGTGGCATACCTGTCGCGAAACTCACGGCGAAGAATATCCGTTCGTACAGAACGCAGCGCGGAGCGTCGTCGAATTCAACGTCCAATTTCCAGGTCATCGTAAATTTCCGCGAAAGAATAGTTTGACGCGCGGAGCGGCGTCGAACGTAATCAGAATCGTTCGATCGCAACGATTAATCTCTGTTTTCCTTCTTCGAGAGGGAAAGAAAAAAAAAGAAAAGTTTGATGGATTAATAGCGTCGACGCCGCGCAATTACAATTTTCTCGGGAAATGTTTGCCCCGTGAACGTAGCTGGGGCTCTGCATGCATCCGACTTCGGGACACGTTTGCCAACGTCAAAAAGGAATATCGAGCGCCCCTCTAACCCCTCCCTAAGGGCCCCGCCACGCGGAACAGAAACGAACCTTTATCGAACAGCGGACGAGCGTTTTGAATCTGAGCTGTAATTTTTTTATGCCCGAACGACAGGTTAATTAATCTCTGGCTGGCTCGGACGTTCGTTCGCTACCTGCAACGACCCCTTTTCATCCCGTAAAATCGTAATAACGGTCTCGAGTTATTTCCACGGCGATTTCTAGAACCCCCGACGAACGGGGTTTGCTCGAGCATTTCCACAGAATAGAAATTCGAACCGAAAAACAGCCGGTTGCGTTTCGCGCACGGTTTCTCGAAATCGTTGGCAAAAGCATGGTCGCGATTCTTTTTCTCTCGCGGGAAAAAATTATAAACGACAAAGAAGGTCTCCGATCGTTGGAGACGCAAAGAAAATCGTGGCGCGATGGGTTAATTAACGTTTGCGTCGAAAAATTTGAATAGTCTGTCATTTCGTGTAACGCGGGGATAGCGGTTGAAATAAAAAACGCGCGAATTACACGGTGCTCGACGATACGCGGCAACTCGTACAGGGACAATTTCAAGACTTCGAATTTCCATATATACCGGCGCACGCGAAAGAAGCGCGAATACTTTGAAAACATAATTCGAGGATACTCGAGACAAAATATACGGTCATTGTGGTGAAACGCGCGACCGTATGCCGTACGCCGTACACCGTACACCGTACACCGTACACCGAATACCGTATACCGAATACCGTATACCGTACATACGTAGGTACGCGTCCCTCGAATGTGTTCGGCGGAGGCGGAATCGCGCGAAGTAAATTACAAAGGATTATTTTCAACGTTAAACGAATTCACCGTCGGCGGCCACTCCGTTGAAACGTACTAATGGATACAGAGGAGGGTGGTCATCGCGCTCCGGCCGAACACAGAATGTATTGTCCGTCGATCATAAAAGAATTTCGTATGGGAGAGCCGAATCTGCTTCGTTATTCTATCCAATGGCGTGCCGAACGTTGAATTAATTAAATTACTCGAGCGACGCGGGGCTCGTTCCCGACCGAATCGAGCGTAGTTCATGATTCGACGCGAACGCGACGTGCCGCGCGAGTATTTAGAAAATTAGGGAAACTCGATAACGCGGCGAGGAGCAACAGGAGGTATCGATGCGTAGGCTCGTATCAAAAATTTTTACTTTCGATCGTTCGACCAGGAAACATTCTTAACGGAAATCAGAATTTTGCCGGAGAGCGAGAGCGCCCCGCGTATTTTCTTTCGGTCGCAAAGTGGGTCGAGTTATCGTCGACAAACGGCGAGGAGAGGAAAGGGTAAAGACGGGGTCTGCTCGTTTCTGGTTTCGATAGGGCACGTTAACGAGCAAGACGTTCCCCCTGGTCGGCACACGCGTTATGGTAGCACGGGAATCATTAATGCGATCCTGGGAGCAAAGGGAATCGGATAACGCGCTGCGCGGATCGGAGCTGCGCGGCGAAGCGCAAAGAACGGAGCGTCGCGGGCACGGCACGCAGCCAATGAACAATCGAATTATCAGGCTGTTGCGAACGGAACGAGAACAATTTTTTTCAGCTTCGTTTTTCCCTTTTGCACGCTCGAGGCTCGCGAAAGTTTCGGTACACGCGTGCAACCCTTTCTCGTCCGCACACAAGCCCATAAACCCACGAGCCCACGAACCCACGAGCCTCGTCGACCTCGCCGGCCTCCGCAGCAGCCACCCACAACCGCGGTCGCGTATCTGTGGACGAGGATCACGGATTTACCGAAAAAACTACGAAACACAACTTCATTAATTTAACAAGGTAAATTCGTTGAACATATTTCTCGGCACGGTGCGCGGCGCTGCGGCCCTGTCTTTCAGCGACGCGCTTTTCAACTTTCATCACGGTCAGGAATTTCGATGGTTAATTAACGGGCTGTAACGCGAAACACGGGCTGCCCGCAAATTTTTATATTCAACCAAATATACCCCGAATTCTCTTTGCCCGGTGTGTCAAACGTTGATGTAACTGGAAACCCGGCAAATATCGATCTTTCGATAGGAAGCAACGTTCGCGATTAAAAGATAAATTTGAAGTTCCAGAGCCGACGGTTTCTTTCTTCTTCCGTTTCGGAAGACTCCCGTTGAATTCTCGATTCTTTCGCGCGTCGATCTTTTGCGTTATTATCTTGCTCGACGTTGCGGCACGGTTGCCGTACATTCGAGCTTATCGCTGTTAGAATTGATATAAGTATTCCCGAATAACCTGCGCGGGGATTTACGCGACAACTCTGTAATCGGAAATTCGATTTCCGTGATCCGACGAAAATTGAAACAGAATCCTTCGCGCGAGCCGTGTGTAAAAGGTTATGACGTGTCGTTCCACCGTAAGCACGCATTCGCCGTCTACGACCTTAAGAATTACAGGCTCGTCGTATTTCTTCTCTCATTGATAACGGTTCGCGGAGTAGTTCGCGACTCGAAAACTTTTCGATGCATCGCTCCGGTTCGCGCGACAGAGTATTCTCGCTTGTACTACAGCGCTATCGTTGTTTACATTATTTTCATTCTATCGAATGTACCGAATTTCCGCGACGGTACTGTACAGAATATTTCCAAATTTTCCCAGCATTTACCGGTTCTCTGGAAAAATATTTGCGAGAGTCTGGCTCGGAAATTCGTGCAATTTCAATTGAAATCCGCTTCAAAGGAGAAAATGTTGGTATTTAGGAGATTAATCAGCGGGATGTCTAAATTCTAAAGGGTCGGATGATTAAAACTGAAATTTTTAATCGGATCCCGTTGCCGAGCGTAATTTTTCCCCTTCTTTATTATCTATTCCAAGCAGAGGTGGGCACGGGCATCGACACAGGCATCGGCGCAGGCACAGGCAAGAGGTATACTTTTTGCTTATAACAGGGCACGCTTAATCCCTCGAAACGACTCAATTTCGTTGTGCCACGAACCGCGGGTAAACCCGCTCGATATGGGACGAGAAGAGGGGTAAACCCTTCGATTCCATATAGGATGGAAGGATCCCTCCTGAAATATCGGGAATAGCAGTATCTACGATCCATTGTTTCGACGTAAAAAGGTCGTAGCGCGGCGGGAACAATAGGAACAAACCGATCCCTGCCCGCGGCTTATCTCCTCTGGTTTTCGGCGTGCTTTTCACGAAGGTAAGCTCCGCCAATAAGCTCGACCGCAGCAAATATATCGATGTTAAATTTCACTCTGTTTGTCGAGAAATAAACCACGTGCTCGCGAATAATACGTAACTTGCTCTATGCCGTATCGTCGCGATCATCGACCGTTCATCCTCCGAACAGGATCAACGTTCTCCATAAATAATTCTAATGGCTGAAATATTTTATGGAAGTTTCGGCTACCGGGAAGAGTGTGCGCGAATTTCAAATACGTATGTACATCCGATTATCTAAAGCTTTTTGAAACTCGCATCGATCTACCGAGAGGTTCGTTCTACTCTTTGCACTCGAAGCAATTTTAATCTCAACATCGAGATCAGTTTTTACCCGGAGTTCTTCCATGGTGCACGGATAATTTTCTTTCGCGCGAACAAACTTCATTGCCATTACTCGTGTTTACAACGCTCGTCCGTACTGCTTTTTGGACGATTTCGCCTCCACGGACTCGAGTCCACTCGCGAATACGATAATATTAGGTAAATCGGAAAGTTCCGTCCGTTTTTTTACAAAAAGTATAGCTTTATTCATGAAAGAAAATGAAAAAGTACGTTAATCAAAATATTGTCCATCGTTAGCGATGACTTTTTCCCATCTTTCGGGCAGCAAGCGAATTCCGCGTCGAAAGAATGATTCATCTTTGGAGGTTATCCAGGCGGAGATCCATTTTTCGACATCTTCGTACGAATTAAATCGTTCTTCGGCAAGTGCGTGTGCCATCGACCGAAACAAGTGGTAGTCAGATGGGGCACAGTCTGGTGAATAAGCCGCATGTGGTAGCACTTCCCAGCGAAGTGCTTCTATCGTTTCCTTGACAATTTTTGAGACGCGAGGCCGAGCATTGTCATGCAGCAAAATCATCTTACGCTGTCTCGTTTCATATTGTGATCGTTTTTCGTGCAATGCTCGACTCAAACGGATAATTTGTTGTCGGTAGAGATCTCCTGTGACTGTTTGACCAGTTTTTAGCAGTTCATAGTATACCACACCTTCCTGATCCCACCAAATGCAGAGTAAAGCCTTTTTTCCGTGGATATTCCGCTTTGGCGTCGATGTTGAGGGTTGGCCAGGATCACAAATGGTTTTTCGACGTTTAGGATTGTCAAAATAAATCCATTTTTCATCCCCAGTGATGAGACGATGGAGAAACTCCTTTCTTTGTTGCCTAGCAAGCAAAATTTCGCAGATGGTTTTCCGCCTTTCAATGTCTCTTGGCTTGAGTTCATATGGGACCCACTTTCCTTCCTTGTAGACCTTCCCTAAGGCTTTTAAACGGTCGGAAATGACAGATTGAGCACAATTTAACGCTTCTGCAATTTGTTTTTGCGTTTGACATGGATCTTCATCCACCAATGTCTGCAATTCTTCGTCTTCGAATACTCGTGGCCGTCCAGAACGCTCTTTGTCCTCCAAAGAAAAATCACCATTTTTAAAACGTCGAAACCACTCTCTACATGTTTTATCGGAAACAGCATTATCGCCATAAACGTCTACAATCATTCGATGAGCTTCAGCTGCCGTTTTCTTCCAATTGAAACAAAAGACTAACACTTCGCGCAAATGACGCTTATTCGGCTCAAATTCCGACATCTTCAATGTAGAAAAAAACAAAGTTATTGAATCAAGCGTAAATTGTTGTGTACTGAGTTTTATTAACAGATGTTCAAACTAAAAAGATAGCCTTACTTTAGAGGTTATAATTACCCACAGTTCGAGCTACGGCTACTCGACGCTAGATGGACAGAACTTTCCGATTGACCTAATACTTTTTGCAAGCATGTTTAATATTATTTACGAAGTTGTCGAGTACAACGCGGTCAAAGGAGCCACCCTGCACGAGCTGTCGCGCGAGTGTGAACAAATGGAAACGGATAGAGAAAGATGGTCTCGAAGCCGAGAACCGTTTCGGTTCGTCGACGAAAGTTTCGTCGCAGACGCAGGATCGCCTAACCAGCGAATGACGAGCAATTAGGCATGCGTCCCTTCGATGCCGGTGCCAGCAGTCTGACCAATGAGACCCGCATTCCCCGGAATCCCACGGTATTTCTCAATCTCGACGAATCGGGAACCGTCCGAATGATTTAATCCACTCGGTGCTCGAGGACGACGGAAGTTATTTGCAAAAATGTTAGAGTTGGCTCGGCCTCGGTCTCGGGGTTTTGTTAACGGGAAATGGCTCGACGATTTACCATTGCGGAGAGAGGTGTAATAATAATCGTGGCGCACATGGGCACAAAAGCTGTTCAAATATTTGTCGAAGTTTGTCGTGCACTCGAGACATCTTCCCGTCTCGAAGGAAATACTCGAGCCACGGTACAGCTGACGCGGCATCCACCGAAATTCCCTGTGCGTTAAAATTTTCAACGGTTGCTCTCTTACGCGGTCACGTTTATCGCGAAATTTTCCGCGGACTTTCGTAGACTGCGAATATATTAATCGAGCGGTTCGTTTTCGCAAACGGGAAGGATCCTTTCGATTTACCGATAATACGATCGCGGATATTCTTTCGGGATTTTACGTCGATTCGTGTTTCACCTATTAGAAACTATGCGTTTCGAAGGCTAAGTGCCGTGGGGTTCGTCACAGTCCTCTTACGAAAAGGCATAGCCTTCCCCACTCCGTGGCCAGATCCTTCGGGACAAAGAGTCCCTTGTCTTTGGCAATGCGACGTCGGGTCGCTTGTCTTTTCTAAACATTCTCACTTCCGATAAACAGTCAATGATACGACGATCGATAGCTGCGAAACCCAACGCGATCATCGGCTATCGCATCGCCCGCCGCCGGGACTGTTTAGTTTCACGGGCCACAGACGTTACAAAACCCTACCCTAAATTTATCAAGGGATAAACATCCGTTCTGTCATTCTCACTAAATCTTCTCGTTGAAAATGCGTTGACGCTAACACACCCGTTAGAGATTCGCGCCTGTAAACATCGGCGCAGGGTTTTAAGACCCGCGCTGACTAAAATTCTGGGCTACGAGCTCGCAGCACGTAGAGCGCAATATGCTGCGGCAAAGTGGGCCCCTGGTTGAACGAGTCGCGCCGCGTAAAGTGTCTGAACGGGAAAAGTGGTCAATGGTTCTGAAACCGGGATGGTAAACGCGTCGTTGGAATTCATCGACACGAAGATCGCGTTGTTCCAAGCAAATTTACCGTGAAGAGCCGCGGCATCGGTTTTCCCGCGTTTCGTTCGCCTTTCAGAAAACAGAAGCCACATAATTTACGCGCTACCAAGCTTTCGCGTAACCAACGAAATTAGTATTGTTTCGCTCGGGCTCGTCGGATCTCCGAGTTGCGAGTAATTTCGAAAATATATTCCGCGTCGAAGCAGAGACGAAAAAAAAGTTTGGAAAGTTCGCTCGAATTTCTGTACACGCGAATAATGTTTCGCCAACGTTCGGGCGTAGTTGCTCCGTCGAACGACTAATTGCCGAATGGGATCGCGAGCAAGATACGTGATAAATTAGCAGAGCACACGAAAGCTTCACGGCCATTTTCGTTCGACTTTAATATTCTTGGTTGTTTTCGTTGTCCGTTCGACGAAGCGAGGGGTCCGTGGCGTAGGTGGGGCGACCGAGCTCGGCCGCGCGAGTTCCAGTTGCTTTGTAATCGCTAATGACACACCAACTCGGCGTATTGCATTAAAATGTACACGTAACCGCACTGTAAGCGGCTTACAATACGCGGCGCGACGCGCTCCATATTTAGTCAGTGCCTAGTACCGTGTGACCACGGCCTAATAAAGTCGAAACTGTAAGAGGATCATCGTCCGACCGCGAAGAGGGTAACCTAAGCGTTCGTAATATCCCACCAGATTGAACAATACATTACCATTCGCATGTTCGGGCAACTCGTGCGGTCCACATGCATGGTTTCTACCCCGTTCCTCGTCCCCCCAGTTCGCATGCCTATTTTCCGCATTGACGGACGTCCCAGCCCAAAATAGAACGAATTGTGTTCGCGATATCGTTCCTTTTCGCCTCTGAACGCGCCAAAATACGGTAAACTCTTTCTTATCCGGTCTCGTTTCGACCCATCGACGCGATCGTTTTCGATCGCCGTTTCTCTGAGCAACTATTTCGCTATCTTACATTAAAATACTATATATTTCTGGTTTCGTAAAAAATTATCGTACGACAGTAAATTTGCTATTGCTTTACAGCCAGAAGCCTCCAGTTTTGCAATCCACTTCCTTTTACTTTAAAATTTACTTTCGCGTGGTTTGTGAAAACTGAAAAATTTTTCCTGTCGCTAAAATCCCTACAAATTCAGAGGTCGATGCTTTTTCTTTGGAACGACACCTTCGAAATTGATGTACCATTTTTTTTAGTCATTTTATCGAGCTTCGAACGAGCGTACAAGTTACAGCACGAGGACACCGCTCGACCAAACGTGTTTCTCATTTTTGTTTTGTAAAACGGTGAAAAAAAAATCATACATCAATTTTTCGAGGTGTCGTTGCAAAGAGGAACTATCGATCTTCGAATCCGTTGTAGTTTCGTTTACGAGAAAAATTTTTAAAAGTTTTTGGAAACGTTTGCCTTTGTATTGGTTTTTAGGAAAATATGTATCGGTTTTTTCAGCCGAAGCATCGTGGAAAAGTATATTAGGGAAAAATGAACGCTGCGCAGCGAAAATAGAGGCTTCGTTCTTTGAAACCAGTCCAGGCTTATGGTCGCGCTATTCCTTTTTACGAAATTGTTAAATTTGAATATCGTATACCATCGAGAGTGACCACATCCTATCGCTCAAAATTATCAGAATATTTTATAGTATGACGAAAATCGATGGAATTTTTATCAGACTCGTCTCTACGATAAATTAAAGTCCAGTCGCTTCGGTAGCTTGGATACCGTTTCTAGCTTGTCCGGCCATATCCGTATGTCGCGCTACTTGTCCGATCAGCGAAGCTACATTCTCCTTGTTAGATGATCCGGACTGTGCCGGTTTCGCGGATTTACGACAGAAATGGACACGCGCAAGTTAAACCAGTGGACATATTAACACTTTATCCACCGGCCATTATTTTACAATTCTTCAAGGTCCATGGTTCATCACTGAAAACTTTTCAATGGATCCTTCAACGTCAACAGAAATTTTTATTGCGAATCAACAATGCCTCCTAAGTAACGTTATCTAATAATTTTGTTACGAATTACAATGTAAAAGCAGTTTTTCAAGCCTCATTTTGTTACAGGGCAATTATTGAAAAACCTATTAATAGGCTTCCTGTCGGTAAAGTGTTAAAATGATTTCGGAACATTTATTTATTCACCTTCGATGTTTTAACATCGTTGGAAATATTTGTTGCAGTTTATCGATCAAAGTGCAATTTGTAGTTCGCTTCCAATTTCGAATAGGATCGAATATTTTCCGATAAACCGAGGGGAGTATTTTTTGGAATTTGCAGCAAACCACCGAAGGTCTAGCATTTTCGAGTCCAGAAGGATAAGAAGAAAATAGAGTTTAGCATGGTGAACGTTTTGGTTTTCTTTAGGGTGGGGCAAGAAATCGATAGGATATCGTTATCGTCGGGCCGGCGCAATTAACGATCGACACGCGAGGGAAATCATTTTAACGGTTCGGCCAGAAGTAGATACGTCATTCTTTAAATGTTTTATCGTCTGCGCGGCCACGTGATTTCTCGAACAGCACGCGACGGATGCAATGCACGCGACGGATGCGATACACGCGAGGCTCTTTTCACGGTTGACGAACGGGCGAAATGTAAGGGAAACAGGGTTCGATGTCACGTTCGTTTCTCCGGTACGCGTTCGGTTTATCGTTCCGAGGCTTAATTGTGATATTCGTTCAACAGCCGGGGCGTAGCGAGAAGTCGCATCGCGTTTCTGCATTATTCAAACGTTTACACGTCGAACGCGTGGTTGCTACTTAATCACCGAGTAGTCTGGAAGCTCGTCGCAGCGTTTACGCTCGACGGGGCTCTGGCCGGAGGGACGCGTTTCGTTTCGCGACGATAGCGATCGTTCCTTCTTTTTTTTTTTATTTATTTTTTCCGGCGATCATTCCGCGAAGATAATTGCGATAAAACGATTCGGTCGCGTTATCCCGGTCGACGAATCGATCGGCACGGCCAAGCGCGACGTTCTTTCGATTTTAATTCAGCTCGTTATAACGAGTCGAAAGACAAACCCCGTCCACCTTAACGACATTTTAATCTATCTCCGTTCTCCTCTGTCTGCCTCGCCGCCCTGGCCGAAGTGGATCATCAAACAGTCGACAAGTAATTGTGCAAGCACCGAGGACGTTCCGTCGTTCGGTAATAGATAGCAAACCGTTCCGAAAGTACCTTTCGACCTGCTTCGTATTCACATTCGCGAGAGATCGGGTAATAGTCATTTGCATTTTATTCGGGCTCGCGCCACTTTCGAGCACTCTCCGCGATAACACGGTAGAATGTACAGTTTTTGCGGGAGTCCGGTCGGAATCGCGAACTGGAATGACAAGCGATAAAAGTACTCGCGCGAGAATGGGTAATAAAGGCGTTGCCGCGGCCCGCCGGCAGGATTAATTCGCCCGGCGTATCAAAATTTATCGCGTCGCCATAAGCCGTCGTCGTCGTCGTCTCCGTTCGTATAGACCTGATCAAATTCGTCGATCGATCACGAGCGAAGACCCCGCGAGTCGTTAACAGGAATATCATTGACCAGCGCGCGTTACCACCGGTTTCTAACGTTAACGGGAAAGGAACTTGGTGGAAAATATCGAGCACCAATTATGGAGCGGGGGATTCGGATTTTTGGATGAGATCGAGCGCGATTCGAGACCGGTTCTTACGAATTTCTATAATTTCGAAATCGGTACGGTCTGCGGAAACCTGAAGCGGATTTGGCAAGTCCCTTTGATCAAAAGCTGCGCCACGCAGCATCCCAAGTTTCCCCGCAATAACTGGAGTACGATTTAACTTGGTTAAGGAGCAATTAGTCAGCGGTTAACCCAAACTACTCCCCTACCCCTATTTACTGTGTACTCAAGAAATCAGTCCGTAAGTTCAGCTTCTACGGCACGAAGCCGTCTACGACAGTTTATATGCGCGTTAATTAATTCCTCCCAAGGTGAGAACTTACCAAGGAATTGAACGTTGCGAAACGAAACGGCCCGCGATCCGATTCGATGTCTCGCGAGATAGGTTTCCGCGATGCCTCGCAACGATACCGCTAACAATCCGCGCGCGTCACCCGCACGAATAACGTCGACGGATCGAAAACGCATGGCTTCGCGGAAGAAACGCGATACGAATCGGTCGTTTCGATCTTTGACCAGTTTCAAGAAAATTAAATAGCAGTCGACTCGGTTTTCTCGTTTGATAAAATGCAAATGCCACGTTCCGCTATCCGCCGTCTGGCAGCACTGTTTTGTCCGACTACAGACGATAATTGCCTCGCCGCCACGATTTGTACCTTGTCCGACCACGAATCTCGTTCTACCTCGTGTCGCCCGACTAACGTTTCCTCGTTAATCCATTGTAACTTTAGGCGAAAAAATCGGACAGCGACTCTACCCGACCTATTTCGAAAGGGCAACGTCTCCGCTTTACCGTTCTTCCGGTATTCTTTCGAATCGTACCGTGGAAGCGTCGTTGTCACCCGACGCGACCGAATAGGATTTCGGGTACGATCGCTTGGTCGGAGAGATTCGCGTTCGCGCGACGATAAATATCGTACAAGCGCGAGTCGAACAGAGGATCGATCTCATTTTCGTCTTCCCGTGGTCGTTAGTCGATTCATCTTTCCCCGTGGCCCGCGGTTATCGGGTTATTTCGGAAGTGAAATTGCCGGCGTCGAATCCGCCTTCTCCGTGGGTTTTGAACCCGTCAAACCGTCCCATCATTAGCGACTGCGGTCTTATCCGCCGCTAGATATAACTAGCACGAATTCGACGGGACAATCTCATTACGGGACAACCCATTATCGCCGTGCTCGTCGGATAATTCAATATACTAAACGTACTAATTGGAAAACTCCGTTTGGAAGGCAAGTCGTGTGTCGCGACGCAGGTTCGATAGGAGCGCGCGTCGATTATTTTCCGTTTCGCGATAGTTATCCTGCCGATTCGAAAATTAAATACTTTCGTCGAACGTTTATTCCGGTCTCGGGCGTTCGAGCGATTCGCGGCAAAAAAAAAAATACTTTTTTAAAATCAGTATTTTTGGCGCGAGCCCGTGTCCGCTCGCTTCACAATTTATTTCGTTGCGTTCGATTAAAAGCGGCCGCTGCGATTTCTAAAGCATAAAATTCGACCGTCTCTTCCGTATTGTACGCCGGTTCCGTGTAATAGGCATTTAACAAAATAGTATTTAATTTCCGCATTGTGTAAATATTCGAGCACTTCGGATATTGCATACTTTGCTCGTTTCATTAATTGGATCAGTCCGATTGTTTACTTTCTGTGCAAACATAGCGGCGCGCGTATGGCGCGCGCGGAAATCACATTTTCCCAGCAATATTCATTAGCTCGTCCGGACCCGTTGATGCTAAAAATCCCGTTTCCGAACTGCAAGAATCGACGCGTCGCGGACATTTTTTCAATTCGAAAGTTCTCGGCGTCGGCGCGCGTATCTTTCGATCTTTGCATCTTCCGAGTCGCAGCACCGGACAAAACGGTGGTTACACGCGCGATCAAAGACGAGAAACGTCCTCGGCGAAGCGTAAAGTCGAATGTCGGAGCAAGAGCCACGCGCTCGCCGATTTTCCTCTCGGTCATTTTCATTAAAAATCCCGAATGGGAGTCGGCCGTGGACCGCGCGGAGCCTCGACAAAATGAAACGTAAATATTGGCCGAGGCACTCTCTCCGCCATGCGAACTTAAAACTCGTTTCAACGCAGTCTCGTATTAATAAAGATGAGAGCATTCCGTACACCCGGTACGCCGACTCCAACTTTTGGATACGCCAACGCTCGAGATCGTTTAAGACCAACCAAAATACCGCTGGTTTTACGCTACCCCTCTTTCATCCTCGAGCTTCGCACTTTTACCCTGCTACGCGTGTTCGCCCGCGAAAATCTGCGTTTCATAATGTTTCGTTCTCTCGAGCAAGCTTCGGCCATTGGTTCCGATATCGTTCATCGATCCGTATCGTCCGCAATCCCATGCAACCTAACGTTGCTCTTTTGCTTTACAGTCTTTATTAAATTTTTCGAGAAGTTGATCGTTCCGTTGCGGTCTTTACTACGAAATGGACAGCGTTTCCTAATTGTAATTTTCTGATTTGAATATAACAATATTCAAATAATAGTTAATAATAAAAGTTATAACAATAACTTTATTTTAAGTGAAAAGGTCGTATGCTCGGAATCAACAATTATTTGGAAAAGCTTCTAAGATTAACGTGGTACATACAGTGAATCACTTTAATATTCGGACACTATACAATTTTCACTTTGCCGCATTGTAATTTTGTTCACGATGAAGAAACAAAAAAATTAATTCTAAATTACATTACTGTATAGGGGTCTAGTTAATAAAAGCATAATTTTTATTTATATAATTACTAACGTTTACTAAGTATTCTATTTTAAATGAAACAATGTCTAGTTTTAACGTGACAATAACATTCGGACACCTCGGAACGTAACAATTTGCGTGAGTTAGTGTGATATTTAATGCGATTGTGAGGTATGTTTACAAACATTACGGTCTGTGTAAACTGTCTCGAGCCTCAGAAAATCAGTTGTGTTTAGATATTCGCTAAGTTCACTGGTAATAATCGGACGTAAGAGAAACACTTCATACAACATTAGCCAACTTGTCATTTTTCACAATGCAAAAGGTGAATCGTAAAGGAAAATTGCAGCAATGCTTAAAATTAGTAAAAGTACAGTGTGAAGTATTATTAAACGATTTAACTATGAAGACCGAATACAATCTATTCCGCAAAGAGGCCAACAAAAATTTTAGACACGCGAGATAAAAGAAAAATTATAAGAAAAATAAAGAAAGATCCTACATTAAGTGCACGAAAATTAGCTGCCGAATTATTAGAAGAGACTGGAAAGAAAGTGCACCCCCAAACAATACGCAGAGCATTAAAAGAATGTGGTTACAATGGACGAGTTGCTCGGAGAAAACCGTATGCGAATGAAGCTAATAGAAAGAAAAGATTAAACTTTTCGAGAGAATTTGTTTTAAAAGAAGATACGTGGTGGAATGACGTTATTTTTAGTGATGAGAGTAAATTCAACATTTTTGGATCGGATGGGCGAAGAATGCTGTGGCGAAAGAAAAATGAAGAATTCAAAATTAAAAATACGAAGCCGACTATAAAGCACGGAGGTGGAAATGTACTTGTATGGGGATGTATCTCAACATTTGGAATGGGTGAATTCATTTTTATTGATAACGGTAATGGACAAAAATGTATACTTCAACATTTTAAAAAATAATTTACATAAAAGTGTAATAAAAATGGAGATTCAGAATACATTTAAGTATTATCAAGATAATGATCCCAAGCATAAGGCACGTATCGTACAGGAATATTTGCTGTATAATTGTCCAAAATTATTACTACCGCCACCTCAGTCCCCAGATCTGAATCCTATAGAGAATTTATGGGATGAATTAAACCGACGAATTAGAACAACTGCAATAACATCTAAAGAAATGTTAAAAGAACGACTGAAAGAGGAATGCAATAATATTAGTACAGGATATTTGACAAAAATAATTTGTAATACGCCTCAACTATTAAAAGAGGTCATTCGTCAAGAAGGATATCCTAAACGATATTGAATTACTTTTCGTTTGTAAAAATTAGTACAAAAACTATCAGCTTTTAAAAGTGTCCGAATATTATTGTAACGTTAAAATTAGACATTGTTTTATTTAAAATAGAATATTTAATAAACGCTAGTAATTATATAAATAAAATTTATACTTTTATTAACTAGACATTCTGCAGGAATGTAATTTAGAATTAATTTTTTTTCCTTCATTGTGAACAAAATTACAATGCGACAAAGTAAAAATTTTATAGTGTCCGAATATTAATGTTACTCACTGTACGTAAGGTACACGGTCCGTTCTGATCTGACTCTCCAAAAATGTGCGGGGTTTTTATATGGATGAAGGAGAGTGATCTGGGGTGCAATGGTCAGTAGATGGTTAAGTTAGTGGGGGACAGGATGAGTAAGAAAGTCTGGGATTTGGAAGTTATGTTCGGATGAGTCATACCGTGATGTTTATGTTGACTATGAGTCGGTCGAACAACACGGATTCGTTCGAAATTAATCCTACGAAAACAACTTCGAGGAACCACGTATTTCCGGGGAAAGCGTCGAGATATTTTGCGAAATTTTCGAAACGAAGTTCGTGGTCCGACGAGCGTTATAAAAAAGATCGGTGGCGCGGTAAAATCGATCCGAGAGACGGGAGACAAAAAGAGACTGGTTTACCGGGCAAGTAATCCAGAGATGGTTTTTCTCGTTTATTTTGACGCAACACCACGACTCGAGGTAGGAAGCACGAGCGGAAGGAGGGGCCGACCGCTCCGACTGTCGATCTTCCAGATGGACGTTCGACAACGAGTTACACTTTCCGCTGCGATGGTTCTGATCCACGTGGGAGACGCCGGTGTGTTACGGAAATCGACGTATCAAGGAGGAAATCGAGGGACAGAGCGCTGTCTGGACCGTTCCTTCTGCTTCCGTCGATCACCGATGAATCTTTAACACGATCGTCAATCGATTTCGAGGCTTATCCGTGACGGGGCGATCGGACCGATGGAAAAATAATCGAATCGCAAGCGCGGGCTTCCTCGACTCGTACACAAGAGTGGCTGCTACTTCCCTCGAATTCTCCTACGTGGAATACGCGGCCGGAAACCGCACGAAAGCCGTTCTGTTTTACAAGCAACCGAGAGACTCGCCGCTGTACTTTTCTTTCCGAAGGCCGTTTCATCGATCCCCTTTTCCGCAAGGCGGATAGAACGCGTTCCACGATTACGGAATTAAACGAATCGTACTCGCCCGTCCGCTCTGTCATCCGAATTCGAAAGAGTACATATTTTCGGGAAAAATACGTTACTTTATCGCCGCGCCGAACGACGCATACGAACGACCGTTCCTCGGTCCGCGATCCGAACGACGGGGATTAGATTTGTTCGGAAAGTTTGCGGGTATGTTTCAAATATCAATCGAAATAATAGTAGACCGGTAAACGACGCGAACTTACGGGACGACCCGATACTTTGCTCGGGACAAATTGAATTTTCCGTGAAGATAGCCGGAAAAAAGGTAGATACACGTACACATCGTTGGTGGCCCCTCGTAAATGACGTCGCGTCTCGTCAACGAAAGGTAGGTAACCATCAGCCCGGAAAACCCGACGGAATTGCATTAACAATAAGTGCATTAAGGTGAGAGTATTTCGAAAGAGGGAGAGAGGCTCGAAGCGAAAGGGGGAGACAGGGGCGAGCGAGGTTCTGTCACGAAGGAAACGCGCGGTGCCCAATTATTCAACTAAATAGGAAGGATACGCTATTTTCCGTCCGGGCCATTTTACTTTTACATGTCCTCCGGTTCTCGTGTACCGGAGAAGACGAGCCTTTGATGCGCCTCCTGCGATACCGCGCTAATTTTATAAAACATCGAAGCTTTTAGCGGCCATAGATAGCGATACAAACAAAATACCCTTTCCTCTTGGCTCCTCGCAGGAAAAAGCGTCTCTACACCCTCCAACCCCGGCAAAACGAATCATTCGAACATCTGCTTCTACTTGTTATCGATCCCTCTTCTTCTCGCCATCTTCCAGGGAATTAGTCTTTGACGGTGTTCGAATCGCGAAGCGCTTCGCGACTCCGTCGAGTATCTCGTGGCGAGGAAACCGAAGATAATCCCAACCTCGGCCGCGAGGGGATATCGCAAGGGCGGTCGCCGGATCGGGTAGCATCTAGATTTTCTATTTCGAACGCGTAGCTGAACGGAGGATCGCGCGACAGGGTTAATGATGTGGTGAAGTACGTGGAAAATAAAGAAACAACACATTGTCGTTCTATGTATTTTATTCACTCTGCAACGTAGCAGGATGGCGTCTTCGTTAGACGACTGTTCGAGACATTCTGCCTGTCGTCTCCCCTCGAACGCATTTCGAGGCGAGGACCATTTCCTCGATATCGCCAATCTTTGTATTTTCTTCGAGTGCTATGTGCCGCAGAGAAAAGCCGGACGGCCCAGCATCGTTTTCGTTACGGGCCCCACGGAATCGGCCCGCCGTGCTGGCGCAACCGGACACCCTCTCTTCTCTGCGACACTCGAAGTACGTCGCCACAATGGCATTCTTTGTGGTTTGATTTTCGTCGGACGACGAGAGCAGTAGAAAATTGATAATCTCTGCGGACGATTTCAAAGTGGTCCGTTTCACGGTGGTAATATCGATATCAAAGTCATTTCAGTGTCACCGAGGCACGTTCATTTTATTCTACCCAGGTTGTCACGGAATTACGAAAGGTTGGGAGGGTTGCATCGCAAGCTGGGAGACAGTCGACGGCTACGACGACGACGACGACGACGGTGGGAAGAGCTCGAAGAAAAGCGAAAGGGGGAGAACAGAGAGAGAGAGAGAGAGAGAGAGAGAATGAGGGAGAGAGAGAGAGACCGTGGAAAGAGGTGAAAGCAGGCGAACGTACAAATGGCGGAACTCGACGCGAGGGGTCACCGCGATGGAATCGAGTAATTTCAGGAGAGAGCCACCCGCAGGTTTCCTCGTCTGTTCGTTTCTCGTCTTCCACCTCGCGGCTCTTACCGCCCAAAGGAAAAAAGAAGAGATACGTGGTCGAGTATGCGATGCCGGTATCCATGCTTCTCTTCGCTCTCCGAGTCCACTTAAAGCGGATCACTCGCATCCGTCACCTTTTGCGGGTAGCTAGCGGGTCTGCCTGTCTTTCACGAGTCTCGTGGCAAAACGAACGGAACATACACGGTGTCAAAGAAAACCTCTCTAGACTCGATCCGATGCGCCTAGCTGCAAGGGCGAACCTCGAGGTCGGAGACTTTTCAACTTTCTCTCTGTTATGGATCGAGCGAGAATGGAGAAGCAAACGCGTGCCGTCGATTCGCACGGCGATTCGCGAAACCATCGGCGACGACCGTTTCGTAAAGAAATCATCGTTGGGATAAAAATTTGCCCGCGCGGCCATCGTTGCGAGTCTCGAAAAGTTGGAAGACGATAGAACCGAGATGCGCCTAGAAATTGGAATTTTAAGTCGCCTCTTTAGTGGCCGCTCAGCGTCGAGAAGCAACGTCGCGCAACGAGAGGCTCGATCGTGATAAAAAGCCCTATCGTTCGATAAAACGAGAAGAAAGGAGGGACGAGAACGCCGTGGGATTGGAATTTGGAGTAACACGCGATTGGATGCGGCACGTTGCAATTTAAAGGACGCTTCATTAAATTTACAGCCCTCCTCGAGAGTTGACGGACAGCAGCGGAAGGGGTTGGCGAAGGGAAGGAGGAGTTTTCAAAGGACGCGTCCTCGTTAAGGCGACGCAGCATTATAATGCCGCGGGATTGTCGCTAACGTTGACAGACACGTGGCCACTCATCGGTATATTATATTGCATTTTCGGGACGACACGATGAACGTCGTTAGGGGCAACATCGCCACCCTTCCACCTAAACGGTCCGCGACTCCAGCACGGGCTCGGTAAAATACTAATTCTTGCAAGATCTCGAGCGAGACGCGATTTCGCGGACAGATTTCGGCGAGTTCTACCCTTTGCAAAATCGTATTCTCGAGACCTTCTGGTGGACGAGAAGAGGACAACGACAACGCGATGAAACGTAAATTTTTTGGAAAGACCAGAGCATCGAAGTTGACGTTTCTAGCGAGCGTCTCTATCGGTCCTCGAAATCGGAGGCATAAAGGAAACGAATGGCTGGACGCGCGGTCCATAATCGTTCCCGTGATCGTCGGTATTATTATTATAAGTGTCGAGGATGCAGCCACGCTGGAAGGAACAAGAAACGACATTGCGCAGCGCGATTTATTTCCGCTTTTGTCGCTAACCAGCTAGCTCTCCAGGGATTGCGCGCGGAGCGATACCGAAGAATGAGAGTATTGTTTGTGCCGTTCGCCCAAGGTGGTCGACTTCTCTTCGAAACTTATATATTCTCGGTGTCTGTGTGGTTGTCTCGGTGTTGGAGCGTCCACGACGGTGTTCGTTCGCGGGGTGACAGTGGTGGTGGGATATATTTATGTTAGCAAACTCGATGCCGGAGTCTGCGGAAAGGAGAGCGTGCACGTCAGTTCGCAGCACCTCTATCGGGAAAGGGAACTCGTGCAATGGGATTACTCGAAGCTGGAAAATGTCTCGGTTGTAGACGAAAAGTGGCTGGTCGATTGGTACAAAGCGCGGCTTCTAGAGAAATCCACCGAGTTGTTTGTTTCCCTCCGCGTTGTTAAATCTGACGGTACGTGCTGCGGCCGGGGAAGAATATTTACACCGCGACCGGAGAGCCAACGTTCCCGTAACAACCGCTATTTCTCAAATTTACTGCCTCCTCGGTTTAACCCTTCGCAGGGCTGTACTCTTTTCTTTTCTCTGCCGCTTTCTTTTTTTTTCTCTCTCTTTTCTCATTTCGCGCGGCGTCTCGAAGGTTCGTTAGAAAGTTCCGTCGCTTAGAAAAGACGCACAATTATTGCGCGCGCGCGACCGGCAAGCAACGAACACCGAGATAAATTATTACGAACGGTCACCGAAACTCGACGCGGAAAGACTGCGCGCAGCACGCTCGATGAAATAATCCGATTACCGGTTGATAATAATTTCAAAGATATTCGAGTCGCGGAAGTCCTTTTAATTAGCTGTTGGAACGGAACGCGCGGTATTCGGAATAATTGGAGAGGCAGGACAGATGCGTACGGGGTGGTAATGAAAATGTAGGAAACCAGAGGGCGGAAAAGAAGGGCCAACGCTAAAAGGAGAAATCGGATTAACAAATTTCTCCATTAAGGTCGCTATAAATTCCTGATGCAGCTTCCACCGCGATATCAGCGGCTAAGAATAGCGAGGATTTATCGCGGCCGGCACGCCGCTCTTCTGCGCCCCACCGTGCCGCGGAGCTTCAAAGTTCGAAAAGGAGAAGAGAGAGCCGGAGGCGGAATAGAGCACGGAGAAAGGAGCCGCATACTCAACACCATAAACCGCAACGCGCCCTTAATTCCACGCTACGAGACGCGCCGCAAAGAATTATCGGCCGCAATAAAACTTACCCCGCTGGGCTGGTTAATGACTTCGATAACTGGGCTTCCAGTTTCGCAAACGAGCAACGCTGTTCTTATACGTGACCGCTGTTCTCCCTTTCTTCGCCGCGAAATCTTGCCCGCCACCGAGTCGGAATGAAGACGAAACGCTTCGAGAACTTTTATCGTCCATGCGGGAAGTTTGCCGATCGCGCTCCCATTATTGTTCACGACCGTCGGAACCTCGGGACGAAGACTCGCGCGGCGATATCGGGATCGAAGGATAAGCGCTTTTCGTCTTCGGGGTCCTTCGATCGTCGGAGAACTTCCAGTTTCGAATCGAACAGATTTTTACGGTACTTTGAATTTTTTCGAATCGAGGAGGTCAATTTTTTCGGGGCAATAAATCGGTTAATCGGATTCCGGCTCGAGCGGATAGTTTTTTGAAACGGAGCGGAGTCGAGCCGTTCCGGGGACGCGTAACGAACTTTTTTACGGAACGAGGGAGGAAGATATAATTTAGGAGAAAATCAATGGCTGGACATATCTTTCTTGCCAGCATTCGGGCAGAGCAACGCGACCCATGAGCCAGAGTGTTCTCGTATTTCTCCTCGCGTTGCAAGTGCCGGTAACTGGGTCACTATTTATGTCACCTGCAGAAACAAGAGGCAGACAACCAGCCGTAGACGTTGTCGTTGCCGTTGCCGTTGCCGTTGCCGTTGATGTTGGCGTCTACGGTGATCTTCTTTTTACCGTGGACGCCTTTGTGCGCCGTGATACGCACCTTGCCGTATACGCGAGCTGTTGCCGATCGTCGGGTCGCGGGTACGATTCGACGGGAACAAACAGATATTTCGGATGTATGTAATTTCGGCCAGCCGAAATACTTCCAGTTTCGTGTAACGCAACGTTCGAATTACCAGGAACGATAATTGAGCGACGGCGTTCCGAATTCTGTCCCGATCATTTGATACGGAAGCCAAACAATCGTGTGCTAATAAGGATTCGCTGTCCCGTTCTGGAGCAGTAATTGCTCGGCTAATATTAAATTACGATGACTCGGCGTTTCGATCGCGGTGTAATTTGCAAAAATGTTCCGCTCGGAGATGGAAAAATGCGTAGAGGTACCGCGCGGAGTTTCCGGAGGAAATGATATTTGTCCGGATATCGGGGCAAACGTTGCGCGCGCGTCGCGTCCCGAAATTCGTCAGATTTTAAGGAAGAGAGGCGTGCATTAAAATGCGGCTTTGGCGGGGATCCGTTAAAAATCCGCAAACCAGCCAGCAGGGAATTTATATTTACGAATGTCAGCCGCTCGAAGGGAAATTACACGCAAAGAGAATCGCGGCGGAAGTGAAACCCAATCGACCAGCAGCGAAATCCCGGAATTGGATCCGCAGAACTCGCCGGAGTCAATTTACCTAGCCGGTTTCACGCGAAACTGAACGTCCCTCCGCAACGTAATCTACGTTGCCTTCTGTGCCACCGTCCGCGAACGCGATCTCGAGCACGAGCACGAGTTGCGGGAGCACGAGCACGAGCGCGAACGCGATACGGAGGAGCACCACCGCGCATGTGTGTAGATTATTAAGTATAAGAGGCTTTTCGCTGTTAATTAAGTCCGTCATACTCCGCTTCCGCCGTCAGCGCAAATGAGAATATAATATGACGCGTTTCGTATGCTTTGCTTTTTGGAATTAAAATCGGATCACCCGACCTAGTCGCCCTACTACTTTTTGTCTCTTCGTCGGGCCAGCCTACGGGAAGATTACTTCGACGTATCAACGTATCCTTACCGTTTACAGCTTTCGCTAATTAGTATAACGAACGGTGAACGCTCGGTCGCAATTTTACGCGCGTCCTCCACCTTAACCGATTTCAACGGAACAATTCTACCCTGTGCTCGAGCGACGACCGGCCGAGAATACGTAGATACTAAGAAGCTAATTCGGGAGACAGTAAGTACATAATACGTTCGTTCGGGCCTTCCGATAATAGTGACAAGCCGCGTCGCGTCGCTTCCGTATTAACTGTCGCATCTCGAAAACCGTGAACGTAATGCAGACACTGTAGAGAGACCGAGAGAGAGAAAGAGAGAGAGCAGACGGACTTTTGTGACAGGGACACATTGCCACCGAGCTTTATCGTTCCCGAACTAGCTTTTCATGGGCAGTAACGGGAAACATTCGATGCTGTCTTTACTAGTGCGCAACCAATGGCAAACTTCTGCCTAGGTCCAAGTCAATAATCATATTTCCTTCCTGCGCCGTTTATTGTCTATGAAACTACTCTGTTTTAAAAGAGCCGTCTCCTATAAACATAAATCATTCTTACCCGGTCGCGTCGCGTTCTGGAATTCCCTTGTTCTTTCGAGAACGGTCGCACCGCAAAATGAAATTCATTTTAATCAACGGGACGAAAATTGAAATCGAAGTAGAAATTAATTTTTAAACTCGGACAAAGAATCGTAGCGCGTCGCGTACCAGCCGCGCTCGTTGTTTCATCGCTTTGAAAAAGATTTTTTTCAAATTTCCATTTCGTTCCGTGTCGGACAGAAATTTTAATGGAGCAAATAAATTTTTGTGCAATTTCACTTTTTGAAAAGCAGTCCGTGAAAAATAACGCTCCCGCGACGACAACGGGGCCGCGTTCCGGCGATTAAAAGACTCCTGCGCGTAAACGCGTGGCCGTAGGTGCGATTTCGAGGATTTTTCACGGGTGCGGAGGGTTCTCGAAAAATTTCGCGAAAGAAGCAACGATGAACCAATCGGCACTCGGAAAAGTGTCAAGAATGGTCGATGATGGATCAGAGCTGGATTACATCGGAAACGTCGGTCCCGGCCAATTTGTTTCAACGGTGTATGCGCGGTCGTTAAGCCGATTAATGCAATCACGCGTCAGGATGCTCGTATTTCGATCAATGGTGAACATCGTTCGTTCCGTATAATACCTGCATTATCAGTCATTAAGCGGCGTGCCGGTGACGATTTTCCAGCAGGCCAGGCGGACGGGCATACCGGGTAACCGGGCTGGCCAGACTGGACGGACTGGACGGACTGGACGGACCGAACGGACCGAACGAGCTGGCCAGGCCAGGCAGACTCTGTCACGTCGTTTTATTCATTTTCGTCGCCGCGCTGCTGGCCAGGCTACATATTTTATATCTGCCGGCCGTGCCCCGTCCCGAAATCCATTCTGAAAAGTTCTCTCGTTAATGTTTAATCCATTGAGAGGTGGAACACCGGTGCAAGCGTATTATGGTGACGGACGAATGGAAGGACACTTTTACGCGGTTCCAATTTTGCCGGCTCGCGCAAATGGCGTGCCTGCGATTTCCAGTTGTGACGGCCGGCACCGCGCAGCACACTGCCGGCCCTCTGCGTGAAAAATAATTGAACGGTCAAAACGCTTCCAGAAAAGTCTACAACGCTGTCCCGCTCGCCTCGCCTCGCCCGCCGCGCCGTGCCGTCCTTTGTACCTTCGATTGGTTGACGGATCCCTTAATAATTCCGGTCCTTCCCCGACAAAAACCATCGCTACAACCATTTTAATAGCGCGCGGCGCTCGTGACAAGATCGCGCGACCCTTGTTAAAAAAATCTCCTGCCTTTCGGAACAGCCGTCTCGCGGCTTTCCGTGCGCGAAAGCCGATTCCCACCGATTTTTTCAAATGAATTACACGATTCGTACGACATCGAGGTTTAAGGTCGCTTTTAATCCTTTGTATCGTGACGAAAATCCTTCGTTAGACCCCGTTCGAGAGAGACGCGTACGTAGTTCGTTTCCTTCGAGCCGAAATTGAATTCTATTTTATCGTTGCCAACCGTACAACCATCGAAGAACCTACGGGCACGAATTCAACGAACGGAAGCTCTCTGCTTTTAGCAAATTACGAAGCACGAAGGACTTCTAATTTTCTAAAAAAAAGCTTGGCGAGAGGCTGAAACGGAAAAAGATGAAACAGCGTCTGCCGCGCGAGTTCCTGCGGATCTCTCGATTAAAATAGTTAACGGATCGTTCGAAATGATAAGCGGATCTTATCGATATTATGGACGCGGTTCGCTGTGCGTTTCCCGTAATATTCTTGATGGGGAGCCGGCTCGTAGCAAAGTTACTTCCGAGGACTCATTACCGATGAATAGCAACTAATTTGTGCCTGGAAATTCTTGTTGCGTAATTTAGTAAACCCAGGCGGAGTGGCTGACAATCGGTTAGCCTCGCAAGCCCTCTGACGTAAACAGTCGCTGCGTCGGAGGGAGGACCCTTACGGATCACAGGAATTTCTATATTGATTCGTGCCTTCGATTCCACGGTTCCTGGCATGTCCGCGAGTACCATAGAACGTCTTCGTTGTATAACGTCCGTGTAATATACATATTATGTATAGTGCTTGGAAAATCTTAACCCTTTGCACTCGAACGGCGTCTCTAAGGCGACACTAAAACTTGCCATACTATTATTTAAACAACTTTTACGTCGCTATGTTTGCAGTTACGAAATCAATAAGAATGTTAACGTTTTAAGTACGAGTCGTAGTAATTAATTTCGTATGAACGAAAGGAAATGAACTATCTAAAATGGAGCTATTATACATAGAAATATTGTTTCGATTTTGGAGTAGAATTGCTTCGAGTGCAAAGGGTTAATCTTTGTAAAAAGAATTAACCCTTTGCATTCGAATGGCGCCTCTAAGATGACACTAAAACTTGCCATACTATTATTTAAACAACTTTTACGTCGCTATGTTTGCAGTTACGAAATCAATAAGAATGTTAACGTTTTAAGTACGAGTCGTAGTAATTAATTTCATATGAACGAAAGGAAATGAACTATCTAAAATGGAGCTATTATACATAGAAATATTGTTTCGATTTTGGAGTAGAATTGCTTCGAGTGCAAAGGGTTAATCCTTGTACTTCGATCGAGACGTTCGAAGAGCGGACGCGTTTAAATAGTCGTTGTTAAGTAGTAACAGCGTTAAAACGATTCCATCGAACGGAACGCGGATGGAATATCGAACAATGCGCAAATGTTACGCGGTCGTTGGACGTTGCATATTTAGGGGCACAATGCGCAAGTTTTCATCGAGACGGAGACCTGCGCCGATCCGTGAACGTTCTATGCCAAGTAAGTCGAGTTACGCGCAATTTCGAACAATTTCAGGTTTAGTGGTTTCTGCTATTTGCGCGGGAAATTGTGCCTGCTGATGTCACATCCGCTAACTCTCCTCTCCATGGAACGTCCAATTGTTCAGCCAGCGACGACTGGTCGATTTTGGATAATGTACTCCTCGCGAGGATACGGGTGGGAGAAGTTCGTTTTTCGACGTTGGTTAGGCGGTAAAACGCGTTTATCGCGCTAGATCGATACCCGAACGGTATCGCTTTTGCCTGTACAGAGAGAGAGGGAGAGAGAAAGAGAGAGTATACGGTACTCTATACGGTTTATTCGAGAATAACCAAGTAACACGGACTGTTCCCGATGCTCGTTTCCTTTCAGCAACGTCTGCCGAGTGGCCGGCGTGCGCGACGTCGCCGAGAGGGATAACAAATCGCTCCTTTAACGATGAAATATCGTCCCGAGAGCAGAGTTTTATGCAACGAATTCACGGGACGCATATATCGCGATGCATTAATAGCAATCTCGTTGCATTCATATCCAGCTGACGTAATGGGACGTATGGTGGAGATGCGAGGGAGGAAAGAGGAGAGAGAGGCCCGATGAAAAGTGCTAGAGAGAGAGAGAGAGAGAGAGAGAGAGAGAGAGAGAGATGGGTAGAGGACGTCGAGAGTAACCGAGGGAAAGGGACCGACAGAGAATTCAATTCCATGGTCGATTATGCAACCAGTCTGCCGGATTACTGCCGGTACACGCTTCCGTTTTGCGCCGATGAAGGGATTACTCTGCGTATATCCTGCGTGGATGTCTTCATATGCGAACGTTCACCGTTTACGGAACGTAATCTTCCAGCAATTAAACGTTCGAAGATGACACCGAAATTCCCAAGGGGCGAGTCTTAAGAAAACCATCGGAAACGAATAATTCCCTCCGTAGAATTATCGGTACGGATACGTTCGCGTAGAACCGTAGACCGTGGAAACGGTCGGTGCATCGCAACACAGCTGGCCAATCAACGTTACGACGCGCAAAGAAATATTTTATCAGAAATCGCTGCAAGCAAGATTAACGCGGTTCTATTCGCGGGAGCGTTTAATATTATTTATTGGGTTAGATCACGAGAACCGAGACTGATACCGACGTGAATGCGTTCTCTCAGTTGCACGATTCGGACCGTCTTAATATCGCTGTCGGTTTCCCAGAAAAGAGAATTATCTGAGCTATTCGGAGGAGGCTCGCGACGTGGCCATCGCTGTGGCGATTTCGTTCAGAAATCGTACCGTTCGAAGCTTTGCTTTCGAGTACTCGTTCGGACCGCGATATATTCTTTCGATACTCGGACGCGATCGTCTTAGCTTAGGTTCGTTATCGTTTACAGTTTTCTCCCGACGAATCACGCCCCCGCCGAGCTGCTTTTGGGTACGCGTTTCGCGGTGTCGTCGTCGTCGTCGCCGATCACGGGAAACGCCGTTCAAATATATGGGACGTAATTTTTTCGTTTAAACGGAATTTCGGCATAATCGAATCCCGAATCGAGCGTAACAATTCTCTTGTACGAGAGAGTTCAGCGAGGTAACATAATTCGCCGTCGGCACAGTATCGTTAAACCTCCCCAGAGTGCGGTGGAGGGATGCGGGCACGATTTTGCATTTGTACATTACGTTATGCCGCGGGCGTTTCCGCGCGAGGAGAGGAACAGAGAAAAAATTAGATTCATTCGTGGCGGCGAATGGAATCCGACCGTCGAAATGGCGTGCTTTATCGCATACCCGAAAATTTATTGCCGTGAAATAGCTCCGCCGGATATCTCTATCGGCCGGGCCCGTAGAAAATACAGGATTAACAATTATTATCGGCGAACCGATCGGGCGCGGTACGCGCGCAAGAGATTTTTACCGAAAGATATCTGTCCGCCTTTTCTGACAATTAACGTTCGAGTTCGAGTTCGCGTTCGAGTTATTATACTCGTTCGCGCGGTAACGATCAAAGCATCGAAGCCATACGGTTTCGTCGGTTAATCCGGCGACTCGTCACGAACCCTTTGATAATTAATTTGCAAACCCGTTGACAGATATTTAAATTTTTGTAGATTCGACTGCGGAAACGCGAATCGCGTGGAAATTAATTTCCTCGGTAAACATTTATTAGGTTCCGACTAAAATGGCGGTATAAAATTTCATTTTAATGCCCGCCGCCCGCGGGTTCGGATCAATTCGGCACAAAAGGAATATTGAATTTTCAATAATTCTTTGCGTTGATAATTTTTAAACAAATTTAATACGGCCGATGCGATTCGCGTTAATATACTTCTCCATTTGTCGTTGAATTCTCGCACAATATTACAAAAAATGGCCGTACATTGTTAAATCTTGTATTTTATCGTATATTATTTTGTATGGCACTGTATATTTTTTCAGGGTACCGTTACAGCCGGCTCCTGCACGCGTGATGATATTTTATCAATTATCGCGGCAGAGTCGAGCCACGCTTTGTTACGATTAACGAGCTCTCGCGGCAACAATTTAAAAATGCTTTCGAAAATACTCGAGAAATTTCTTCTGGCTTTCCTTCGCGCCGCTCCAACCCCTCCGTGCACGCGCGCGCACGCGATTTTCCTGAATAAATAATCCAGCACGAAGGGAATTACAAGCACATTATTTTCACCATAATTTGATGGGAAGTTCCTTCCATAAATATTATTCTTCCCCGTGACATCTACATAATCCCGAGAAAAATTCATCGCGGTGGAGCGGTAAAAACTTATTTGCAAGAAAACTCTTTATCTCTAACGAACTCTCTCTTCTCCCCGAGAAAAGTTGCGTCGCGCACGCTTAAATTTCCCTCCACCGCGAGACGCGGCCCGACTTTAATTTGACAATAGTTGCATCGATAAATCGTCGCCGGTGTCACCCAACTTCTGACACCAGAATCGCCGAACCACTCAAAATTTATGAAGCTGCGTTTACCAGAAGTTCGCGCAACTTTGATTGCAACGTCTCGACGAATACAAACTGTACAACTAACGCTTCACCCACCGGCCTGTATTCTTCCGCAACGATAATCGTTTCGCTCGTAAAGAGAAACGACTCGCCTCGAACAACGTTATCGATCCTCGTTTCGTTTAGCGTTCTTTCAAAAAAATTACGCCACTTTTATCCGCGAACAATTGCAATCTTTCGACTGCTCGAAAAAAATCTAAGCCGGCCGATGCGACGTTAAGAAATTCATATCGCCCGTTTAATAATGTCCGAAAGTAAACGACAGCGGCGTTCGTAGTAAACGAAATGGTATTTTTTACTGTCTAAATAGCGGAGCGAGAGAAACGAGGTTGTTGCCGGACGAGATACAGCATAACCGTAACCCAACTCGCGAACCGTCGGAGGCACCGACAATCACCGGCGGGAGTACACCAATGAAATTGCGATAATATTGCCAGAGCGTTGTTGTCGCGAGCTCCGCGTTTCATCGACGGTTTGCGTCGATTCTTCGTTTCGTTTCGTTTCGTTTCGTTTCTCTTGTTCCCTGCGTGTCTTATCTTCGATCGCGAGCTTCTCTCGCGGACGTGGTCTTGAATTCGAGTCGATGCTCTTCGAGTCTTTGTACCAGATTGTCTCGCAGACGTTTTCCTCTTAAAGTATCGGCAAACCGATTAGACGGTTTCTCTGTGGAAATATCGTGTTCGATCGTGCGTCGAAGAGTTAGAAAATTAAAAGGACCGACCGCGTAGGTATACGGATCCTAGCGGCCCGCGAAATTCGAATTTACGCTTCCGTAAGCCATCGTGCTTTTAACAAACTAATCGGATTGTTAGATCGTACGGTGTTTGAGGAAAGAGGAGAGACGCGGGCGCGACGCTCGTGCGAGACGGCACCGGAAATCGACGGCCCGCGAAATTCGAAAGCTCGGTAGCGCCGCGATCGATTTTCGCCGTTGAATCGTTTACTGGCAAAAACGAAACGATCCATCGTTGAAAAATCCGGTTGGCTCGTCGGTTTGCAGCGTGCTCGCGTAATCTATGGTGTTTTTAACGATGTTAACCCGAGTGGCGAGCTCTCACGCGCACGCATCCACGTTAATTCGATATTCCGTGTGTGGTCGGCTAAAGTGTCAGCGTCGGATACGGTCGGCGTCACCTGTTGCTGGCAATTAACGAATGCGTCGCGACCTGACGCCGGCTTCGTGAAAAGTAAACGCGATCTTTTGCTCGGTGATCAAGAGCCGAGCGAGATTCCGCCATCTTTCGCTTCGACGAACGCTCCCGATAAGAGATACGCCCACGAAACGCCTTCGTCGATCGTTTGCTTATTTATTACGGTCGTATTCCTGCTTGCCGCGGGTTTTTACAAGTCGAAAGTAACGCGATACTCTCGTACGCTTGTAACGTCTTTACGACAAGACGGATAGGGATTATTTTGACAGAATTTGTTGGCGTTTCTCGGCGAGCCTCCACGGTCTCCGCCTCGCCCGTTCTCCCTGGCGGACAAAGCTCGTCTCTGTCGTTCCGAAATAGCCTCTAAAGTCTCGAACGAATATTTGGACCCGGCAATTTTGCATTCGCTTTTCACGACTCGTGTTTTATTACACGCCACGGACGATGCACGGTGCCGGGCGTTGCGTCGAGAACCGTATCGAAACGGCGTTCGCACGATTCCGCGGAACTCTATCGATCTTTCGCAGTCTAGTTTGACGGATAACTTTCCGCGCAAACAAAATAATCGCGGAACGTTGCAACGCGGAACGTTTCGATAGCGTGCGCGCGTGCGATCGCGAACGCTGTCCGAGAGAGCCGGTCTTTCGCGCGCTATCTAATCGCGTTCTCAGTTTATTGGAGAGTTCGTTCTTCCGCGAAGCTCTTGAAACGTCGACGGTACCGTTTCGTCTCGTCTCGTCTCGCCTCGTCTCGCATCGGTTCGGGCATAGTGTTTTTTGGTTGTCTCGCGCATTTGGCAAGGTGGACCGATGCGTTACGCGATTTGTCGGGCGGCCGAGGCTGCCGGGCAGCGAACGCGCCATTGGTTCGTTCTAATCGTGACGGATTAGCCCGAATCCGCGTTCGTTGACGCACCCGGGCATGTCAACCGCGGCACATTTAATAATAGAGAAGTATACGGCCGACCGCGTAGCGTCGCGTCGCCGTAAATGCGAAAGCAAATGAATCCATGGAAATGTTCCATTTACGGTGCTCCTCGCAGCCGGCAGTAAACCGAGTGCCGGGAATGACACCTATTTTATTCCCGACGGAGTAACTTTCTTTGTAGCCGGGTAAAAAACACGATGGCTTTGAGGGTTTATAAGAAAGCGGTGGAACGGTTATGACTTGTTGCGCGCGCTCGCTCGCTAGTCGCGGACGCGACCGTGAATAGCAAGAAAAAGTAATCGAATCTGCGAGTGAAGTTTATAAATGGACTTCAGCCCCCGATTACGAACCTTTCGTCATCGACGTTGCTAAAATTATTTATTCTCGAGCGGCGATTCGTTGCCGGACCAGCAAAACCAGAAATTGTTTGTTCCTATCGTCGGCCGAGTCGCCGGTATTTCGTCGATGCGTCGTCTCGACGGAAAACCAACGATAATTTCGCTCGTAATGCGCTCCATCGGACTTTCCATCGTTTTTAAAAACGATAGTTGGAACGAGATTGTCTGGTTTTCGAGGAATTGAAATCTCTCGGTGGTACGAGAAACGCCCAGAACGTCTAGCTATTATTAAAGGACCGCGAAGAGGTAGCTTTTCAATTTTCTGGGGAATATTTATGAGGTCCGGTGCAAAGATGCGGGAACAAGAGACGCGTTTAACATGGTCGCTCCCAGTCTATTATTAAGCCCGTTGTCCGACGCGAGTGCAAGGATTGCGGTTAGTCTAATCGCTCTTTGTGCATCGGCGAAGATCGCGAGGCTCCCACGGTGGTCGAGACGCGACTTTTGCGCGAGATCTTTTTACTTGAAAAATCCGTCGGTCGTTCGCGTAAGAGGAAACGCCGAGTTTTGCGCACGGTCGATGCCGGACATTTTTTCAGGCCGAAACAATCACCGAAATTAAGAATGTCTCGCCAGACCCGTCGCGATATTTTTATTAATACCGCGTACGATTCGAAGCAGCCGGGTAGGCCGGATCGTAAATAACATATTATGACGCGAGCGCGATATCGCGTTGCTCGTGTCGTTCGCTTCCTCGCGGCGCGGGTCGTCGCATTCTCGACAATAAGTTGGATTGTCGTGGTGCATTATGGAACGCCCGAAGTGTCGCTTTCGTTGGCAGTTTGCCGCGCATTCCTGCTCGCATCGACGTTGTTTTTCCCGGAGTCTCTTTATTTTATGGAGTATTTTTGCTAGAAAAAGTTTCACCCAACTAACACTGGAAAGTACTTTATTCATTTCAGAGTACGTTCCATTAATACGTTAAAGCTCGATCGTACCGCTCGCCGACTCGCCGACTCGCCGACGTACCAGCCTCGTCTCCCTTTTTCCTGCTTCGAGATCGATAAATTTAGGTTTATGAGGAGAACGTGATTCCTTTGCTGTTTCCGAGATTAGGACTCGTCCCGTCTCGCCCGTCTCGTCGATTGCCATTTATCGCGAAGGTATAGCTCCGAACTCTTTGCCGGAGCGTCGTTATCTCGGTGGCTTTTTTTTCCTCTGAATCCCTTCCCCAAAGAGAAACGCGGATTATCGCGGAACGTGTTGCAAATCGAATAACGCAACCCGGTTTCGACGCGAACGAAATCTCGTTCCGATTAACGTTTCCATCGCGTCACGGAAACTAATACCCCGGCAAATTGACAATACCGATTCTGGATCCTGTCGCGACGCACCCCCTCCGGTTTCCATGTAATCTTTCGACCGGGAAAGATGTCGGTCTGCCTTATTTCCTCGAGCGCGCTTCATTCCCGGGATCGATGAGCGTGGAAATGGCGTAGCGGTTCGTACCAAGGTTTCAATACGAGAAAGAAAATGAGCGCGTAATTAATTCAGTAGATACGAATCGATTCCGGGGCTTGGTTTCGCTATACCCGGTGAACCATGAAGACACGTGAGAAGGGTTCGATACGTAGAGCAACCCGTTCCCGTTCCCGTTCCCGTTCCCTTTCCCTTTCCCTTTCCCGTCCTCTTCTCCGTCGGTCCCGCTACCCCTCGCTTTTCTAATTACCAGAGATTACCTAACCCAGACCGCCTAATCGACCGAACCTCGTTACTTATGAATGTATTCGTGCCGCTCGATGCACTTCTTTCCGTTCCCGTGGAATTTATAAGAGCACCCGCGGAAAGTTTGTTCGTACCTCCGTACGTCGTCTGCTTTCTTCGACACAGTTTCGTCGCCGTGTCTCGACGAAACGGGAGACTAAATTCTTCGTAGAGATTTAGACGAACGAATCGTTGCTTCGTTGTCTCGCGTTAACAAATTTTTGTCGGGATTCGAAAGACGCACGCGATGAAATCGGAAAAATACTCGTTTACCGTTTTAATCCCTCTGGAATGATATATAAAAGAATGTAAAAATGATTGTACGCGTTTTCGAAACGATTATCATCGCGCGTCGTTCGGTTTGTTTGGTTGCACGTTTTCGATGCAAAGGACCAATACGATGGCCGAATAAATTGGTATCGGCGCGGGCTGAGATCGAGTCGGGAGGCGACCGGTGGATTCGACCGATAAGCTTCCATGATCGGGCAAATACATGATAAAAATGAAGCGGATTAACGGTCTCGTTAGTTTGTACGACGTCATAGAGTTGAATGCTTACGAGAAGCCAGAGATGTTGGCCGGTGCACCGCCTCGACGATATCGTGATTTACAGTAACGGTAACTGCACGTATGCCGACACAATGCCCACCATATTGAATCGCAACATTCGAAAATGGCGTCTTCGAGTAACGGCGTGCAGCTTTCGACGAAAGCAGTTTCCACCCATCTCTCTCTCTCTCCCTCTCTCTCTCCAGCGAATAAGCGAGCGAGACGAGAGAGCAATTAATTTCTTTTTCGAGAATGTAATCGCGCGAGCCCGGAGATTTTTCGCGTTGAATTTCAGTCTGGACCTCTTGTTTCTTTTCCTCGTGAACGCGAGAAGGCTTTCATCCTCGCTGCCCTTAACGACCGAGATCGCGTAATAAACTTTTCATGCCGCGATATTGTTTGTTAATCATTCAGTATTTAAAAGTTGCACGTTTTACGCTTCGCAGTGACACGACGAACTTTCCGGCCGAGTAAACTTTTCACTCAGTTTTTTAAGAGCACGGACTAGGGAAGTTTTAATTAACATCGTAACGATTGCAACGCGGGAGGAGCGAGCGCGCCGCTGGAAGAACAACGTATTTGTTTTGTAAAATTTTACGCCCGTCCTTGACGAAAGCGTTTCGCCTTCGTTTCTTTTGTCTCACGCGCGGATATTTTCAATTGGACGTCGCGGATCTTCGAGTCGACGTTTTTCGCCTGTTCTTGCACGGTGTAAAAAGGCTTGGCGGGTGTATTCGTGAAAACGCGATACCTTCGCCTTAATTTTGTTGGAATTGGAACGGAAGCTACGTCGATCCGGCTCGATCGATGCGAAATACGATACGCAACGAGTTCGACGCGCGTCGCCGATTCGTCGATACTCATCGATGTATGCATGGGTACCTATTAATTAGCAAACACGATGGGGAAATCCTTAACCTTTTCGTTTGCATCGCGTTCCGAATAATTTTGCGTCATTGCATCGAAATATCGCTACTTTTCCAGCTTCCGTACGGACGTCCCGGATCATTAAATAAACGAACAATTTCAATTAAAATCTCGTCAAAAAATCATAAAGACTTTTTACGATCCGCCGCTATTCGATATTAATTTCGGATCCCTTTTCTCGAATTGGGTTGAAGGAAAGCGTTGCCCGGCGATCGCGTGACGAGATCCGCTTGCTCGTTTCAACGGGGAAGGCGGTGGCTCCAGCGTTTAGGCGAGTTTTGATAAGCGGGCGGTGCTGGCAATGAACGAAACCTACGATTATTGCCAATGGGTGGCCCGATACCGTGGAATACGCAGATACGCGATTCCAGATAGACGAGATTCGCTTCGAAAAAACCGGGCATTGAAGTTCGCGTAAAATCGTTGTCGAAAAGATGATATTTCGCAGAGGAAAAAATGTAGTTTTAAACAAAAGCGGAAAATAATACGCGCGTTCGCTCGCGCCGTTACAAAGAAGTCGGACAACGACTCGCGCCATAACCTTGTCCAAATAGTGGTATTTTCGCCGGTGTTCATAAATTTGAATAAATCGCTGGGCTTTTTATTCAGACCGCGTCACTGTACGAGCTTTCGAAATTCGCCAGGAATTTCCTAGCGACTTGAGCGACACGACCAACGAGAGTAACAGTTACGTCATTGTCGTCACTCGTAAAAGCAGCGGAGAGAACGGAAAAGAGAGAAAATTTATTTTCGTACCTTTTGAATAACACTTTCAGAGGTAGCGCCCCAGGCTGGATTCCACCTTTTGATTGGCGCTTTTAATTTTCCATTCATCCGGATGTAGCCAAGCCCGTGGGCTACCAGCCGACGTTTGACGTGCAAATCTCGACTTGCTATCGTACCAGGTAACTCGACCGCTTAATAAAATTCGAAAAAAATCTTGAGTGTTCCGTCTGCCTCGTTTCCGTTCTCTCTACTTCTCTCTCTCTCTCTCTCTCTTTCTCTTTTTCTCTCTATCTGTTTCTCTCTCTTTCTCTTTCTCGCTCTTTCTCTAGCTGTCGTTGAAACGCACCCACTGTCGTGCCCCTGGAAACTCGATCGATACTTGGTTGAAATTTGTCTTGTGCCGAAACCATTCTTTCCAACAATGCGGAAAATACTGCAGCGTTTAGAACGAGTCGCTTTTAAACTATACGCATGGTTTGTGTTTTTTAAACATGCCCGCAAAAGCCACTCGCAATAAAAAAGCGATGCAGCAAATGGAAGCCGATTTAAAGGATATATATTCGTCGCATCGCGGGGTCAGCGATGGGTGTGTAACGTTCGCGCGAGTTTGCGAATTTCGAAGCAATTGTACAGGCAGACTCTTCGTTTCGTTAAGTTTTCGATATTCGTCAAAGAAACCGAAGCGTTTCCTTCTGGGCCTGTTAGGGGCTCTTCGGTAAAGCTGCTCGATAGGTCCTGCCTTGCACCGATAAGAATCGATGGCGAATCGGGTAGCGGCGGGAAAAGGCGTCCAATCGTCCGTCCGTCCATTTGTCGGAAAGCGTACAAGGTAGAACCGCCACAGCGGTCAATAAACTGAATAATTTTCGAAACGAAAATTTGTTTTCCGTCAAACTATTACTCTCGATGCATATTTTACAGCGATACGCGACAATTGTATTTGCACGGTAACGTACAGTGCTTTTCGCAGACGCGACACCGAGAGTATCGCGTTTGCGACGATCTTGTATCGCTATAAAATAGAAAATCGGTGTGCGGAAAACGAGGGCGAGAGAGAAACCGTAGGAAACTGTCGCGGAAGAATGGGTGCGTTTCGAACGCGGCAGGTCCCATCGCTAGACACGAGCTGCACGATCGAGGAATCCGGTGGCGCGTCGCGAAGGCCGGGGTGTCGTGGATGTTCATTTTTCAAAATCTGCTAACGTGCCACGTAGAGAAGAGACGCGGAGAAGATTTTCCACTCGAGGCCGGATGCCATGGGTTTTTCACGGAGATGAAAATTCAAGTAGTCGAGCGGGAGGCGTCGCGGTGACGGGAACAGGTACGACGACGGAGCATTGCCGGGAAGGGGTGCGAGGGGTACGGGGACGAGGACGAGGACGAGGACGAGGACGGGACGTCGACGTCTACGAGGCGTCGAGGAATACGTCGTTGGCTAATGCCACGACTTTCACGAAGCGTAGGTAATACGTATTGTGGCCGGAGTCGTGTCGTGATTTTCACCATACAGGCGCGTCGGTGTTCCCCGGGGCAGTCACGTCTTGCGCGAGATTCAATTTGCCGCCAACCCCCGCCTACCCACCCCCTTTCCCACTCGAACCCACCCTCGAACCGTTCTATATCCCCTCGTGCCCGTTGCCCCTTTATCCTTCGTTCTCCTTTTTGATCCATTCGCCAACGCAACGCCCCTTTCTTTTTCGTCGTCCACTTCTCCTCATCCTCCCCCTGGTCCCTCCCGCGCACGGCAACCACCCACATCGCTCGCACCACCCTCGCCTAATACCGTGGAGCATCGACGTGTACGCTCGAACGTAAACGATCGAGGAACCCCGAGGAAACGTTGGCTTCCGTGTTAGGCCCTCGCCTCGCCTCGCCTCGCCTCGCCTCGCGTCGTGACGGGGATCCCAGATTTCAATGGGTAAGTCAAAAATTCATCGTTATACGCCTCCTGCGGCGCGCGACCAATCCCAACAACCTCTGCTCGTCGCCCTGTCTCTCCGTCTCTCGACCGTTCGTACGTGGTCGAAAAGTGCCACCTTTTCGAATTTATATTTCAACGCTATTGAAACCACCGTGCATTCGGTTTTGGAATTAATGGAGTTGTACGCCCGGGAGAACTCGGCTCTTTCTATTCTACGGATCATCCGAAATCGCGACCCTTTGCATTCCCGGTACCCTCGGAATTCTAACCCTTTGAATTCTCGCGATCATTGGAAGTTTTGCTCTTTGTATATCCGAAAGCCTTTGATATCGAGTGCCTCTGCCCTCTCGTAAACTTTCGAATCGCGAATCTTGCGCGTTCTCCGGACTCTTTGTGCCTTCGAGTTGTCGAGAATATTTTTTTTCTCTTTCACAGAGTGAAAATTATTGCGACCCGAATTTAAGCAAAAGTAGTTCTACGTTGGAAAAACATTTGTTCGCTCGCCGACACGGCGCGGCGGTCTCTCTTCTTTTTCGTGGTCCATTTCGTTCCTGTCGAATCCCGTCGAGTATCGATGAGCGGAGGTAAACGCGGATCGTCGAACCGAGCGCAAGCCCCCGTCATCCGTTGGGTCGCCGTGACAAGGATCCAAGATTTCTATGGGAAAGTCAAAAATTCATCGGTGTCCGCCTCGTGCGGCACGTGGCGGAATCCAGTCGGCCACCGGTCTCTCGGGAATCCTCTCCGGAGATTCGTGACCGTTTCGCGTTTTTCCTACCGTCAGAGATTTTCCATAACGGTGGAACGAGAAAACGCGGTTTCGATCTCTCTAATTTCTATCCGAACCCGTTTCGGCATTCGCCATGGGTATCGAAGAGAATTTCAAATATAAAATTGTACAGTAAAATCGCGCTCTCGTAACTCGTCTACTCTCGTAACGTGCTGCAAAAATTTCGACGGTCCTCTTACGGCTCGTTAAGACCGAACCTACGAACGTTCGCTCTCCCGTCGCTTCGACGATTTCGCGATCGTTTAAACGTCGAACTGTTCGCCGTAATTACGTATTATTATATTATAGTTTGGCAAATGCTCGTTTGACTTTCAATTTTTGCGGAACGGTGGTCCTCCGACGAGCATTCGTTCGAACGAAACGCCGTTACGCGCGATCCCTAGTTTTCTACGAGGCGGTACGAATCGATCGCGTTACAGAAGGGTCGACCGTATCGTTGTGTTTTTGGGCGCGTCGAATTCGCGCGGCCAGTTTCGAAAAAGTAACGACAGAGCGCGGGGATCGACGCGTCCCACGGTAACCGAGAAGGTTCCACGGAGCCTCTCGACTCCCCTAAAACAGCGTAATACCACTAATGGGCGAAGCATGGGTTTCCCTAACAATAAGTCGGCTCCGCGCCATCCGTAAACACGCTCGACTGCGAGCGGGGAGCGAAAAAACGAGAAAAGGCACACGCGGAGAATAGGGAAGGCCGGAGCGGGAGGAACCACCGCGCCGAAATGGTCGGACAAGGTTACCGCGCGAGTAGCAAGGGTCCGCGTCGGTTCAGACACGCGCTATAACCTCTCGCTTTCGAAAGTTCCAGTCGACAGTTTGGTCCTGGACGAAGTGATTACGTTAAAAGCACTTTACACCTATTCCCCCGCCGGCATTACAGTTATAGCGCAGCGCCAGTGATAAAATACAAAGTAACCCCTCCGAGCGCAAAGCGACTTCTTTGCTGACTTTTCTCGTCCATTTTTCCCTTTATTAGACTGTTCGTGCTATTTTACGCGCCTTTGAGCCCTTTAACGATGTCAACGTGTTTACTCTTTGCAATCTTTCTCCTCTCTGTTCCCTTTGCGAAATGCGAACTTGACAAACTCTCGGGCCCTCTCCGTGCCGCTCCGTTACGACGCTGCACGGCTACTCGCGGAAACGGATTACGGGAGAATCGAGCGATTCCCGGATAAATAAAACGCTTAATTAAAGCCGAATTAATCGAATCGAGGGACGACGGAATGAATTTCGTTCGGTGCGTCGAGGCGGAGAACCCGGTCGCCGCGACAAAAGGCTTAAAAATACACCACGCCGCGCGATTCGTCGGTCTCGACATCTTCCCGAGTCGATCTTCCTTTTACCAGCCCTTTGTCTAGAATTTGGTCGACTCATCGGGTCTGATTTATTTTTTAGTCGTTGCTTTTCTCTGTTGCGCTTCTCGCTGCTCGCGAACAGCGGTTGCCGCCGAGCAGTCGGCCAACGCAAAGCGAACCACATTGTCTCTCTCTCCCTCTCAGTTTTTCTCTGTCCCTTCGACTCTGGCGGTCTTTCGCCAACCTTATCCCGATAGCGTTTGCTCCTATTTTATCCGGTTCATTCGATTCTCTTTCAGCTATCGTTGCCGTTTTAATTGCAGCTATTTGTATGGCATCTCGTTTTTAATTACATTCTTGACGCTGCTCGTCGACTTTTTCCATTATCCGATTATTTCACCGTCCGCTTAACGCTGCGTCGTCGACGTTCCCGTCCCCGTCGCCTTTGATCCTTCGTCTCATTACGATTCCTCGATGCCTGTCCAATGAAATTCTTCGGGATCGCCCTTTGACGTTGCCTCGAGTTCTCACGGAAGAGTCGGAGGTTGTCCCGTCGGCGGTGGCCCAGGGTTGCTCGGTTTTCGTTTCGAGCATCGAATTTTCGGAAATCGGGCAATCGTGGACGCGGAGAGGTAACGCGGTCGGAGAACAAACCGAGAAATATCGATGAAAGCTGTCCGGTATTTTTCCGGGACAGCTGCGGCGGTCGATCGGCGGGGCGATCTCTCCGTCGATGGGAAACGTCCGTCGCGGAAGACGCGGACCGTTCGAATCGATTCCATCGTATCTATCGCGACGTTTAAGTCCCTTCGTTAACAGAAGTGCCTTCGTGTCGGAAGCTGGGCCAGGGGATCCTAACGAATGGATTTCGTCGGTGCGATCGTTGAATTCAGCTTCCGGATTTATCGGAGTGAAAGCCCGGCCGATATTCGCGGGTTTCCATCGCGTGGCCGACACGTGTTCCAGGGACGGACATGCGAACGTTACCCGTTCCCCGTTCCCCGTTCCCCGTTCCCCGTTCCAGTTCCATTTCTCGTTCCCGCTACGGTTCCCGCTACGGTTCCCGCTGCCGTTGCCGTTCCCGCAAATTCATTACGCGAACGGAACCATCCGTTACGGATCGTTTGATTTCGCTAACGACGTCCTATAAAGTATTCGGTGCGTGCCAGTTCAAAACGATGCTCGCTACGTCGCCATCCAGGCCGCGACGTCTGCGTAACGTTTAATTGCTTCTGACGAACGATGCCGCTCACGTGACCGCCGGCGTCGCGTCGCGTCCCGTCGGTCTAACACCGAGCCGTAACAGTTTTTATTGCCATGCCGGACCAACTAATGCAGCCAACGATACTCCTTCCGATATATGGTTCCGTGCGCGGTCCGCAAACCGGAACCGTTTACCGTCATTATTTATGGTCACAGTTATTTAAAAACTTCCAACGGACCGTTTAGACCCGCCGACTCTTATCGGAGGCGTACCTTATGCACCGCGACGATAGTTAGTCACCTCGTCCGACCGTTACCGTTGCCAACCCGTTATTCTCCTTCCCGAGCTCGTTATTGCTAATTTTATCGCTGTCATTACCAGCCAGTTTGCGTTACGCTTTTCGAACGTTTCTGGCAACCTAGAATCCCGCGTCGCGAGACGTTTAGGGTAGTTTGCGTGTTTCTTTTTTCTAACTTTTCAAGCCTAACTTTTCCAGCATAGGAGGTCCGCAATTTCGTCGCGTTTCGCGCGAACAAATTAGGAAGAAACTTTGTAATCAAGGAATGATTTTAGACGCGGAGTACGCCGATTTGCGCGGACGCGTGTCTCGCGACTCGCCGTGTATTCGCGACATTATCCAAGGAATGGCTGGATTCGCGCGGTGCTCGAGCTTCGCGCAAACTTTCCGGGGATGCGTCCTTTTCGCTAACGGCGTCGTCTGCCGGAACTCTGGCTCCGCTTCAGCCCCCTCATCGATAACGATACTCGATCTGGACCGTCTATTCGGAGTCGATCCTTATTCCACTTTTTAACTTTGCTTTACTCTCCTTGCTTCGGATCGGTCTTCCGTTTCGTCCGACAATGAGTTATGGTCCTGCTAGAGCGTCGGCCACGTAGTTTGTTCTCGGCAATTAAACGTATCAGGGAATATTTGATCGGCAAAGGTTTCGGTAAAATCTTTCACGGTTGAAAACTCGTTGGCTGTTCGCCCTAGCGGCTGGAAGGAACGCGGAGGGCAATAGCGACGCTTGCACGTGATTCGATCGACGCGATTCGCCGATTCGTCGATTCGCCGGCGTTCCGGAGTAACCCGATATTCCACGTGGCCACGTAGCCATCCGTACCATCGAAAAACTATTAGAGCAAAGGCCGAAACGACGCTCGAAGCTGTCGTTCCACGGAGAAACGGCGTCGCGTGGCTGCCAATTCGATTATCCGGCAGCCTCGGCTAACTACAGTGATTTAATTGTTGAATCCTGGCCGATCGTTACACGCGTACAGTTGGCTCGCGCTTCCGTTGCGAACGCGTCTTCGTTCCGAAACTTTTCCACGAACGCGCGGGAGAAACTTTGAAATCGTCGGAGCGGTCGACAGCCCCGCGAATCGTTTTTCAAAATATTGCTACGGGAGAAAATTCGTTGGGAGAACGGCGTCCCGTCGACGAGAGCCCAATTATCATTTGTCGCGAGACTCGCAACATCCGGTCGCTCGATACCTTTTGACAAACGGCCGTGTCCCGTTTCCTCTTCGTCTTCGCACACGCCGTTTTATATTTTCCACTTACGCCGCAGGATAAATTCGTTTCATTCTTTTTGCCCGTCCACTCAAAGCTTGCTCCGTCCTCCGTTTTATTTCTTTGGCTTTGAGGTTAATGGGGACCACGGTTTCGTCGAGTACAACACTTTGCAAAGTACTCGACGTTCAACAATCGTTAGTTTCTTCCTTTCCCGTCCGTGGGTCCGAACGGAGCGGTTGCTTTGTACACCGGTCGGTGATTAAACTAAAAATTAGCAAGCCTTATCGTGGCTTTTTCGACCGGCGCAACAACGTAAAGCGCGAGACGCCGTTGTCGCGCGAATACAGGGTGTACCAAAAGTAATTTGACAGCAGGAAATGAGGGGTTCCTGAGGTGATTTGAAGCAACTTTTTCCTTAGCGAAAATTCAATCTGTTAAGCTTTGTTAACGAGTTATGGTCAAAAAATGAGTGGCCAATGAGAGTGAAGCGCGCGATCCAGCACGCGCTCGAACGAGAGTGAACGAGAGCTAGGCGCGCGAGCAGAAATCAGAGAGCGCGAACTTACCGAATTTTTTTTACTACGCGACCATAATAATTTTAAGAAAAACACTGTTGATTCTTATTTCAGAATGTCTAAAGAATAATCACTAATTTTTCAGATCCGAAATAATAAACAATTTAGCCTTGTCAGCCGTTTTAATTTTCTGGTATGCATGACATCTCACGCATACCACATGAAATTTTTCTACGACTTTTTCAAAGTCGCGCCACGGCTGCAATTCGATTCCGATCGAGCTAAAAGTTGGCATACACTCTGCCTACTCATCTAGAAACGTGTAGCCAAAATTACACAAGAATCGGAGACCTAAAGATTTTTCGCGATTTTAAGAAGGGGGTTACCTTCAATATTTAGCGATTTTGTGGCAATATTTGGCAAATCTTTGAAGTCGTGCCCCGGCCAAACTATTAGAGCTATCGACATGAATCCAACGGGAAAATCTTCCTCAAACCTTCCTCTTTAAATATGTTACTCAATATCGAGGCCAGCATTTCAGGGAAATCCAGGGGGCTTCGTTTTATCAACCCCAATTTTTCCCATTTTCGCCATTGATCGTCCCGACATTTCAAAGTCGCGCCACGGCTGCAATTCGATTCCGATCGAGCTAAAATTTGGCATACACTCTGCCTATGTGTCTAGAAACGTGTAACCAAAATTACAAAAGAATCGGAGACCTAAAGATTTTTCGTGATTTTAAGAAGGGGGTTACCTTCAATATTCAGCGATTTTGTGGCAATATTTGGCAAATCTTTGAGTCGTGCCACGACCAAACTATTAGAGCTATCGACATGAATCCAACGGGAAAATCTTCCTCAAACCTTCCTCTTTAAATATGTTACTCAATATAGAGGCCAGCATTTCAGGGAAATCCAGGGGGCTTCGTTTTATTAACCCCAATTTTTCCCCTTTTCGCCATTGATCGCCCCGACATTTCAAAGTCACGCCACGGCTGCAATTCGATTCCGATCGAGCTAAAAGTTGGCATACACTCTGCCTACCCATCTAGAAACGTGTTCCCAAAATTACAAAAGAATCGGAGACCTAACGATTTTTCACGATTTTAAGAAGGGGTATACCTTCAATATTTAGCGTTTTTGTGGCAATATTTGGCAAATCTTTGAAGTCGTGCCACGACCAAACTATTAGAGCTATCGACATGAATCCAACGGGAAAATCTTCCTCAAAACTTCCTCTTTAAATATGTTCCTCAATATAGAGGCCAGCATTCCAGGGAAATCCAAGGGGCTTCGTTTTATCAACCCCAATTTTTCCCATTATCGCCATTGATCGCCCCGACATTTCAAAGTCACGCCACGGCTGCAATTCGATTCCGATCGAGCTAAAATTTGGCATACACTCTGGCCGCGCGTCTAGAAACGTGTAAGCAAAATTACAAAAGAATTGGAGACCTAAGATTTTTCCCCAATTTTTCGCGATTTATAGAAGGGAGTTACCTTCAATAGTTAGTAATATTTGGCAATATTTGGCAAATCTTTGAAGTCGTGCCCCGGCCAAACTATTAGAGCTATCGACATGGTTCAAACGTTCAAATCTTCCCCAAACCTTCCTCTTGAACACGTTAAGCGCCACGCCGAATTTCTGTGCCGTTTCGTTCAAGCCACGGTTAGCCATCAGGCGGGCCTTGCCAGGCCCCGCTCGCCGATAGACGAATTAGAGTATAAACAGTCGGGTAACGTAACGCACGCCGCGATAGCAGAACGAAAAATCTGTCGCCGGTCCGTAGGGACCGACAAGGCCTGAAGGGGACGGAAAAAAAGGAAAGGAAAGGAACGCTTAACGTGTTAACAAAACCGTAGATTGAATTTTCGCTACGGAAAAAGTTGCTTGAAATGACCTCAGGAACCCCTCATTTCTCACTGTCAAATGACTTTTGGGACACCCTGTATAATTCTCCGTGCGGAAGCGCTTCGGTTCCGGCCGGTTCGCCGTTGCCGTTTACGTTCGTTCTTTTCATCGGCGAGCTGTTTGATTTTATTGTTTCGCACTCGCGCGGGTTTCGTCGCTGTAAAATACGTTTCCGAGGCAGAGTCGGGCGGTCCGGCGATGCGACAAAGGGCCGCGGTATCTTTCCGATACCGCCGCGGTCTCCGCCGTTTCCCCGGGCGAGTTGCCGGTCTCGTTATTCGAGCGATCGTTTCCTCGTAGTTGGACAAGAAAGAACTTATCGTCCTATTTCGAGGAATCCGTTCAAATACCTGGCTATCGAAGATTCTCGGCTGAATTTATAAGAGGGACTTCCGTCGATAGCCGAGGGACTGCGAAATCGATGGAATCGAGCGAGTAGCTATCGTTAACGGAGACTCCCGTATAAATAAAAGTACCGATAAATATAAGATCGTAATTCTTCCGCGGGATTTACCGTCGCCATTTTTAGAGCTGAAGCATGGCGGGATTCCCGCGATTGCCCGTGGAGCCGTTCCCTCCGAGAATCCACGCCGAATCAAAAACCGTGGAACGGTTCGCCGTCGACCGTAGACGGCGGAAAACATTATCATATTTAGTCGCTAATCGAGCACCTGTTGCCGAGACGTTGCTCCTTCGATACGTTCCTACGTTTGTTTTCGCAGTGTCTAGTCTCGGAGATTCGGAGACCCGGAGACTCGCGATAATCGTCCAGATCGTTTCGTTGCGCGGAAACCTAACTGTCGGACCAAGAAAGTCTAAAGCCGTTGCGCGACAAAGGTTCGAGGGGCTTGCCAAAGGTCGAAGGGTCCTCTCGGAAGGGAAGAAAGCGAAGATCGACGATGCGCGGCGTATCGTTGAAACGTTTTGCAGGCAAAGGCATCGGGAAAGCGAGTCTAGCCTCGGCAGACGACGGTTCGAGAGTAAGGGAATCGCAGGCAGGCAGTCAGGCAGGCAGGCAGGCAGGCAGGCGGACAAGCAGGCAAGCAGGCAGGCACAGGCAGGTTGGCAGGCTGGCAGGCAAGCAGGCAGGGGTGGTTCAGGGCTGAGGTATACCCCGAAATGGACTTGCCATTATGGCCAAACTAAAGCTGGGTATTCAGCCATCCACAAGCTTATTAGTATGCAAGCGAGCTTGTTGCCTTAGGTGGCTTGAAAGCCCCGTGTGTCACATTCACGACGTGTTTCCCGAGACACGCAACATACTGCACCGTAGCACGATATACTGCTGGTAACATCCTCCCCTTGTCCTCTCTTTGTTTCACCCCCTTTCGTTGCTCCGCGGCTCCTCGCCGGTCGCGGCAGTACGTCTCCATTGCGTCGCGTCGCCTCGCGTCGCCTCGCGTTGCCTCGCGTTGCCTCGCGTCGCGACGTCTCGTCTCGCCTCTCGTCGAGCGATACGTGAATATGTCTACGCAACCGAGCCAGGTTACCTTCCCTTTCTACGTCGACAATTCGAAGTTAATTCCCCTAATTGGCTCCTCAGTGTGCTCTGTTTACGTGCGTGCTCGGTTTCTATGCGTTCGCGGTGCGCTGCATCGAGGATGCATATCATTATACGCCGCTTGTTTTTGGAACCGTCGCGACCGAGTCTGACGGAAGTCGCGCCGAGCAGAAATCCTCTTCCCGAATACCCGATAATTTCCTGCCTTCGACCGTGCAGGGTCTCCCGTTAATTGCCGGTCCGACTCGACGGGAACTCCGCGTCGAAAACGGAGAACGAAGTCTCGTCGTTGGAACGATCGACGGGGCCGACGTAGACGGCCGGTAATCGTCGGACGCGTCCGTCTAATTCCGAGTCGATCGTCTCGGAACGGACTCGACCTTCCGCGAATCAATTTTTCTCCTCTCGTTTTCGCCTTATTTTCCTCCCCGCGAAATCAACCGTTTCGATCGGTCGCGGCTAAACGACTCGCCGGAGTTCGAACAAAAGAAGTTTTGTTCGCAAGAAGAACGAACAGCTCCCGTCGTTCTCGAGCTCGCATCGTTTTGATCGTGGCAAGGGTCGGTTCCGTGATGCGGCGAGTTCGCCGAGATAATTGCCCGGCGATCAAATCCGATTCGCGAGCACAGAATCCCTTTTACCTCGCGAATCTCTTTCGGTGTAGCCGTTCTTCGGCTCTCTTTTTCATTGTTTACGACGATCGCGATCGCGACCGGGAAACTGCATTCTCGCGAAAACGACGATGCCACGTAACCTTGGTTAATCTCGCCGATGCGGCAGTCTTGCCGGTAACAGTTATGATGAACGTTAGCGTTTACCGTCCACGCTTACAGACACGCGAGCTCCGCGTAATCCAACTAATGTCGTTAGCCGGTGCCGCGCAGGATCAAATCCTTGCCGGTGTTCGTACCGAGCAGGTATCGCACGCGTCGCGTTCGTTGGCCGCACGCAAATATCGCCAAGAAGTTTGCTCTTTACCGGTGTACTCAGCGTGTCCGCGACGTTGCGCGCTCGCGAACGGCCAAACGGCTAGCCGGAAATTGATTCGATGCCACGGGAAACTCGAAAAGTTGCGGAGATTACCTCGAAATCGAATGATCGAGCTTCGCCGCGTTTTTACGGGCAAAAACAGGAGAATAAAACGAAAATACGCGGAACGGGGATGTTTACGCGGGAGCCGTTGTTTTTCGAGAAAATCAACTCTAAATATTCGTCGATGCGCGAAACAACTATCGCCCCGTCGAAATTGCAATTGCACCGGTTCGGCCGCGTCGAATGTCTTCGCCAATTACGCGTAGCGCGGCCGACGCGACCTTTAAAAAATTCAAAAGCCCGTGCGCTCGACAAGAGCAATTCCATTGCCAGCGAGTTTACAATTGCCAAAGTTGCGTGGTCAATACCCTATGGTTTACAGTCGACCATAAAATGCAGACGGTGTTCTCTGCACCGGACGTTGTATTTCGCGTCACGGTTCATTCCAGAAATCCTCTCCATCTGTTAGATATTTGTTGCTGGATGTTTTGTCCCGCGTTCGCAAAGTACGCCAGAACTTTTTCGAGATCTCTCCTGCCGCTCGCTGTTTCGGAATCGCTTTACGCTCGCTAGTATTTCAAAGCTTTCGATGCAACAACAGCACCACCAGCAGCAGCAACAACAACAAAACGAGCACAAAGAACAGCGCCGTTTCGGAGCGCTGTACGCGAATCGGAATCCTCCCGTCACAGTCGCGATCAACGATTCCCTGCGAATACGTTAATTGCGCCCGCAGCGGTAAAATTCCAATCGCTTGGAAAGAGTCCTTGCCTTCGGGAGGTGAAAATTCGCAGCGCTAATTCATCGATTTATCGCGCAAAGAACTTTGGACGCGATCCGGTGTTACGTTGCGAGCAGGTTCTCTCGGATTTCGGGCTGCGATCATAGTCACTGGAAACTTGTAGCGACAGCGTCGATGGAGTACGTAGGTAGGAAGCACGGCCGGCTCTTTATTGCTAAACACCCGAAACCGCGCAATATCGGGCGAACGTTACGCGCGCCTGGAGTGAGCGTGTCGCGTGTGATGTGGCCGGCCATTGGCTCTTTGTCGAGCTGCGATATTTGCATCGTTGATTTCTGCTATCATGGACACGCGCTTTCAAGGAATCTGCGTGCTCGTCGCGATCGTTTATCGTTCCATCGAACGAAAAATTCGAAAAACTCGTCCGGCGAACTTGACCCCTTCGCTGAAACACGCGAGCGTCGCGTCCATTACGATTTTCCCTCATTCCTTCGCGTTCTGCCGTTCCGTTTCATTCCAGAAAATTTCGAATCGCCGGGCAATTAAAAGCAGCGACATCGATCGCGCGTACCGTTTCGGAGGCTTTCGCTCCTCGTCGTCGGTGAGAAATCAAAATAGGTTCCATCGTTCGCGAGATGCACGCCGGTCCGAACGCATCCCGATGCAACGGTCCCCGCGTCCGCGTAGTCGCGCGACATCGAAAGAGTTAATTTTCGTTAGCCGGATCGATTTTGCGGAGTTGTGCGGAAACCGGGCGAGGAATAGAGGGTGTTTAGAGCCGGCGAGGGAAGAGGATGCCGCTTCCGTGTTTTTCCATAGCCTCGAGCGTATCAATGAAATACATCAAATTAGCTCTTCGTCGAAATAAGATTTCCCAGCGGCGGAACGACCGTCGACCATCTCGGTCGCCCGGAGGGCCAATGCGACCGACGCGGTGCACAGCCTCTCGTCGTCGAGGCAGGATGGCAGGTCACAGCCAACATTGGCAATATCCTGTTTTTCCAGGACTGCGGAATTAAATATTTGCCGCGGCGAAACAAGAGTTACGTCGCAGTTCGTAGCCATCTCAGGGGGGAGGGGGCGATGGAAGGATACCCAAGCCAACGATACTGGCTGGTTTTCGAGTGCCCTCCGGCGCCAGCCAATATACCAAGAAACTGCCAATATCATCGCTCTTTCTGCCCTCTCCTCCGCCACCGTCGCCGCCGCCGCCGCCGCACATCCTACCGTCGAATGACAAATGTTGTAATCGACCCTGCTCCGCCTTCCCGCCTTTCCCACGGAGCCGTATGGACGTCCTCCGAGGTGTCCGACCGTCTGTTTTGCAATATCGAGTCCTCCTTTCCGCATCCTTATTTTTCCCAAATCAATTTTCAACGCGCGACGACGTCCTTCGAGAGGACTCGCGAACCGGACGCCGCGCGTCCCCCACGAGTTTCCTTATTTTTCGGAGAGAGGGCAAGAGAAAAACGTTATCGATACCTTCGGAGATCGATCGCTTCGTTCTTTCGCGAAAAAGTTCGATTTTAATGTCGCGTCTTTGCGGCGATCGGCCGGGCCGAGCGGATGACCACCTCTTTGCCAAAGAAGCACCATCTGGTCGCGCGACTCGCGCTTCGGTGTCGGTGGGCTGGGATAAAAAACACTGCCAAACTTTCGACCGTTATTTCAGGAGCGTTCCATATGCGAAAAATGTATCTCGACGGTGCTGTAAAAGTGGTTTTTTTCAATCGCGGCATATACGTGCAAAAACACGCCCTCGTGCACCGGCACGGTAAAAAAGGAAAAAAGGAAAATATAGGAAAAACGAAAGGAAAAACTTGAATTCCACGGAAGCGTATTCCGGAGAAGCAATCCGGTGAATTATTACGTTGCTTTTGCGTGAAATCGATGGGTCTATTTGGTATATAGAGTTCGCCTGTAAAAATTCACTGAATTATAGATTTTTCTGTGCGTCGCGCGAGATACGCGCGAGCATCGATGCCTCGACCGTCTCTCGGCGAACCGTGTCCATATTGAAATGTACGGCACACTTTTCGGGTTTGTTCGGTTTGCAGGAGAGTCGGCCAGCTGCGACCGAATACTTGATTTCTCCATTAAAATTTTAGTCCGCGGGAATATCGTTCGGGTCCGCGTTTCCCCTCGGTCGGCTCGTTTCGCCTTGGTTCGCGGCGGAGATCGAAACAACGGCCACGGTTCGAGCGGTCTTACTTGGTTGTCCGCTTTATTTATGGTATCGTCGAGCCTCCGAACACCGGAGGGGACCATCGATAACACCGCACGGAAACCGAGACAATCCCTGCGTGACATCGACAGTCTCTGCGATTCGTTGTTCGAGACCGACCGTTCTCGTTGTTAATTATGGGAAACGCGTGTTCTGCTCGCGACCGTGGGGCTTGGCGGCTCCGCGTCGGATCCGCGTCGGATCCGCGTCGGATCCGCGCGTTTCGTTCTGGATAAATGCACGGCGAACTCGCCTAATAATCCGTAATGGTTATTGCGCCGATAAGCCGCGAAGGATTTCAAGTTCAATCATCGAATGCTCGATCGACGATCGCATCCTGCTCGCTTGATCATGGAAATGGCAAGGATTGTCCGAGGCTCGTCGACACCGAGGTTTTTTAAGCGACTCCAGATTCCCGTCCGTTTCATCCGAGGATTATCTCCTTCCGGCGAACGAACGCGAAACGTTCGGTCGTCCTCGATATCCTGCGCTTATCGCGTCGTTCTGTTTCGCCATGCATTCCCGGCTCGCGTGCCGTCGTTGTACATTATTTAATTTAATCGTCGAATCGATGCTCGGCTTTTCCCATTTCGAACGAGTTTCCTCGACGATTCGGCTTAATTTTGCAGGGAACGAGCAAAATTCAAAGTACGTCCGAAAGTAGCCGCGACCGCAGGAGCAACGGTAGCAGCTACGTCGTCCTCGCGATTCGGTTAAGAATTTCGATCGCCGATATCCTTTGACGTCGTTATAGAAATAAACTACGGGCCGCTCGTCTCGCGGTGTTCGTAACAGAATTTTTCCACGTCGAAACGAACGGCGGCGCCGGCGCGCGGGGGCAGACAGCAGAGTAATTCATATAAGCGAGCCGTAATATTTTCCGGGAAACGAATATGCGTTTTCCGGGCACGCATTCCCTGTCGCCGCCAATAATTCACACGCGACACCGTTGCGTCGCCGGTTCGATGCAAGCGAGTCCCCTTTGATGGCAGCTGCTGTTATCGAACTCCACCGGGTTACGCAATTTTGAGTTTTCCCAGACACGTGTCGTACCGCGCGGATAATTATAATAAAGCGGCGTATCGTCGAATACCGGAACGCGGTCCGCGCCGCACGGATTCGGATTCGGATTCGGACGCTCGGATTCGCATCGAACACCACCGGCTAGTTTTTCCGAACGATTTGTAATATTACATGGCGAGGACATTAAATTACGTTGGACGGTGTGGGCGGGGGTGCGGCGGTCGCATCCCGCTCGATGCATTCCGCGATCGGAGTTTTTGCGTGGTCATTGAAATCGTATCGGGCATCGAAACAAGGTTTATTTTCGCGGAACGAACGAAGGAAGGTATGGTAAATCAAATTTTTGGTTAATTAAGCTTTTTTCCGGTTCTCGGTCCGTGTACGATGAACAATGTCGGTTTTATGAACTCGTTCGTTTTCTATACAGACGGTCCGGCTACGAAAAATGACCGTCCAATGAAACTCCCATCAATTTGTTCGCTTTGGACAATGGATTGGCCGTCGAAGAATGAAAATTGCATGTTTCATGACTGTTGCCGCGAATCGCGGACTCTCCACGAGCCACGGACGATGATTTCGCTGTCGAGTTTCGATTTCATCCGAATAAGCTCGCCGGTATCTGCCGGTAATTATGAAAAATGAATTGTTCGAGATGTTTCGCGAACCGTTCGAACGGAAGATCGCGCGTACGATGGACCGACGAAAGGTTCGACGCGTGAAACGCAATATTTCGGGTCGACGCGACCAACGACGGATGTTCGACGTGCCTTTTTTTTTATTTTTATTTTTTTTTTTTATTACAACGGGCGGGCTCGTAAAATACCGCACGCGCTTCGCTTCCGGCGTTTATTCCCGAAATTCCGCAAGGATAGTTTCATTATTAGGAACAAAAAAGTCCCGTCAGGTTTTGTAAATGAATGAAACGGGTGAATAGAGCACGCAATCGTATTCGCTCGAATGTGAAACTACACGGAGACAAATCTCCAATCGCTTTTATTGCAGGTTTTACCGTCGAAGAGTCGCTAATTGAAGTTCACGCGACCAACGAACTTCTCGTTTAAACGCCGCGTATTTTTCGGTGGATGGTCGACGCGGATCGAATCGTTGCCTCCCGTACAAAACGTCGATCGCAACGATCCGTGGCCAGCAAATATTTCGGAGGACTCGCTCGAAGTCGATCCCGCGGTCTCTCTCTCTCTCTCTCCTCGAACCGGATTAAACGTTCCGAACGGAGAGAACGAGCTGGAAAGAATACGGTTAGCCCCGGCGACGACTGCTCGATTTAATACCGTTATGAGGATTTTAAGGCTTCGCGAATGCTATATCTTTTAACGGTGCAACAGGTCGCGAATTCTGCGCTAAGAATCGGGCCGGGTCGTCGAGCCATCGTACATCACCGAAACGAACTCGCGTCCGGAATTATGTAAAGGACGAACGAACTCGCCGGTGCTTCCGCTTCGTTTCTGCCGGCGAAAGAACCCGTTAAATTCTCAAAACATTCCGGAGAATTATTCCTTCCGGGCCAACAAGGAAACGGAACGCGATCTCGATCGTAGGCGTGACCCGAAAAGAAGAACGATCCTGGTGGAACCGTTTCGATCGAGAGTCTCGATGTACTTTTCCATTTTTGGAAGTCGTCCGAGTCTCGCCGCGACCGCGTTCCCGCGGCTGGGCATCTTTCCCTCTTGCTGCCCTCGCGCGACAACGATATTTAACGTTAAAAGAAGCGTTCGCGCGGTTTATCCGTGCCCTAAATCCCCTCGATAAACTCTCGGTCTCTCGGAACCGACTTCCGGCGAGCAACAGGTCGTGTACGTCTTCCGAAGCAGTCTAGTAGGTAAGAATTCCTTTGGTAACGCAAAACTATGGCTTCTTAAATTTATACCCGTCGGTGAGCTATGGGGCAACGTAAGTCAGACGGGAACGCGCGCGGGCTACGGCTGCCGCGAAGGTGACGTTCTATTATTTTACGTTAACGTAACGGAGGAGCACGGGTAAAAGTTCGCGACGGCGTTCCGAGCTTGCGGTTCGCCGTGTCGCGCCGCGAAAGCTCGGTGAACCGTCGGCTCCCGGGTTCGCGGCTGAAACCGGGTATCCAGCTCGGAGCGGGCAGAGCCCTCGCCGAGACGAAGGGCGGTTACAAGCAGAATATAGAGAACGCGGATGCCTCGGTTCATTTGCATTCTACGGAACGGCGAGGAGAGCGCATCGAGGAACGAGTCTGGCCGAGCCGAGCCGAGCCGAGACGAGCCGAGACGAGATGTTATTCGAGGCGAGAAGAACCGAATCACGGGGACGGAGAGAAACGAAGAAAAATATCGGGGGGAAGAAAGCCGGTTATTTCTCCCAGTTTCGGAGCAAAAATGCTTCGGGAAACGAATTATGCTCCGCCGAGAAATTCTTTTCGGAATGAATTATGGAGAAGTCGAAGATCGAACGAGTTCTCGAAGACGACCCACGGATTCCTCGTAATATCAATTAGCGGACACCTTCTTCGCGAACCCGTCGATATCCAACGATTTAGTTTTTACGACGATTCGACGGGTTCCGCTCGATATTTCGGTGCACGCGATTAAGCGCAAAATTCGATTCGAAAATCGAACGCTCGCCGAGGAGTCTGGGCGGGAGTGTTCGCGCGTCAAGCCGTCTTTCCTTTTTCGATCGGTCGTGGCGATTGGACGGACGACGAGCGCGTCGAAAAAATTTCGACAAAATCCCGATTCCGTGGGCGGTTTTACGGTCGAGCATTATTTTCGCGGTCGCAATTGCGCAAAACACGAGGCACAGTTTGTCACGCTCAGGGCCGTACTCGGCGGCGAGGTCGCATTTAACAGAGAGAAACATTTGACGGAGATTGCCGGCCCTCCATCCCTTCGGAACAGCACTGACAGACAGACAGAGAGACAGCGGAGATGAAAGGGTGGTGGAGGAGAGGCGAAGGAGAGAGAGGAGGAGGCGGTTAGAGGGTTCGAGAGAGGGTGCGGTAGTGAGAAGAGAGAGAGGCGGATAGAGAGAAAGCGGGAGAGAAAGAGAAGGAGAGAGAGAGAGAGAGCGAGCAAGCGAGCTGGCGAGGGCACGAGGACTCGCTTCGTCGACCGCAACTAAAACGCAGCCTCGACAGAGAGTTCAGTTGCCAACCGGTAATGGAATTCCTCTGTTTCCCGGAACAATGATACGCTACGTCGCGGTATGAACTACGCATAATATAGCACCGGCCCGTTATCCTGAATTGCATACGCGCGAGAGAAAAGGACGCTGGCTCCATGGCGGCAGCGCGCGCTCCCCGGAATATGAAATTCAAAAATCCTAAGATCGAAACACGGCTCGACTTAGCAATCTGTTATCTCTCGACCCAACTCTTCTTCGCCGAGCCACGAGAGATGGCGAAGCTCGCGTGCACAGCCGAGAAAGGAAAAGAGAAAGAGAGAGAGAGAGAGAGAGAGAGAGAGAGAGAGAGAGAGAGAGAGAGAGATCCTTTAGGTTTCATGGGAACGGTAGAAAGGTTCACGGTGTTTCGAAAGGTGTTCCGGGGTCTTCTCTCCTCGTGAATCGACCAGAGTTCGGATCGTCGATCCAGCTCCTTCTACCGTCTAACTTTTAGAGTGGGATTCGCGGTATCCTGCTTATCTGGCTCGCATAAATAAAATTCGAGGGGGAGAAAGTTTTTTGTCCTCCTTCGCATTCGACGGTCGGGGATGGTTGGTTCGTTACACGGCACGTCGAACGGAACTTTCGAAATAAAGTTGTGTTGCGCGTCGAGGGTAGGCGGTCGGTGGGCGGTCTGCATCGTGCCAGTACCCGCGCCATTGTTGCTGCATCTTCCGCGTGGCAGGACCGACGAAATAACTTTCATAAAAAATTTATCAGTACACCGTAAACACGGGATATCTCTGTTTTATTTGATACGCTTTCTGGTCCAGTGACTTTCGAAAGCCGGCTACCGCTGCTGCCGTTGCCGTTGCTGTTGCTGTTGCTATTGCCGTTGCTGCCCTCGTTGCTTCGGTAGCCTTCTCTCATCGTCGCCTAGTCTTGCCGATCACGACGATCGCAACCCTCGCGTAGACGTCGACTTGTATCGAGTCCGGTGGGATCGATGCTAAATTCGGAAGCACAGGGATCGAGGTTTCGGCCGGCGATTCTAATCGAGATGGGCCGAATCGCGAATCGACAAAGTTCGACGGACTGGCGGTCGTGCGCGAACGCGCGGATAAGATGATAACGAGGCGAGAAAGACTGCACGCACCGGCAGCTCCCTAGGGAATTTTCCTCGTGACGGCGTACGGTGTATACGTACGCGCATCGGAAGCGAAGACCTGTGACACGGAGATAAGTTCGACGGGCTGGCAATATTGACCTTTGGACCTTCTGCCGTGTAAACTCACGAGCTATCATCGCCTCTTATCGAGACCACCCATCCCAGAAGCAGATGGAAGTTTATTGGCATCCCCGGATATTTGTCCAGCAGAATAAACGAACGATCGATCTATTCCTCGAAAATTCGTACGAACCTTTCGACGATGCGTTCCTGAAAAATCGTAAAAAGTCGCCGCGCGATGCACGACCGGAGTCGATCGACGGTGCAGAGATCGGTCGAAACAGCGAACGACGGCAATTAGGCGTCGGCGACCGGAAACGCGGTCGCGCGTAATTCGTTCGACGAATCAATCGCCGAACGAACGTTTTATCGTCTATTACGAGACGTCTCGCGGTTATCGCGCGTTCGTAGAAGCAAGAATAGAATGGCGTTACGCGTAGCACGACGGCGGTCCGGAATATTTATAAGCCGCTAAGGTCGCGCTTACAGCGATGGGATGGGGTTATCGTAAACAAGGTCATCGAACCCGGGGCGGCGTATCGAGTGGTGTCGCGTTCAATTCGGTTGCGTCTGGTTTTCCGGGAACAAATCGACGAGTATCGACGAGTATCGACCTTCCTTTGACGATTTCAAAGCACTCGAGCCTTCGCGAGGTCACTCGCGAGACAGAATGACCGACACGGTACAAGGCCTATGCACTCGATATACAGGGATAAATCAAACGATGACGCGTGACTGATCGCTAAGAGAGGACCGTCGTGGTCGTCGTCGTCTGTTATCGACGCTGCTACCTCCCGTATATCGACAAGTGCTTCACCCGTGATAATCGCCCTTCGTAAGTTTGGTACGTGGTAATTGAATCCGAGACAGCTGCGCGAAACTTCGAGACACGACCGCGATACTCGTTTACCTCGCTCCTCTAATAGATCCTCGAAAAATTAGGTTTCTTCGAGCGCCGAGAATTTCCCAGGCAACCGACGAACTCGCGTACGTTTAAATGGAAATGGGAAAACCAGAATTTCGACGTACTACCCTCTTCTTGATAGATAGATAGAGAGAGAGAATCGAACTCGAGAGTTGGTCGGGTCGCTTCTGGAATATTCGAACTTTTTAAAAATGCGGAAATTTCTGGGGCGTAAACAAGAATCGGCAAGGTTCGAGCGTGTCGAACGCCGTCCAAGAAAACGGAGAAGGCGGACCGCGTTTTGCCGCGATGAGAAACAGCGCGGTTTCGCCGAGACGCGCGTACCGACGACAAGACAAACGATTCCGTGAAATCGGTTATCGATGTTCGCCGATCGAATTTCACGGTTGTTCGATTCGACGCGTTCGCTCTGTCGGAAGCGTGCCCCGGATCTAGACGCGGTCCGACGCGGCGGGGTATCGAGTTAAAGGTAATTATAGCGTATCTCGTTGATTCGGGAACGGTCGACTTGACGCGCGGTCGACTACGTCGTCAAAGGAAATTCGCCAGACGTTCCGCGGCGCAATGCGCTTTACGACCTGTCACCTTCGATCTTGCCGGTTCCCTCTGTTGCCCTGGGCTATCGACGAAACAGTCGGCATCCAGCGTGTTACCCGCTAACAAAGGAAACTCGAATCTGCGAATGAAATCAGCGCATATCCGACTGCCAAAATCTCGTTACAGGCGGCGCCGTTTGTGAAGCGCGGCGCGACGCGTCGCTCGAATCGGCGCCGACGTTCGACACGAAGCACGAAGCACGAAGCGCGATCGATCGTGCCAGATTATTTCTTCGTTCGAAATATTCGGTTACCGGTCGCGAATCTTTGCGACGATCGTTCCCGATTCCTCTCGCGGCGCGTCGCTCCGTTCGTTTCGGATTCCAAATTTTTAACGGCCTTCGACGACCTGCGGAAACTTTGATGTTTCTGCCACTCCGCCGTTCCATCCCTTCGGACGTCCATGCGACGTACTGCATTATTCACCGTTAATCGTACATTTTTCACCGGACCTTCTATAAACGCTCGATAAACGTTTTCCTGGAATAGTTATATTACGTTCGTATCGATTCGTCGTTATGGGTTTAACCGACCGCTAAATATTTCGTGGAACGTCTAGGAGAACGCGTCGATCAAAAGTCAAGTATGTCAAACCTTGAAATAAAATATCCAAGCACCGCATGAATAATGCATCGTTGCGTGTTTCTGGCGGATCTTTAACATTTCCCATTATCTATTCATCGCGCGGATCTGGAAGGATATTGGACGTGTATTTTCGCCGCAGGTTGCGAGGATTTTTCCAGCGGCAGACGCAAATAGGACTCGGCGACGTTGTCCAAACGGAATCGATCCGCCGGGAAAGGTCTATCGCGATCGCTTTCAGGACGAGATTCGCTGGTTCTCGAGCTACCGGAATCGTCGTCGACGACGAGAATTCCGTCGCGTCCGTCGCAACGCGTTTAACCGTCGCTTCGGTTTTGCGGTAATGGCGTTGTTGAAAACAGGAAAGAGGGCGAAGGGAGGCGCGGACAAAGCTACCGAAGAAAGGGAGATATTCTCGCGTCCCCGTTCGGCACGGTCCTGCCCGAAGAATAGGTTCTTCGGGGCTCGAGGATCGACCGAAGGATTCCTCTGGCCGGCCAATGGCGGCCAATGGCGGCCTCCAAGAATTTCAATAACCACTTTTATTTCCGCGGCTCGACCGCCGCGATGAAAATATCTCGTTACCCCTGTTCGTCGTCTAAAAACGAAAGGCAAATAAGGCGAAGGGTCGCGCCGCCGTCGGTCGCTTCGGTAACCTTCGGTATCGTTCGGTCTCCGTTGCCGACGGATCGTCGTAAACGTTTCGCGACGGCGTTTTCGCCCCGGGCGCGGAGCATCGGGCGGACGATGCCGGTTCGTCGAGATTTTTTTACGACAGACTCGTCGTTGTTATCGTTTTATACGAGTAACAACGTTTCCGCGCTCCGGTCCCTCGCCGAACAACGAACGGCTCTTTGCTCGATCAATTTGCCGCAGTCGTTCCTTCGCGAGGACTCTCGTCGTCGTTGGAGAGAATACGAGCGACGCTGCCTCTCCATCCTCGGCGTTGTTTCGAGGATCGAGCGGAAACGCAATCTCGACGATGAAGTTTGACCGGCAGGCTTCCCGATGGAGTCGTAGTTACAATGAATAAGAAAATCAAAGGATATTCCCTGCGCGAACGGGAAAGAGGAACGCGGCGCGCGTCCGTCGATCGGACGCGCGCTGGAGCCACGGGTATACTTACCGCTTCGGCGATATTAGATCCCTTACCGCGCGCGTTTCCTGATAAAATGAAGTTGGGGCGAATACTTCAAAGGAAACGCCAGCCAACAAGGTTATATCCTCGGGGACATCGCAGCCGTGTCGGCACGAGCATGCATACCAACAAAACAAATACGAGCGCCGGATTTTATTTGCGTCGGACTCAAAATCCCATTCGATACAGAGAATCTTGCGGCGCGCCGTCGACTCCCTTTTAATTACTTCAAATACCGCGTCGCACGCGCCTCGGATAAACGGCTGAACAAATATTTCGTCCGCCTCGATTTATCCGTCTCTCGTCGCGGCTCTTCAATTTCCTTGATGGATCATACCCCTTTTCGGCGACATCGATCCGAGACGCGGACGATCGACGATCTCGGGATCGCCTATTTATTCGACGACAATGTATTTTCTTCGAAACCATCGGCCACGTTCCTCGCACAGCCCGCGAACAGAGGAGAGCCCGAGACTCCAACTTGCGAAACCACTTGTCGTATCTGTCGTATTGACTTTCGACAAATAAAGAATTTACCCGGTCGCGACGGACCTTCCATGGACGTACGATCGCGTCGCGCGATTTCTTACCGATATCCGGAAAACGTTGGCGAACCCCTTCGAACGAGATTTTCAAGATGAATCGGCAAGAAAATGATTTTCCAACGAAACAACAAATTCTTTGTTGTTTTCCAATCCCACGGAAACCGAGCGAGACCGCGTTGTCGATCGGCCGTTCAACGGCGTCGTATACATTTTTCAGCGACGTCCGACGACGCCGGATCGTGGCCACGAATCCGATTAAAACGCTTATCAACGGCAAAGATGGCGAACGATGAGAGGAGAGTCGATCCCGCGCCACTATCGATCCGCGAAGCGCGATGGATGACTAGAAATAGCGCGGGATTCGGGACGGAGAATGTCGAGCGCAGAGGGAAGACGTATTGTTCCTTCTTCTGGCAGATAATGGAGCCCACCTGTCAGACCGAGTTATGTCTCCCGTGTTGGAAGAATGCGTTATGCTTCTAGCCCGGCTGGTTCCTCGCGTTTTCTCACCGCCGCGATACCAGCACGAGGAAATCAATGTTCGGCCGATCCGGTGCCGGTGTTCGACCTCGAAATAGGCGTTCGACGATGCAGCTCCGTGTAGCTCCGCGTCTAGGCGCGAAACAATAACCTAGATAGCTGGAAGGATGTTTCTTGGTATCGAAAGTTTCCGGTCGAATCGGGCTACGTTTCATCTCAGATTATCTTTGCGATCTTTCTGGCGAGCGTGTTCGACCGGTTTGGGTTAGTTTCGACGTTCGCCGAAATTCTAAAGATAGGAAACGGGAGTCCAGCGACGAGATTCGTTCGGCTGTACATTATTAACGCGTCGACCGTCGATCCTACGGTTCGCATCGCCGTGCTCTTCGGTTAATATTCCGAATCGAAGAGAGTGTCACGGGGGAGATAACTTACAAGAAATAAAATTAATGAACACGCGTAGACACGATGTGTTCACTTTATTTAATTTTAACGATTTTGAATACGAGCTAAACTTTAGCGGTAAATTATGTAAACTAACGAACTTCCTCAATAGAATCAAACCGTAGAATGACCTATCGCGACGGAGAGCCGAGTACTATTGGATAATCCGTAGATGTATCGAGGGTATCGGAGGAAAGAATCGTAGAGCGTGACTTCTGTTAATGAACTGAACTCTTTATTAGGGTTTCGATTAGTATTTATACACCGCGAGAGAGTGGCCTACGTGACCCTTGAGGCTTTGTCTGGAGTTTTCGGGTGGTCCAGCAGGATGTGGCTATCTGCAGGTGTCGGTTGACACTCCGCGTAGCGGTCCGGCCGGATGTGACTGTTTATAGGTGCTAGCTGATAACCCTGCGTCACAAGAGCGACGCGATTGGATTTGGGTTAGGATCGCGTCGCGAAATCATGGTTCGGAGCCGTCGTTGGAATCCTGTAGGATCCATCGTAATTTCGCAGTTGGTTTCGTTGGTTCCCCGGTGGAATTATCCCGTGGTTCGAAGGGGGAATCGAGCGAACCGGGAAGCCTCGCTCGTTGGCCGTGTTTCTTTCCGTCAAAGTTGATGGACGAAGAAGATCGACGTACCGGCAGCATCGCCCTCACCTGCCAGACGTCTTTGACGTTCCGTTCGCGCGTTCGTTCCAGGGTAATGGAGGCTACCCGTCAAAGCCCGAAGGGAGGATACTCGAAGGATCACCGCGGTCGATCCATCCTCTCCTTACAAGGTTTTCTCGTCCACGCGTTCCGCGCTCTATTATCATTTATTTATTCCGACGGATGCCTCGGTTCGATTTAAAGCTGTCTCTTTTGCTCGAGGATAAATTGGTTATCCGTTACATAGAACTTCGTTGGGAATTATTTAAATATTATGCGGTCGGACGGGAGATTTTTACCTTCGAATACGAGATCAGCGAAAATTCCATCTTCGAAGACCGCCTCGGGGCTGTAATCGGTTTCGCGGCGGTTAATTAACGTTGTTCGCAATTTTATCCGATAATCAACGTCCTGGTAAATACAGACTGCGCGTAAAGTATTTACCGGTAGAATGGTTAACGTACGAATGCGCGCGACGCGTCGGCTTACCAACGTTTAAAGCGGTTTAACGCGTGTACACGCGCGCCACTATCGGATAACGGATTTCCAAGACGACGCCGATTAAAAGAGACCATTCCGAAAGATGAAACTCTACGGATTCCGTGCTTTTCTCGGGCACATCCGCTTCGATCCTCGTCGCGCGTCGACCGTGTACTTTCTCGCAATTCCATGTAGCGCTCGTCGAGACGTTCGCGATCGACGACGATCGCGCGGAATTCGCTTTCGCGATCTCGCGAACGACGTCGTCGCGAGGCTCGTCGAAACGGACGAGCCCCGAATCCCCCATGAAAACGCAATTGCCGATCGAGATCGCGATCTTTACGAAATTAATTAAGCGTTGCAGATTGTTCCCGACTTTTCTGTAATTGGAAAGCGATAAGGCTGCGCGCCGCGCATAATTTGCCATCTATAAGCTATCTCGCCGCAACAGGTGCACGTTGTTCGTACTTTGGTTAACGATTTATCGTCTATCGACGATTTACTCGTGCCCCGCGACCGGTGTAATGGAAAATATTTGTTACGCGACTACCGAACTGTAATCGATACGATCGCCGCACAAATAGTAAACCGACGCTTCGCTCGACCGAACGCCTAACAGCATGTTTGTTGCAATTTCGGTATAGCAAATCGTACGAATAATTGCAATTTCGTTGGAAAAATATATTCGTCGGAAATAATTCAGGCAGAAATCGGATATACGGTTGTTGTTCGTCGAACGATCTCGGCGCGTTCGCGTCGCGATTCTCGACGCAGCTCGTAGACCGCTGCTGGCGTTATCCCAGGTAACATGCCTTATTCCTCTAATCGATTAATCCCTGCTACGAAGCTGCAATGTCTCCGCAAACTCTCCGGCGAACCGACGCTATAAATTCACCGAATAATGGCTTAATGACGTCATATCGAATTACATCTGGTATCAATCGGCCCGTAGCTGCACCGAGTGCCCTAGGATTGCCATTGCGTCCACGAGTTCGGCTCTCGGAATTATCGGTCGTGCATAGCGATCGGATTTCCTACGATGCTCGTTTCTCAAAGTTAACGAGTCCGCAGGCCCCTCGGAATTATTGCATTTTGCGGCAAAGTTTCGATCTCCGTGTCATTGATAAACCTCTTGATCGCGGATACTCGAGCGTTAACGATTTCTCGAGCAATCGCGACAAAAATTCCGAACAGAATCTCGATGCCCCCAAAAACCGAAAGAAAATCCGATTCCAAATCCATCGGAGAACGTACAGGCGTATTCTGTTCAGGAAATTATGAGAGTCGCGCGGAAGATTTACTGGGTCGCGTGGGTGGCGGTACAGCGATTCGATTCGAGACAGCGAAAATAAATTTTGCAACAGCAGGTTCGACGCGGTTGGATATCCATCGGTGTTTATCTGTTGACTCAAAGTCTCGAGTTAGGTCTGGTTAATCTGTAAACAGTTGCTTCGCAGTTGGTTTAGGGAAAGTAAGATAGATCGTATTAGTAAGATCGTCGCGCGTAGTTCATGCATGGCTCTCTAACTCGACGCAGCCGAGTACCGAGAACCGAGCGCCGAGTTCCGAGTTCCGAGTTCCGAGAACCGAGAACCGAGAACCGAGAATCAGGAACAGAGTACCGAGAACCGGGAACCGGGAACCGAGAACCGAGAACCGAGAGCCAAGTACCGAGAACCGAGAAGGTAGAGCCGAGACACTGTTTGGGTGAACGGTTTTCTGGTAAATGGCGGTCCTGCGGGTCCTATTGCTTAACCAGCGGCCGGGCTCTAAATCCATGGGATTATTACCTGTAGCAGCCTCTAAAATCCATCGTTTATGCAGCGGCCACTGACAATGTAGAAGCACTTTGGCAACGCGCGGAACAAGCCCGCCGAGAAAATTCACGATAGCACCGTCGGCTCATCGTTTCTTCGAAACCGTGAACGTTGCACGCTGGTTTACGCGGTTTATCGCTTCGTCGATTGATTCGCCTAAACGGAAACGCTCGGCGTTCGAAAACCGGTTTGTTTTCCGATTAATAGAATCGTTGCAGCTTCGAATCTGCAGGAGGCTTCGACGAACGACGTCCGACGAATATTTATAATAATTCGCATGCTAGAACAATAGCCGAGTCTAATTACTAAACGGAATATATAGTGGATAGAAATTAATTATTCCTCGTCGATGGGAACAATCGACGTAAATGCCGAGTGGAAATTATTTATAATTGCGTACAATAATATTAACGGTACTAAATAATAACTAACAGCAATGACGATTTCTACATTTGTTTATGCGCGGTAATCGAATAATAACCGTGTTACACGCGGGTCGCCAACGGGGATATTTATATCGTTATCGAGGCGCGGGTTTCGTCGATCGATAGGAATTTATTCGGGAAAGCTGTAACGTTATCGAAAAGAACGAATTATCGCGAATTCGTTGTCTCGTTCGGTCTTTGACCGGGGAAAAAGAAACGGAGAAAAGCCGTTTAGTCGCGCGACGAGCGATCGTTCGAGACAACGGGACTCGCGTGCTCGAATAATTGATTTAGCCGCGATTCGAGTTCAGATTCGAACCGACCGTAAGGACAATAATTTTATTACACGGATTCGTGCGTACCCCTTTCCCTCGGCGGCGAACGCGCGAAGATTTAAATGTCCTGAGGGGATGTTTTGGCAACGGGAAAACGGGTACCCCTCGGTTTGCCGGAGAAGATCGTTTTAGTCGCGAATTAATACGCCCACGCGCCCCGTTATCTACGTTTCGCAATCGAATTTATTACACGGCTCCGGCGCGTTCTCCGGCTCGTAGCCACTCGACGTTTCCGACAGAGCCCGTGGAAACGTTTCGACGCCGGCGAGAGACAACGTTGCTCTTGAACCTCGACGGTTCGAGAAGCCAACGAGTTTTATTCGATCGAAAGAGACGGCTGCGGCGGCGGACGCGAGAGGCTCGAGCAAAAACAAATTTTCCGCGGAAAACGCATTCGGTAATCGAACGGCCTGGTATTTTGTAAGTGGAACACGGGAAGTTGCGCGAGTGGGCTTGCTTAGCCGCGACTTAACATACGCTTCCATTGGTTCCACCGTCGCATAAGCTAGAAGTTCGCTTATCCGCCGGCGAGGGTGGTTAGGGAACTTAAAGTCAATCTTGGGTTATGCAAACGCTTATGCTTGGTAAAACGCTTGCTGCGGGCGAGTCTCTGCTAACTTAAAGCACCGTAGAATAGAGTTCCGTGTCCGCTGTTCTACGTTTTCCGAACTTCCCGATTTCCATCCGCCCGGGCTTCTTACGTCGTAATACCCGTCAACTGTTTTTTACCTCATCCGTCGAAACCCCCGTAGTCCCGTTTTCTCGTTTTCTCGTTTTCTCGTTTTCTCGTTTTCTCGTTTTCTCGCGTTCTCGATCGTAATGTTTCCTTGAAATTTTCCAACGATCCCCCGTTCGTTCGAAACCGATGCAATCTTCTCGGCTCGGTTCGCGCAAACGATCGCGAACGTTGCGCACGGTCGCAAACAGGTTCGACGTTCGATTAAAACAGCTATCTCGACTCGCGTACCCGGTTTAAGACAAGCCTGTCGATCTCTCGAGAAGTTATCTGGCGCGTTCGACGATTGTCAGCGTTCAGGACGGACTCTCGCGGATTCGCGGTGACAAACGTGCGCGTTACCATGGCGCGTCGGTCCGGTAAATAACATCGACGTCAACGGGGACCATCATGTGACAAAATCCATTCGAGTGACAGTTTAATATATATTTTGTGTTCCCCCTTTTTTCCCTGTATGTTTTAGTCCGTCCGTGCCATCGCGGCTCTTTCTATCTTTTCGGTGTGGTTTCAAAATTCCGTACGAGTGGAGTGTTCGCGACAAGGAGACGCGCGGCGACGAAAATAACAAAAAAGATAAAAAAAGAGGAAGAAGGGAAACGGCAGGCTGCCTGTTCGAGACAAGGTAAGCCCGAGACCGGGGGGAACGTGATTCCAATTGAAATTCTTGGTTAACCTCGTCCGCGATCATTTGTCTTCGTCTTGGTCCCGGGAGAGAAACAGCGAGTCATTCGTAATCGAAAAAGAATCCGCGACAGCGCTCCGAACGCCGCGGAAATCTCGGTGTTAAACGTTTTATATCCGACCCGTAGACGAGATCCGACTCCCTCGGCCCTCGATCCCTTCCTCGATCCCTACCCACACGCCCTCGATCTTTCTCGCGTCCGAGGCCCCGCGAGACCCTCGAATCGCGCGTTTCGGTGTTCGTTCTCGCGTTCTCGCGTTCTCGCGTTCTCGCGTTTTCGCGTCCGGGACCTGGTTTCGCGTAATTGCATCGGTCACGGCTATAATAGCCTCGATCCGCCGCGTTCGCCAATGTTAATCGATCCGATTCGAACAATATTATGAATCGATAGACCCGCCGTTCGCGCAGGTCCAATCGCTCGTCGAATCGGTTCAAACTGATTACCGTTTCGCCGATAATTTCGTTACCTGCCTGCTGCTCTCCCTTTGCCTCGGTATTTTCTCTCTTTATCGCGAAAAGAGCGGCTCCTTGATTGGGAACTACGCTCGACAGGAAATTCGAAACGTATTTATACTCGTCGGCGAACATCTGTCTACCATATCCGTCCACGCGCGCGCTCGCTCCCGTTGCAAAAAGTTTGTTCGCGTCGTCCGACCAATCAACGTCGTATCCGATAGATTTTATAATTACCGGAGTCAGAGAAACGCTTCCGCGGCGAGCGATGAATCTTTTTATTCGGTCGCGTACTCGAAAGATACCGCGAAATCGAAACGAACGCGTCTTTGACATTTTTATCGGGTAAAACGTTCCGGTCGCTTCGAACGCTCGACAGATTCGGCGATGACATCTTCTTGTAAAAAACGGAATCGAAATCGTACGGGCCGGTGTCGAAGAAGCGACAGTCTTTTCGAGAGTGTCCGAACACGGATGGAAGCTACCTGCAAACGAATCGCGGCCGATCGGGAAGCGGCAGCTACGCGTTTCCGGATTTAGATGGTTCGCCGCGTTGTCGGTTAGAGAATGTCCAGAGCCACGGCACGGTCGGCGGGCTCCGCGTTGCGGGTTGTACACGGGGATCGACGAGAATAGAATTTTTCACGAGTTATCAACTCGTTCGGGGAACGAGGAACGAGTCGCGGACGATACGCCGAGTTACAACTGCCCGTACGGGAGAAAAATGGCGACGTTTCACGCAACGTTTCCCGACGGTCGGCGGTCTGTGGTCGACGGTCGACGGTCGACGGTCGACGGTCGACAGCCGAACGTTACAACATTATCGCGGCGATCGCGCCAATTAGCCGTCGACGCTGGGACCGTTCTGCTAGACTAATTAGCCTGTTTAAGTCGAGGCTCGCGGTGACATTCGGCGACGCTTTTAACGCGAGGACGTTAAACGGCGCGACGGTTGCAATTGATTCTCAGCGATTCGTTTGACGTCGGACCACGACAAATTTCATCGTTTGGCGAGTTCCTCGAGCGGAAACGAGGCTTTCGCTCTGCAATTAATCCTTTTGAATGCTACTTTCCGAGCGTGTTCCGACCGTCGAGATTACGGATGTTGCTCCGCCACCGCCGCCGTTGCCACCGCCGCAGCGACCATGTCTCCCTAAACGCGAATAATTACGCTCATCTCTCGCTCTTCGTCGGCCGCTAATCAAACGTCGCGGTTCATTAACTTACGCGACCAACGGGAACACGGTAAAACGAACCTGGAGATAAAGGGTTCGACCGAGCCGAAAGTTGCGCGCGCGCGAATCCAAACGAACTCGGACGTTGGAGAAAATTTTGTTGATCGAAGTATTATAAATTCCGATGGGCTTGGACGCGTACTTTGCCCATAAAAGCTTCAAACTTACTCGTAACGTTGTTATCGGAATACTTTTCGCTTTTATCCGTTCGAATCTCCGAATCGAAGTTCGGGCCAAAGTTTAATGCACGGTTCCGCGTTAAGAGTTCTCGTTTCAAACGGACAAACTAATTTCCAGTTACTTCGCGCGTCTTTTGTTATTAAAGCAACGACTCGCCAAAGATCCAAACTAATTTCAGCGAAGCCCTCGACGCGATTGTTCGTTCGACGATCTTGGCGTATCGACCGGCGGCAGCGCGCGATCGCGAATGCTCCAGGGGCGAGCAGCGTCGTTCCAAAATTCCACCGACGATATAATTGATATCTGATAATCGGCGGGAGGACCGAATAATTCATCTAATAATACCGCGCTATCGGTGTACCTCTACACAATTTGACAGAAGCAGCTCGTTGATTTGGCACTTGACGACCGAGATATTTAGTTCCCGATATTATGTGCTCGCGCATCCTCCGCCGCTCGCGTTGCAACCCCTCTCGACTCGCCTCCGCGCCAACGTCAATCCGGGATACGTTCTCGATAAATTTTCAATCTCATCGATCGTAACGTAATTGCTTTAGCCAGGTGTCTCCTTGCTTCTCGATCGCGTCTGCTCCGACGAGGACGATCCTCGACTTTCCAGTCATTTTTGACTGTCGAGAAATCGGTAGAGCGGCGATGACTTTGCGGAAGACGTTGTGCGAGAATCCTTAGAACGCGGGAGGCAAAGTTTAAAGTTTTAACGTTCGGGCGTTTCGCGAAATGGGCAGCGGTTGGGTGCGAGCGGCGGCTCCCACGGACCCGTATTCGATTATCGCGGAGCTCCTTGGAAAACGGAGCAACAACCGCGAAGGTTGTAAAGCAATCCAGGTTCGGAATCGCGCAATTTCCCGGTACGTTTTCCTCGTCGTCGCGAGAGATCGGAAAGGGAACGAGCGGCGGGAGCTGATCGAATCGCGGTTCGAACGTGCCCTCGGTGCGTCTGCGGGGACACGCACGCCGGACGCAAATGAAATTCCCGCTCCTTTCGGAAATAAGTTTTATTTCGTGGCATTTCGAGTCGATAGGGGATACCGGCCGTTGCACCGGTGACGGAGAGCGGGTCCGCGAACCTCGCGAACGGTGCCGCGAGAACGAGAGAAGAGGGATTCGGAGAGAAGAGTTTCCATTCTTCGGCAAAAGTTCTCGACAACTCGTTCGAACGCCACGACCAAGCACCTCCACTTTCCTCTGCCCCTTATTTTTCTCCGGTGCAGCAGCTCGCGAGAAACTTTCCCCGATTCCTTCTCGGAGGTGTAACATAATATTTTCGTGGCCGGATCGCGTCGGAAATGAAAAGAAAAAAATTAGACGCTCACCCTCGACCCCGCCCGCTCAACCTTGTTTCGCCCGCTGTTCTTTTGGAATATTGCCTAGCACTTTGGAACGACGTACGACGCACTGTAAATTCAATTAGGGCGAAGCTCGGGTCTCGAGGAATTTCGAATCTTTGTCCGTGCAGGCTAAGCTCGCGGAGTTTCTATCTGGGACACCGACGAAAAGACCAACGTATCCGCAAAAAGTACCACCGAAAATATGCCGAAAAGAAATTAATGAAATTGTAAGTACGTTTCGCCGTTCGAGGGTCGATCCACGAGATTCGACGCGTAGTCGCGACACCGTCTTCTCGTTTGAGAAATTACTTCGGCGGGATAGAAGGTCGCACAGGATTCCGAGTCTCGCTGGAACTCATTTGCAAAATGAGCCCGTAATTCTTGAAAAACGTAACGACCGTGTGCCCGGAGTTTTGGAAAATTCTTTTCATCGTTCACACCGTTCGCAGGAATTCTCGAATGGCCGATCCGACGTACGCGGACAGGTTTGCGAGCTATTTAAATCTCGCGAACGTTTTCATAGGTACGCGGCGGCCACCCTCCCGCTCCCTCGCTCGCACGCGTGAAAACGGGAAAAGTTCCGAGGGCGAGATATTTAAAAGAAAGTCGCGAAGAGAAGAGCGGCGACGCGGAGGAGCGAAAGCCAGCGGAACCCGCGGAGCCCGTAGAGCTCGTGAAACCGTAGAAAACCGGTAGAATCGTAGAACCGAAGCGAGGTGTGGCTCGTGAATATTTCAGATGCAGCGAGAGCGTGGGTATCGGAGGAGAAGGGCTGGAAGGAGGATATTTTTCGAGGCGCCTCCGTAATTGGCGAGTTGAATCATTGATTAGCCGGTAGGCGGACGGCTTATGCTCGCCCCTGGCATCCCTCTATCACCCCTATTCGCGATCCAGTCGTTAGAGTCGTGGCTAAGACCTACCGTAGCCCGAGATATCGCTTTGCCGGATTAAAACTCGAACGGTTCCCCCGCCCGCGATAACGCGAGGACTCGATCGCTCTCGTCTCGACCCTGGTCCACATTTCCGATCGTTTTCGTTTCGAGCACGGTATCGATCGAGCATCGGATTCCACGATTACCGCGACCAATTTTTCAATTCCACCGAATCGGATTTGTTTCGTTTCGACGTCGAAAACGCTGTATCTTCGAAGTTAACGGTTTCCGCCTTTCCGCCGTTCTGTTTTTCTACCTGGCTGGCGGATCCTATTTCGCTTGTCTGATTAGGAGCAAACCCTACTCTACCGGCCTTACACGGGACAGCTCCCGCCGTTCCACTTGTCTGCCCGAGGATCGGAATACCGGCACGACGGACGAAGGAAAATAGATATCATTTTATACGTCCGACCAAAGACGGACGTCGCTCCTTGGATCCGACAATGATCGCCGCCGCGCGCGGTCTATTACGGCGGACAAGCTGGCCCTTGAACGCACCGAACGGCAAACTAATCGTCCTCGTCCGTCGTTCGGTTGCCAAGGGTATAAACCGATAAGAATCGCGCCAATGCCGCATCGTGTTCAACGAATTCGATCGTAGGGATCACCCGATATTTGCGTTTTTCACGAGTCTCTAATCTTTGCTTTTCCGTTTCAGTTTCGTCGCCAGGAGCGCGTTCGCTGGCCCGAAGCGATCGCGCTCGCGTCCCATTAAAATTCTCCCGAAAGCAAGCGCGTCGATCGCTTGCAAAATCATCGAGTCCATCGTCTCGTTTCCAAATTGTGCCGTTGCCCCGTGGACGCGGACGAATCGAAGCGCGGTAGATCGTGGCTCGAACCGTTCGTCGTGGCATCGTTCGAACGCAGGTAAGCAAATCGAACAATCATTTTGGCGGTTAATCGATCGATCTTCGCAAACAGTTTTCAACTTCGCGTTGGATCGCGTTCGAATTCGGGAAAATATTTTATTCGTAGATCGGCGAATTCGCGAGTCACGACTCGCGCCGGATTCGTTTCCACGATTTATTCGCAAGGGCGAGAAGAATCGCATATCGAACGAAGCAACGTGCAGGTCAGAACGTGCCTTATCGTTGCTCGAAAAATATCGTCGCCGGCCTGCGTGATTTACCGTCTAAACAGTTCGATGCATCCGCGTTTGGCCATGACTTACCGTGCACACGGATCGCGGTCGCCATCGAGTGTCCTTTGATGCTTCTTTCCGCCGCGCGTTCGAACGCTGCCGAGTAAATCACGCCGGTCGTTGGACGATCCGTCGCATCGCCTATCTTTCCGTCCGTGCCGGTACTATTTACTCGCGCTACTTGACCGGTCGCGCGCGGATCTCGTTCCGCTCGCGAAATCGCCTCGCAACGTCTACTCCGCGAGCAGAACGTTTAATTTATTAACTCCGTCGTACGGCCTCGAGCGTTTCGGTGGTTGCAACCGAATCCGCGCCCCGCAATTTTATGGATTTTGGTTTACAGCACCGGAAATATCGCGTTGCTCTCGAGTTTGCACAGAGCTCGCGCAATGTTCATTTCAATATCACTGATTGAATATAGTCACGAGATTTTGTTACATCGCTAATTAATCCACACTGAATGCTCGATATGATATCGCGATGCCAATTTATTCTCTATTCCCCTACTACGCTAATAGGCGGGAGAAACGTTGTAAATGATTAATGGCAAATTTATATTTCCATGCGAGAAGTCGGCGCGCGTGCGCCGTAAACAGGTTCGAACCGTATTGCGTTCGATTGAAATTTTCCAAGTTCGCGCACTCGTCGAACGCGTAAGAAATGGCAAGTAAATTAGGAACATTCGAGGGGATAAATATTTGTCACACCGCGCGTTATTGAGCGACAAAATTGGCGCTTATTCGTTAAAGGGGAAATCGACTGGGGCTACGGAATTGTTGATAAAATCGACGAGCAACGCGGTCTACGTCGGCTACGTCGGCTACGTCGGCTACGTCGGCTACGTCGGCTACGTCGGCCACGACGGCACGGCGTAGCGGCGGCAGCCGTTTTCGATATTAAGGCATGCAGTATTATTTATAAACGGGACCGTCGGCGTCTCTTAGTTTCGCTTTTGCAGCGGAAAACAAGCGGCTGCGGCCGTATTAGATATTCGACCGTAAAGAGGTAGCGTAATACCGGCCCGTGAACCTAGTCGTAGCAGTTTAGCAGTCCGAGGGGGACGAAGGTGTGCGGTCGGAGGGGTCGGTTGGAGATTTGCAACGAAAATTAGCATTTTTCCATGCGACCGAGCTGCGTAGCCAACATCGCGCGCCGCGGCTCAGCGTGGCGAGGTTCGGCGTAGTTCGCCGTAGCTCGGCGTGGCGGCCAGAAAGGGACTATTACGAGGCTCGACGGAGAGAGACGGACAGAGCGACCAAGAGAGAAATAAAGAGAGAGTAAAGGGAGCAGAACCGCGCAGCGGAGGGAGAAACTCGCGTCCGGGATCGTCCGGGTCCGTGTGAAAAGGAAAGAAAACAGAGGGGCTCTGTATTCACCGTGGAAAGATTAACGTGTAACAGGCTACCGCGAGCAAGCTGACGTAAACGTTTACACAAAAACGAGCCCTTTCCTATGGTTGCCTCCGCGCGCGGCGCCGTTAAGCGGGAGCTTTGACGCGCGCGCGATTTCGTCTCTCGTTCTGACCGTTTTATCGTTCTCCGTTAACTAGAAAAATATGTATTAACTCTCCATGGTTTATGCGCTTTCTCCACGGAGTAATCGCCGCTCCGAGTTGCCGACCCGCGCTGGATAAACGTCGAGCATCGTTGGGCAAGAGGCGAGGGAAGACGGACGCCGGTCGTCGCGATGCTCGTTCGTTTCGTCGCGAGGAGCATTTCGTATTTTTCCGGGCTCGGATGGAGCCGAGCTACGCGCGACTCGCATTTTCGATCTTAATACGTCATTTGCGTATTCATCGACGAACTTTCCCACCATTTTTCAATTTCCGCGGTTTAAGATCATCCGCTGCCTCGCGAACGGACATCTTTCTCCCTTCCGTGGTAGAGCGTTTCCAACTTCGTTATTATCCACTCTGTCGCCGATCAGGGTTTTTCTTCGCGCGATCGCAAAGTTTCATCGATATTCGACGTTCCAATTCCGAAGCCATCGCGGATTCTCGAGGGAAAAGGGTTAAAGTGGACCGAAGGGAGGATTTTTCGATAGGACCAAATATATTTGCCAACGACGGCTAGCCCCGTTTCGCTTTCGTCGACGCGCTTTCTCTCTCTCTCGCGTCCCGTCTCGCATCCCCCGCGCTGTCTAATTAAAGGCAGATACATTAATGAAGGAGGTTTAATCAGGGTACGCATCGCGCGTTGTATTTCGCGTATTTTCGCCCCGACCGCGATGGATGGCTCAACGGAGGGAGGCGCGGCGTCAGGGAGAGAGGGAAGGGAGTTAATGACACTGAAGTATTCATATATCGTTCACGGCGATATATCATGCTCATTTCGTGAAAACCATAGCCGCGCACCGAAATGCCAGGCCGAATGACGAATCGCAGAAGTAGATAAACGTTTTACGGGGACGTTGAATACCGGTAACGATCCCCGGCGAGCCCCGGGGGCCAGCCGCAACATTTACTATCGGCCGACATTTAATAATTGATTAATCGGATGATTACTCGACAGATCGAATGATAATGGTGCATTATTTAAGATAATCAAGCTGCATTATCGAGTGTCGGGGAAAATGCGCTTACCGACTTGCATGTTTTAAGAGAGCCGCGCGCGAAGCGACAGCCGATCGAGAAAACGCAAAGCGTGTTCCGCTGGAAAACTCGAAAGCCGAACCACGCGCGGCGTTTCGATTTAAGAAAAAAGAATCGTACGAAGGAGAGGAAAAAATCGAGAATCGTTTGGTCGGAGGATCGGCGCGAGACGTTGACTCTGCGACACCGACGACGGTAGGAAATCGATATCGATGCGCGTTCGATATTCTTCGGTTTATACGACCGCGAAATATTCGACGCGCGCCATTCGTCTGTCGAAAGTTCGGAGGAGAAGAAGAGGCATCAACAAGTTCGTCGTAAAATGATTTTATGCAATGACCGGGTCGTGGAAGTTGAAAATATGGCGGAAGCGTGTAGCGCGGGGTAGTCGCGCGGAGTATCGACAAAGTTTTTCATAAAATTTTCAGCGTTTTCGGTTATACGAGCCAGCCAGAAGAATAAAGAGCTCTTGACGCGAGACCGGATATCGATTCCCTTAGGCTACTAACGCGGGGAAACATTCGCGAAGAATCGTAAGTTAACCATAGGATGATTGATGGACGTCGTTTACGTCGTCCGTGCGAGCCGTAAAAGAACCAAGTATCCGTTGCTATAGTACATTGAGCCGTTCTTCGAGAACATTTGTTCGTTTCCCACTGGTATCAAGAGATATTCCGCGGAATGACAAGGGGCCAGGACAATGGAAGCCGTATCATCCACACACGACCGAATGTCCTCCCTTCGCTCCTCTTTGCTCTTCTCCGCTCCGCGCACCGCACCGCTCCTCTCCTCTCCTCTCCTCTCCTCTTCTCTCCTCTCCTCGCCGTTGCTCTCCGTTCCTCTCCGCTTCGTTTCGCACAGGACGCGTTTAAGGACGTCGTTGGCCGACCGAGTGGCCGCTTTTAAATCATACAAAGAGATACCGAACGAAACTTCTCCCAACGTCCTCTTTTCTCGATCGAAATAAAACGCGGACAGCCGCTCGCAGTCGGACAAACGAATCTCTCCTCTCTCCTCTTTCTCTCTTTCTTTCTCTCCGTCCCTCCTGGTCGAAAAGTCGACGCGATTAGGACGCGCGGATGGTTTTTCGTTGAAAAATCGACGCTAATTCGATTCGCATCGCATTTCATCGGAGTAATGGCTCCGACCCGATAAAAAATCTACGTTCATTTCGGCTAACTTGCGTATTGTCACAAGACCGGCGTGTTTTCAGAGCGGCGCTCGTCCGGTTCGCTCGTTTGCTCGATACTTGCCTGTCCACTCTATCGTCCTTGGGGGTTGCAACCGTTTTACCGTAAATCGCGACGATCTTTCACCCTGCCGGCTGAAAAAAATGGCCGGCATAACCCGGACCATATATCGCACACGGGCACGGTCTCAAAACTGCTCATTTCGTGCTCACCCGCGGTAACCGGATCCGCGCGGAACGCCGAGCTCGTCGTCCGCCAAATAGAAACTTCCGAACGTTGTTTTCCGCGACGAGAGACGATACGAATATCGAATCGGTTGAAAAGGTTGTCCCACGTCGTGACGTGGTTCGACCGAACGGCCGACGGCTGCAGACGAAAGCCTCACATCGAAAAATAAGGTTGCTCGCGTGTATGGCGAAACGAGGAAGCGCGTCGCTTCGCGAGAGCTGGTCTCCGAAGACGATCGCGAGCCTTTCGAAGATCGCGTTTCGCTGTTGCTTCGTAGATTTCTTTGACTCGAAGTCGACGGCAATGGTAGACCACCGGGACGCTTCGGCGACGGACGAGCGAGCAAACTTCTCGAGACCGTGGCGGATAGGCGAGTAGACGCATTCGCGCGAATCTTGCTCCGTCTTAACGCGACAGCCGTTTATCCGAAATCAGAGTCCGTCCCGCAACGTTTTCGAATCGGACGGACCGAAGCGAAACGTTCGAGAGCGAAACGGAACGGCTCGAATTTCTCTCTTGGCGGGAGATAAGCTCGATTTTCGCGATTCGAACGGGCGCATCCGTGTTCCCCTTTCCTCCTATAACTCAACGCGGCCGATAGTTACGATCTACAATGGTCGCCGGCGTTCGATTCATAATTTAATACGACATTACGATCCGCCTCGACTATCCGAGCGTTCGATAAAGCTTATCCGTATCGACTAGCCGGCTCGCAATAAGCCGGAAGTGGCTCGCCAAAGGCATCTTTTATCGCAAACAATATTGCTTCTTCCATTGTAGGTCCTTTCGGGCTGGAATCATCTCGCTCCAGAAAATCCTCCTCGTTCCCCGACGGAGAGGAGCGGGGCGGAGCAGGGTTGGGGCGGGGCGGAGCGGAGCGGGGCGGATCGTCGAGAGGTCCTGGTCCAGTTTTTTCTCTCGCGATCCCCTCGTTCGTTCCGCGTAGTCCATTGTTTTTCTGTTTGGCGGCGTATCGATTGACCGAGCGTGGCTGGCTGGTCTCCGAGAGACCGGCAAGTGTGATAAACTCGACGCGCGTGCGAGACCCGATGCTGCACGGGTGTCATAAATTAGCGGTGCCTTCATAAACATTTCACAGCTGGTGCCGACACCCCGGGCCCACCCCAAACTCCGCCGCCGACACCTCTGTGTTCCAGCGAGGCGACTCGACGCGATCCTCTTTCGCTCTTCTCCTCTCGTCCTCGCTCGCCGAGCTTCGCCGTCGACTCCTGCGATCGCAGCGGAAAGAACGCTCAGTCTTTGCGCGCGTTCGCGTCCCACCGCGGTTTCTTTTTTCGCCGACGATACGTACGCGCGACAGAGTCCCGACAACGTTATCGATGGCCGCGTAATTTATCGCTCTCGGCGTCCACGTCGACCGTAGGGTAGCCGAGTTTCCTGTCGGATCTTTTAGCGATTTCCGCGGCGCGTGTTCGTTGCTCTCTATTCTCGCAATCTCGCAACTTGCGACAACGACGATGGAACCGCTCGTCCCGGAATCGGTAAACGCAACGCGAACATCGATCAACGAAAATCGACGAGCGGTGGGTGGCAAGAGCAGGTTGTTCGCTGGGTTATACCGTCGACGATCGCGTGCGTATCCGAGACACCGCGTTACCGCGCGGTTCGAAAAGTTCGTTCGCTTTTCGGTCGGTCCTCGTAGGATGGATTCTCCGTCGAACGAAACGACGCGAGCTCTCGCGTGACCGGACTCTCGATTATATTTATCGCGTATCCTCTTCTAGCCGCGGGGAGATCGCGACGAGAGATCGATCCGCCGGGAAGATAAACCCCCGGGTCGATCGATCGACCGGAGCGACGGCTCGTGGATTAATTCCGTTTTCCTTGGCCGTCAAAACGGAGCTGACGATAAAAGCAAAATGAGAATAAGGGGAGAAAGAGTTTGCGGCAAGGGTGGAGAACTTCATCGTTTGAAACGGAGGCGAAAGTTTGACCGAAACTGGGTCGTAATTCCTGCGAGCCATCCGCGAAAGCAGCCCGGCCGAGAACGCTTCTCGCGGCGAGAAAAGAGTCTCCTCTCGCTTCCCCGCGAAAGAATCGCGGAGTCGTGCGAACTCTCGACTCTTCGTCGCCCGTCCCGAAATGAAATACAAACTTTCGCGCGTGCACGCGCGCGCGGGGCAATCGTGCCCCTTTTATTATTCAATATCATTCCGCGCGGATGATTTTCTAGCTGGCTCGGACGATTTAGCGCGATTCGCCCCTTAATGGCCAGTCGTTTCCGCGATACGATAAATTTCTGATTACCTGGCAGCCGGTTTCTTCGACCCGGCCCTCCGCGCGTATCAAGATATAACCTCGGCGATGTCGAATCCGGTTCGCGGTCGCCGGAAACGCCACCGGCAAATATTCTAGGCCGGCGTTGACCGAAACGCTGCCTCTTTGGAACGAGAACCAGAATACTCTCCTTCAAACCCGATTCGTTTCTGATTTCGAATCTTCCGAATCGCAACCAACGGCGTCGATCATTCCGAAACCTTTGAATCCTTCGTTTACCTCCGGGAAATCGCAAAAGGCGAAGACATTTCGATCGTTGCGGATGCAAAGAAAATGGCGAGACGATGAGTCAACGAAGCTTGGAAAGCTTTCCAATTGCGAGCGCACGCGTGTGCATAGTTGGACTAGGAACGGCAGCGAGACGCAGCCAGACAATCGAATGAACGACATTGCCGGCAGGCCCGCGATAATTGCATCATTTGGACCCGACAAATGCGATAAGTAACGCACTTTTCGCGTAATACGGTCAGGATGGCGGCGAGTGGAAAGCCGGTAACGAAGTTTTCCACGGTTGCTTAAAGCGGCGAAGGAAGGAAGGAAGGGTCTGCTGTGCGCGCATCTGCCGCAGAGACTCCGTTATCCAATGATTCCGCTGACATCCGTAGACGCTCCGACAAATAATTCGGGGCCCCCGAACGTCGTTCCTTACCTCTTCTTCCATTCTCCCTTCGTTTCCCGGTGTCCTCCTCGACCCTCCTATCCGCTCGCCCTTCGCCCTCCGTCCTCTGCCCTCTCCAGCTGCTCTCATCGTCTTCCTCTCTCTCTCTCTCTCTGTCCCTCTCTCCCTCTCGTCTCCGTTCGCCGCGCATCGTCTCGCGACGGCAATCTCTCGCGACGTCAAAGTTGGTTCGCAGCTGCTTCGAAGACGAAAACGGCCCTTTCAAGATATTCCGGCAAACAAGTTTCTTAAGTACGGTATGCGCTTTGCGCGACCTTCTCTTAAAAGGGTTCTCGATGCTTTTAGAAGATTAATTTGTACACTACTGCCTCGCCTACCGTGGACCGATAAGAATAAGCGTCGCGCGGCGAAATCACAAAGTTCGAGGAGACTCCTGTTAACGTCGTCCTTCGGCCGGATCGACGTGCCCCTCTTTGCAGTTCCCTGTGTTCCAGGCGCGCGCTCTGTCCGTTCCGGGCCAACTTTGCCGCCGGTAATGATTTTCTTTCGGAGAACTAATCGCGTTACTCGAAAACATCGACCGGAGTCGAGTCGAGTCGAGTCGAGTCGAGTCGCGTCGCGCGGCGTCCCGTCGACGTTTCGCAACGACGAACGAGCCCGTTGGAGCGGTTCTCGCGTTTATCGCGGTGCACGCGACGAGTCCGAGCACAATGCGATTATTGCCGGGAATACGGTCGACTCGCGGCGAGGTCGCTCCGGTGGCATCGCCTCCGCAAAATCGTCGTCGCCCGGCGACTCGACGAAGCCGCCGTTCGAAGAGCGTCGAGGCGGAATCGGTGCGCGTTACCGGCCTCGAAGGTGTCGTTCGTACGGCGACTCGAAGCGGCCCAAAATCCATGAAAATCCGCCCGCTATCGTCGCGCGTACGATAAAGCGTCGACGGACTCGCGCGACGAGAAGGTTGCTCGCACGAGCGATCCCCGTGGGATCCTTATCGCCGAAACGCTAAGAAATTTCGGCTTGGTGGTATCGCGCGCGGTCGCGTTCTCGTTCGAGGGAAACCGATCGATCTTTTCCTCTCGCCGCGAGAAGACCGTCGATGGATAGAAAAATCAAAAACGAACGCTCGCGGGAGAAAGAAAGGAAAACGGGTAACGGCGGAGCGAGAATCGCCGAGGCTGTCTCTGCGCCTGACCCCGGAATCCTCGGCTTTCGCGTAACAAACGAGCCTCTGACTTTTCACGAGCTACTCGACGTCTGGAGTGCTCGGGTCTCGAGAGAAAGCTGTTTTTGTGCATTTATATCACCGGGCACTTAATCGATCGGGTTTTTCGACGTAAGCCTCTTAACGCGCGGAATGAGTCCTTTGGTTCCAATTAGCGTTTCTGAGAGAGATCGACCGGCTCGGTGCTCGGCGCTCTCTGTGTGTATCGAAACGAGACCGCGCGGGACTTTGAAACGCTCCCGGACGCGACGTTGCGTACGTAAATGAATGCGCAAAGAGGAGTGGACAGTTTCGGGACGAGTAACGAGCGTCGCTTCCTCCGCGCGGGGAACGAGGCGGCGAGAGAGGCCGTCGGCTTAAGATTCCGAGCACTCGGACGACTCTGGGATCGAAAATTCGTAAACGTGCTCGCGGTTTGTTCGCCGGATCGGTAGACGTCGAACGAGATGTCGCTTTCGGGAGAAGGCTGGTCGAATCGATCGCCGCCGTTTTAATTATCGGATCCGTTCTCCGCGGTGGCCGCTGGACGCGAACGGTAACCTATTCTTTCTCATTTCGGTGATTATTTACGTTCGCTTCTGTCGACCGATTCGATCGAACGGCGATAATTGTACACGGCCTCGGTTGTACGACGAAACTGGTCTACGCGTGTCATCGATGTCGCACGCGCTTCGTGATCTTTCGTTTCTACCGTTTGCCGCGGTCGATGAAATTTATCGACGTTGCTGCGCTGTACGCGTGTTACGTGCACTCGGCGAGACCGCGTTTTTCCCCGGGATTCTTGACGCGATCGTCGAACAAACCTCGAAGATCGCGCTTCGGCTACGCGAGAACGTAGTTCCACGCTTCGGAAGAACGTTACGGCGCGTAATAAATCAAATAAAGCGACGCAAGTACACCGGGGACTGGTAAAGTTTATTCGCGGCGTCCGGAGGAGGTGGCGCAACGATTATCACGATCAAGCAAAGGGACGCGAACGTGTGCACTTTAATCTCGTCGAAAATCCAATTAAACTACTTTGCGATTGCGGCGCGTCCTGGCACCATGTTGGTTTCCGACATCTACGAAATTCGTAACCCGCGCTGTAACTTGTTTGGCTCGGTCGCGCTTCCATCCTATTACCGTTGAAATATACGGCCATTCGAATGCTGGCTGCTCGGTTAACTGCTACGAAATGTTATTTAAATCCTAATAACGGCATTAGCGTAGCTGATACGCTCTCGATGTTTCGGCCGGCTGGCCGATATTATCCTAATTTTTAAATCAACGGTTAATACGAACCGCTCCGCCGATCGACCGCGCGTTTCAACGTCGCTCCTTAACGATATTCGCAAAATCTGCTTAAAGGGAAACACGCGAACGGTTAAAATTCAATGGCATCGTATGCGACCGGGAGGGTAGGGACAAAACAAAGGAGCGAGACAGAAAGAGAGAGAGAGAGAGAGAGAGAGAGGGTTAAGGATGGTGGGACGAGGAAGGGGTGAAAAGGGTGGAAGAGAGGATAAGGGAGATAGGAGAGAAGTATCGTCGGGATGGACGGAGGGATGGAAGGATGGATGAAGGAACGGATGGAGAGAGGGCTGGAGGCGAAGGTGGAAGGGTTTACGGCGGATCGAGGGGCTGGAGGGAAGGTTCAGGGTCGTCGTAAATAGCGCTGCAGTCTCGAAGATACGAACTTACGTATGTTGGTAAATCGATGTTTTCCGATTTCGCCATGACCACGTATTCTTTTCAATGTTAGTGTTGAGGCGTCCGTCCCACAGTTCGGGGAGTCGGTCGCTCAAGTACAATGCTTTGTAAGAGCACGTACTAGCTCCAGCGCAAATTAATGGGAAGAAGCTTTATGTTGTTGAAATGAGACCCGACCAACTTGTACTTTTGGGTGGAAGTTTATTTCTGCGTATTCGTGTATGTACAAGCGTCAGCGTGAGCCGACCGATCGGATCTGATGTGTGTGTGTGTTTTTTTTAAGCAGGGTGAACCTGCGGGGGTTTAAGCATGAAGGTTTGCTTTAAAGATTCCTTGAGCAGAAGCTCACTACCCTTTGGAATGAAGGTGGATTATTTTTGGTAAGGGGAGGGTTCAGGTTTGACATGAGTCGATGTGGGTGTTGAAGTAGTTACAAGAAAATTTTCAAAATGATCGGATCTGATGTGTGTCGATACAGGAGCTGCTTATATACAAATTTGGTGACCAAGTGTCGGCCAATGGTGTTTCGCTATTTTTGCCCTTTGTTTGGCGCGTCGGGGGTAGTGGGAGCGCGGGTTTTCCCGGCCGGCGGTGACGTAGGCCCGGCCGGGTGTCGGCAGGTAAAAATTGTCGGTGTACTTGCACCGTTTGAAGCTACGTTAAAATATGCTACGTTAAAATCTGCTACGCGAGCTTCAACAGTTAGCTTGAGCCGTTTTAGATTTGTGAATTCTTTATCGTGGATCATTTTCGTCCGGCCTACGTTTGCGCTTTGATCGATTAGCTCGAAACGTACTTGTATACGATAAGGCGCGCGTTCGATCGGCAAAACGATTATTCTATTTGCTAGATATAATCAAGAAATAACACAGGACGATGTAATGCGAAAAGGAAAGAAAAAAGGGGGCGGAGAGAGCTGTACGAGGTGGTAGGAAAACACGAGAGCCTGAACGAAAAGTGCCGCGGGGCGATGCGCATATAGACGAGATTTAGAGATAGTCTCGGCCGAGGGTTTTCATTTCGAATTCAATAAAAGCTTTCGACAGATTATGCATGTCCTCTTTCGACTACGCGTCTCCTCGGGGGAAGTTAAAAACCAAGCCTCGTTCCATTTCATTAACAAGACCCCGCTTCATTAATTCGCATAAACCTTAAATCTTCGTTTCTCCGCGAGCGAATGCTAATGTAACGCGACGCACTGAAATTGTTCCGGTATAATCCCGGCGAGCGGGCTCGCTCGCGTCGTATAATGAAAATGGCACGGTATTCCCGAGAAGAAGACGAGAGATAGTAGGATGTATCCTAAATTGCGCGGCTGGACATTTATCGTTGCGAGTCGCGACAAATTTTTGTCCGTCGGCCGCGTGACTTTTACTCGCGCGATTAAAACATTACGTTCGAGCTTCGGAAAGCGTGCGAACGCGCAAACGTGGAAACGCGTAGCAATTTCTGCGTCGCTAAGAGTGTTCCGCCAGCGCCATTGAACGGCGCGCGAGTCGAAGCTCGAGCCCGAGCGGACGTCGCGAACGTGAATTTATAACATTAGCGAGAGCCCCGAGGCTTTCTGACCGATAAAAGAACGTTATACCTTTTCACGGGGAATGACAAAGGCCGCGGCGATGTTGAAAAATCTTTAAAATATAATTTCACCGGGTATTTACGGGGAAACATTTAAATGGAATCCGCGGAAGAGGCGGGGAGCAGATGCAAAGTAACGTCGTAAGAAGCATTTTTCATTTCCGTTGCCCGCGGCTCTCTCGTTCCTCTTCGCTCCTCTTCGCTCCTCTTCGCTCCTCTTCGCTCCTCTTCGCTCTCGCTGCTGTTCGCTCCTCGCTCGGCGTTCGCCGTACGCCGCTCGCCGGACCGACTTTCATCGATCTTGCTTTTTCTCTTTATTTGCCAGCGGCCCGCTGAAAAACTAACGCCCCGGTAGTTCGCCCGAGAACCGGAAGGAAGGTGCAAGGTAAACCCGCACTTCGCGGGTTAAGCGGCCGTGAAGAGACGCGGTAACGTTTGAAATTTCGAGGACCGCGAGCTTCCGTGTCTCTCCCATCCCACTTCGCGTTTCGACACTCTATTCTTCTCGATTTAACCGCAGCGCTCGGTTGCGGCAGTCGAACGGCAACGGGCGGAGCGGAGCCACTTTGGTTTTTCCTTGGACGACTCGCATCGGGGAGAAACCGCTGATTAAGTGGCTACTCGATCGAAGGATCGTTTACTCTCGCAACGACGATTGAATTTATAACGAAGCCCTTTGCCCTCGTCGAGCACTCGCGTTCCAATGGCTCGCCTGTTTCTTCCGTCTTCAAAGAGCTGAAATTCCATTAAAGGAATTACCGTACACTCGGCTGCATTTGATTTTCTTCGATCCCTTCTTTTTTCCCCCCTAAACGGAGAAGCCTTGCTCGGCGAGATCTCGACCTCGAGTGGACTCGACCGATTCGACGAATTTTCCTCCGAAACGAATCAACAACGAGATATTCGCGACGAACGCGAGACCGTTCCCGGTTCGATCGCGTTCCGATCGCGAGACTGTACGTCTTTCGCGTTACGTTGGCCCGTCCGACCAAGTACGCGCTCGTTCCACTTGTTCCGCTTGCTCCGCTCGTTCCACTCGTTCCACTTGTTCCACTTGTTCCACTGGTTTTATTCAGGATTTACGCGCGTCGATGAGCATCGCGGCTAAGTAACTTATCGCCGGCCAGCAAACGCGAAGGCGATAAAATAAAACTCGCCCGGCAAAGCTCCGAGGAAAACGATTTCCAAGATACATCGGGCTCACGTGGCCGGGTCAACTCCATTCGGTAAACCCGGACAAGTACAAGCATTTGTCACTTTATACCGGTGTTCCGAACGGTCGCGCGCGCACGCTCGCGTTCCCCGTCGAAACGAAAGAAGTACATGTGTAACGCGACGCATTTCCAAATAAACAATAGCCCCGACAAATTGTCCGTGACACGTTTCTATGATACTTTTTCGCGTCACGCCGAAACTCGATATCCTGTCGGAATCGCGTACAAAACGATCGCAACGGAGCTGCTCTCTGCCGCTTCGAAACGCGTTACTCGTTTGGTTTCTTATTCGTTTGATCGGCGATGATATTCGAAAACAGAACGGTTTTGAGAATGCGAACGAGAAGAACCCGGTCGAGGTTTTGAATAAGTTACAGTCTCGTCGACGTTGCGCGAGCTCGAGGAATAATGCGCGGAGCGTGGCAACAACGACAGTCCATTTGGTCGTCGGACAAGCCCGTGACCGGTCGCTGAAATATACTTGGCTTCGTTATTCGTGACTCGTGAAACCTTGATGGATCGGCTCGTGATCGATCGTCACGGAAAAGGATACCCAGAGAAAAGTCGCGAAAGAGAGGACGCGGAGGCTCTAGGGGTTGGCGCAGGAGTTGGAAGAGTAGCAATGGTAGTAGCAGTGGTGGTGGTGGTGGTAGTAGTGATAGTGGTAGTAGTAGAAGGAGGAGGAGGAGGCACATTTCAAATACGTGATCGATGCGTACATTCGGCTCGCGCTCGAGACTGCTACGAAAACTTTTTGAGATACATAACGTCTGCAACGAATGCGCGATGGACAGATTTACGAGGCTGCATGCACGCATGAATTTCACCTTATTTACTGGCAACGAAACAACCGCGTTGTCGACGAGATACGTTTCCGAAAAAGGTATAGTTTCCTCTGTGGAGCGCGCGTCGCGTCGAGGCTCGTCCGTGTCCCCGCGCGTTTCGCCGTGCATTCCTTTTAACGCGAGCGACACGGTTTAACGAATCTCGAAACGGATAAAAATCTTTGTCGCGCGCATTTAAAACGGCTCGTTCGATTCGTACCATTTATTCGTCCGGATGTAAAAAGAACGTTTTCCGGGGAAACCGTGGTACTTTATGTTCTCGCGCGTCGGTCGTTCGCGATAAAACCGTGCGAAAATAATTACGAGCGATCGGTAACGGTAGAGTTAAATCTAGAGAGGCTGCGTGCGGCGGGTCGATTCGCCGTTTGCCGGTAACGATGGGAAAAGCGAGGCTCGCGCAACGGTCGCGTCGCGCCGTCGAAGAAATCGGCGTGTCCGTGCCGAGGGAAATGTTTTCGAATGGATTATACGTGTGCCAGGTTCGTTTAAATAAAAAAGATGAAAGCACTCAACATGCAAATCAGACTATCCGTTTTGTTAATGCAAATATGTAAATGGCCGGGTCCGCGTTGTTTACGGCTCGCTGCTGCATTCTGCAGGCGTTCGTTCGAGAGAAAAATCGGGAGCGAACGATGATGCGCGGCGCGGAGGGCCGGTAAAGAGGCCGTGAGACCGAATAATCGAGTCTTTTCTTCCTTCCTTCCAGTTCCTTCCAGTTACTTCCAGTTCCTCCTTCCGATCGTGTAGCATTAAACGGCCGACGAGCGTCGCCACGTCGCGCGGTTCGAACGTGAAATTTCTTTCCTCCGTTCTGGACGGACGCCGTATAATTTTGTTCGATAACAAACGACGAACGATCGTCGCCGCGTTGCGTTCGTTCGGCGATCCGCGCAGCGGGGCAGATTGCTAAAATATTTGATATTCCATGGGCAATCGGTCACTCGATAACGTCGCCGCTCCCCCCCCCCCCCCTGCCCGGCACAGACGTTTCCAATATTTGTCGACTCTCTAACGTGCTTTCAAAAGAAATACACGGAGAGCAACGTCGTACACTTAGTTGCTCCTTTTGCCGGAATACAGAAGTTATCTCTCCCAGGAACGACGTATCCGGTGAAATCTATTTTTCTTTCGCCGCGAAACGGAACTTTCCTCTCTCGTTCCCGACCGACACAAAGGAAAGGGAGCCATAATTCCGCGATTTCCGATCGCGAGGCGCCGATCCGGTTCCTCGAGAAATCCGAAAGCGAACTCGAAATCACCGGAACACGGCCGGCGTCGATCTCGGAACGTCGACAGCTTTTTCCTACATTTTTCAGCACGAAATCAATTATTTGGTTCGCGATGGCGCATGCAAATTACTCGTCGGTGATTCGAATAAATATTGATATTCCCGTCGCTGATGTCGCTTTCGTCTATTTCCTCGACGACCAAGCGATCGCATTTATCGGGAACGGCGTAATAAAGTTACTCGAAAGATGGGAAAAGGTCGCGGGAAACGTCGGCCGATGCGTCGACGATTAAAAATAAACGCGAGTACGTTAAGTTGCTCGTCGAGAGATACACGGACGGAAAAACGACGTTGCTCCAGGGACGACCGACCCGCGACGGATGGAAAGCGAATCGAGTCGAGGAACAGGTTTTTAGGGAAAACGATGGGGCCGGATCGGTGTTTCTTTTTTATTTTCTCGTCGGTCGGCTGGAGGGTCTGGAACGTCGTCGTCGAGAGCGAGGTTCGGCCAGAAAATGGTAGCGTTTCCATGGCGTGGGCGGGCCGGAACGGTCGAAAGATTCGGCCGTGTGGAAAGACATTCCGGCAAAAGGTCGGCCGCAGAAACGAGCCGCGCTTATACGGAAGCCAGAGGGGAAACCGCGTTAATGAAATTGCCGGGGCAAACATGAACGTAATCCACAACCGCTGATACAATATTTAATTGAATATTTAATTGAATTCTTAGCGAGCGTAACCGCCGACCTGCTGCCAGTTTTGGCCCATTCGCTTATTCCGGAAACGTATCGCGGACGTCCTGCCTCCGATGATACGAGATTATTGCGCCCCTATTACCGGAATCGAGCCGCTATCGCTCGTCAACGTCAGCCTCGTCGAATAAACGGGACGCTCGTACCGCGAAAAACCACCGACACCGACGTCGAAGGGAATTAGACTCCGCAATTATTTTCTTTGCCGCAATTTAGCGGTTGGCGAAATTATGAAAATATCCCGTCGAAACGACGCGCGCGCATCGTTACTCTTCGTTACTCATCGAGACGATACTCTTTTTCGCGGAGCTTCGTTCCGATCGAAGCGAGAGCTGCCAAAAAATTGTAGCGACGCGTTTAGGAGCGGTCGAACGACGCGTTACCGGAACAAAAGATATTTCCTTCGTTCCGCAGCGTTATTCGGCGGAGCAACGAACGCGCGCCGACTCTAAGAAAAATCGAAGAATATTCGCGGCACAAAGAGGATCCGTGCTCGCGACTAATGGGATCGAAGGGTGCACCACGATTTACGCAAGACGACAATCTGTCCCCTGCACGGCAAACACGCCTGCAACCAACATAGTTTCCTTTTTCGCCGGGTAATACAGAAATAACAAACCCGTGGCACCGAGACAGTTTATTTTATATCTCGGTTCGCCTTTGAACTATCGCGAGCTCGTTTGTGCGTTTTAAGGAAGCAAAAGGGACCGAAAGGTGACGGGACGAGGGAGAAACGAGTCTCTACGGTCTCTCGTTCGAGACCGGTCGCAGCCAGCCCTCGTTACGTCGATGTAAATTCGACCGGCTCGAATTGACAGCGGCAGTCGATGGAGTTTAAATTGAATCGAGCGAGCTCCTTCAACGATCAACTCCCCCGCTTGTTCTTTGATCTTTCTTTATTAAGAAATTGATTTCCCGGCCAATCTGTTCGAACGACAGATTTATTCCGCAGTTAAACAGGAATCCTTTATATTTCCCCCGTACGAAATAAAATCTGACAACCCGCAGCACCGATAATCGAGGAGGAACGTTCGGTGTTTACCGTTGCGATAAAAGAACCGTCCGCTCTCTGGCAGCGATAAAATACCAATATTTTGCCGAAATTTCGCGCGCTACAGTTCAAAGTTTGAAGAAATTTTAAACGCGAGATTCCTGGCGTGATTCCGATTACCGTTTCCTTTGGCGATTCGCGCGTTTCGACGCTTCATTTTCGAATTAAGAAAGAAAAATACCGAAACGATCAGAATTCGGCCCTCTGACGGATCCCGCCGTCCGCCAAAACTGCGCTCACCGATCGCTCCGTGTTTTTCGGCAATAACTCGAAAACGGAGTGGAAATTTACGAGATACCCACCGGAGTAACGCGAAGATACTTCTGGCAAATTACCGTTTGAAGCGAGAGGTCGTCTCCCTCTTTCTCTTTGCCTCTCTCCCTTTCTCTTCGGCCTCCGTTCGTCGGCCTCTCCGTCGGAGGAAGCTCGGCCGTCGTCGGACACGCGAAATTTATTGGAAAGCCGGGGACGCATTAATTCGTCTTAATTGCTCGCAACAAACACGATAATATTAATGGACGCCTTAACGTCCAGGATAGGACGGTCGCGTCGAAGACAAGAACACGGCGAGCGCTAAATGAAATTATCGGGGTCTACGTCTTGCCGGCATTCACCCTCGGATCATTCCTTCCTCCGCTATTGGTCTCCGTTCATGGGCCAGTAGAACCGAATATCATCCTCCGAGGCTCAATCTCAATAACAATTATTTCCATTATTAGAAATTTAATAAAGGGTTGGGCGCGGAACGGAGATTGGGGAGTGGGCGACGGTCCGCGGACCTCCTTCGTCGGTTGTCCTTTGGAAGGGCGAATCGTATCGATGGATCGGTCAGGTTTTCCGTAATACCTCGAGCAGGTTCTAAAGAGCGCGCCGAAGGGTTCGTTAATAATGGAAGATCGAGAAACGGAAACGATATTGTCGCGGATTTATGAGTTTGTCGGAGAACGGGGAAGCCGGGGAGACGGGGGGACAGGGAAACGGGAAAACGGGAAAACGGGAAAACGGGAACGGGGGAACTCGTCTGGATCGTGAGCGGGGAATTTAAGAAATCGTAACGGAGACGCGAACTCGGCGTACCCGAAGAAATTCAAAGTTCAGGGAGTCTGCGAGCGGAAACGGCACGTGAGATAGAATGTAAGAAAATACGCTGACAGATTCATCTGTATTCAGTAAGGTGAAAATCTCGCGATTATGTGCGCGCTGCGTGCTGAGACGGAAAGACGTGACCCACGTTCATCAAAGATTTATCTCGAATATTCCGTCGATTCGCCTTTGCAAATGTTCGAAAATAAAGCTGCCTCGAACGTATTCGATATTCCGCGCGGAGATCCGGCCTTCTCCCTGACATAATTGAAAGGAATTCGATCGGATCGTCCACGCCCGCGATACCAAATTAAATAGAACAATCTTTTTGTTTACCGAGCGGATCGAACTTTTCCGATTCTTTCGTGTTCTTCTTTTTTCGCGGTTCGACGAGGCGTTCGTCGTCGGACAACGGTGTCCGGCGGAGAGAACAGCCGCCTCCGATATTCCGAAAATGTTCTCTCGGTTTTTCAAAAAAAAACTCGGCCAGATATATTGCCTCGATCATGTTGCAATTACTACGTGGTTCGGCGAACCGATGGAAAAGAAAACGAAAAGCTCCGGGTCTACCGCGAAGGGCTGACCACCGGATGAATGGTCCTCTTAATTTCTCCAATAATGGCTCGAGCAGTAGCAAGGGTCGGCTGTTTATCAAGACCGCGATAGCTATACAGGGTGTCCCAAAAGTAATTTGACAGCAGGAGATGCGGGGTTCCTGAGGTCATTTCAAGCAACTTTTTCCTTAGCGAAAATTCAATCTGCGGCTTTGTTAACTAGTTATGGTCAAAAAATGACTGGCCAATGAGAGCGAACGAGGGCTAGGCGCGCGAGCAGAAATCAGAGAGCGCGAACTTTCCGAATTTGTTTTACTACGCGACAATTTCCAACGATTGTCCGAGCGCGGACAATTTCGAACACTTGTGATTAACGCGACTATCTATTATTAAATTAATTTTGCGAATCGTTGGTTGAATTCTGTTCGGACACAGAATTATTTAAATTTAAATATCGTTTACGTATTTCGACGGGGTTACTTATTGTTTATCTTCACAGTACGTGTCGTAGAAAAATTTCATGTGGTACGCGTGAGATGTGATGCATACCAGAAAATTAAAACGGCTGACACGGCTAAATTCTTTATTATTTCAGATCTGAAAAATTAGTGATTATTCTTTAGACATTCTGAAATAAGAATCAACAGCGTTTTTCTTCAAATTATTATCGTCTCGTAGTAAAAATAATTCGGAAAGTTCGCGCTCTCTGACTTGTGCTTTCGCGCCTGGCCGGTGGACAGTCGAACGCTCTCGTTCGAGCGCGTGCTAGTTCCTAGATTCAGTCAATTCCTAAAATTCAGATTGAATTTTCGCTAAGGAAAAAGTTGCTTCAAATGACCTCAGGAACCCCTCATTTCCCGCTGTCAAATTACTTTTGGGACACCTTGTATAGGCCGCGCGAGTCCTTCCACGCGAGATTCTCGCACGAACGCGCGCGCGAGCCCTTCCGTTCTATCCGGTGGAACCAGAAAAATGTGAAAATTATCGAAAAGCCAACGGGAACCGAGAACCGATCGACCGATTACTCCCTCCGAACGTTCCTCGAATTTTCTTCGAATATTTTGCTATCCGTTTTCCTTGTTGGAAACTCGACGGTTTAAACCGACTGGTTCGAGACGGGAAAGACGACAAACATTTTCGTCAACGGCTTTTTAGTTATTCATTCCGATCCGCGTCTCCCGGCTTAAATCTTCGTACGCATTTACGCGAACCGTGAAACATAATAATCCTCTTACGATGGCGTGACTTCGTTAAGCATTCAGCGTTCGGCGTTCGGCGACGTAGCCGAGCGTAAGATGCGGCCGAATGTAAAACAACGTCGACGTTACCGGTGCCTCGCGCGATAGCAACGTCGTATTTTTAATCGATCAAATTTCCAGAGGCAAACGCGCCGATCGGCCGTGTACCGATCGCTCGCTCGTCGGACGTTGTTCGAAATATTCTGGCAAATTATTTCGGGCACGGCGAACGCGGTCGAAAGACGGCTAGGAAAATCGAGAGGCGATCGCGAACGTGAACGCGAACGCGAGGCCATCTCCTCGGGGCTATTGTTTCATTGGCATTGCAGATGACAAATCGCGAGCAGCATACAGTGAAGTCCGAGATCACAGTAAACACAGGTTGCGGCGCGCCATTAGCTGGTTAGAGAGGGATTCCGTGTTGCTCCATTCTAATCAACCGACGCCGGCATCGGCAAGCATCGGTGGCGTCGCCGGCGCGCCAATCAATTGCACACCCTGAAATATCCCTAGTGGCACCCTCCATCGCCCTTCGTGCTCTCGTTCCGTCTGCTCTTCCTTTATCTCTCCTGCCCACCTCTCCCCCCTTTCCCTCCCTTGCGGCACTGTTTTACCCCCCAGAGGATTAGCTAATGGTCCATCCGCTGTTTTATCGGACAGATTCGCACCGCTCCAGGGCTGAAGGACGTGAAACGTCCTGTGAAAGGACATGGAACGAACGGAAAATCCGAGCTACCGAACGCGTCGGCGGACCCTTTGCTCTCTTCCGCCCTTTTTCCCTTCGCCCCGCTTCTATTTTTTTCTCTCAACAATCTCGCCGTCTTCCTGCCCGCCTTTCCTGGCCCTTTCTCTCCGTTCGACGATTTACCATTTGCGCTCGCGATATATCGTTCGCTTACGGTGAGAACCGGTAGGTGCGCCTCAAGACGGTAGAATCGTCCAGAGAATTTCACGATATCGATGTTTCTTTCTCCGACTTTGTCCTAAGATCAAGAATTTTTCTTTCGTCCAAGAACGCGCAATACGGTCGTCGCACGCGCTCCCACGAATCTACGAAATTGTCGTCGAACGTGTGCCGCTTTCGACGAAGGAACAATTACTCGGAACAAAGATTTCATCGGTCGAAAAAAATTGACCGACTCGTCGCTGCTTGCGTATTCCGTCGACGCGGCGTTCGGCTCGTCGAAAGGGAAGAAAAGCGGGAGCGGAACGAACGGAAAGAGAGATAGAGCCGGGTGGACGGAAGAAGCGAAGGCGGAGGGCGAGATTTCAATGGCAAGCAAATAGCACGAAGCGCGGCCAATGGCTCTCCCTTTGATTAAATGCAAATTATGCGGGAAACGCGATTAGTACGGCCGACACTCTGCCTGCAATCTTCGATCGTTCTACCTATGGCCTCTGTGCGCTTCTTTCCGTGTACGGTGTGAATTTAAAACGGTCGAGCAAGAAAGCGTTTAGATTAGCACGCGTGCTCGGTGTACGTGTGTACGGACGCCTCTGTGCGAGGACTAAATTATTCCGAAGCCAGAGGAGACTCGCTCGTTGCTGCGTTTCGCGATTAGCAAACGCGCGGCATGCTGGCCAAGCGACTAAGAATGGTTCGCCGTATTCGAAAATAGTAACGAACCGCGCGAATCGGATTCCCAGTCCGTCGATACCGATGATCGGTCACGGCGTTTAGAAACGCTCGGTCGAAAAATATATTTTCCGGTCGAAGGTGTCCGTTGGTTGCTTTTAATAAGCCAAAACGTACGTTCTGGATGTTCTCTGTTTGCGCGCATTTCCGGCGAAAGCACCGGTTTGCATAAAATCCGGCAATCCAATTAACAAACGCGAAACCGGCGCGAGATTTCGGTATATGACGCGCGACATCCTCAGAAACGGAAATATTTATTTGATACATTTCGCAGCGATAAATAAATTTGAAGAACTTGGTCAAATTCCCGAAACGAGGTGCGCGGAGCGGGGCGGGGCGGGGCGGGGCGGAGCGGAGCGGTTTAATTCCGAGAGCTAAAACAGTGCACTCCGCGCTACACCGCTCCGCTGTGCGCCGCGACGAGAGCAATCGCAACCCGGGGAATATTTACGCGTTGTATTTCTAACAAGACAATATGTTTGCCAAACGCTTCGCTTTAATTACGCCTTTTCCATCAATCCACTCGTCGCGAAATATTTGTATTAAAATATTTACAGACAAACACGCCTCGCTCCCGACGTCGATTTTATTATATACAGCGCAAACGACGATCTATATTGCACAAGTATTTGTACGGCCGTATTCGACGAATGTAGCATTCGATTCGAACCTCTCGCCGGCGACACGGTCGCGAACCGCCAGACGTTTAATTTTTCACCGCGATAATCGATGGAAAAACATTTTCTTTCGGATGGCCCTACGCGATCGAAAAAGATCGCCATCCGTGTCTTCGTCGGAACCGCGAAATCGTTTGCCGTTCAAACATCCTGTCTCGAACGCTCGTACGAACAGAGGACGTCTCCGCGTTGCGCGCGATCTCGTAAATATTATTTTTCCGACACCGTATACGTGCCTGTTGCGCGAAGCTATCGATCGCGCGTCGAACTTGACTCGCCAGAAAACGCCTAATCTGATTAGCGTCGCGGCGTCGCCGAGGGCGGAGCGAGGAGCACGGAAGAACGAGGGGAAAACTCGGCTTAGGTGGAAAGACAGAAAATCGAGGAGAGCTAGAAAAATTGCGGAAATTGCTAGAGCCTCGCTAGACTTAAATTAATTCGCTCGGACGGACGAGCAGTCTACCTGGGGTTTATATTGGCGCAATCCCCGGCCCTTCCGTCCTCCCTTGCTACCGCCGCCTTATCCCTTCCTTCCATTCGTGCTATCCCTTCGCGTAACTCGCTTCTCGTTCGTTTCTCCCGCTTTCGCGTTCCGCCAAGTGTTTCTGCGAGTGCCGACTGACAAGGTTTCGCCATTTCCGTGACGCATCCGGTAACGAACTTCGACCTCCATAACTGGCGCAACGCTTCGCGCCATTCTCGTAAGGGATTCGCGAACCGTTTCCCTTTTTCTCGTTCGATATTTTCCATTCGTCTTCGCGCGGAACGGATGGCTTTCTCCGATCGGTTCCGCTGCTTTCTTGCCCGCTTCCGAATTTTTCTTAACGCGTTTACGGAATTTCTCGACTCCTCGACCGGATAGCCGGGAAAAGGTCGGCGACCCGGCGACGCGAAAATAAATCGCTTCGTTAACGTCGGGTACCGTTGTAACGGTATTTTCTACAAATTTCCACCTCGGCCGAGAGACTCGCGCTGAGCCCTTTATTAATATATATATATATATGAATAGATATTTTTCGAACGGGCGGTCAGGAACGCGCTGTCGAGTTGTCGCGCGCATTTCAATTCACCCTGAAACGAAGCGAAGCCGAGCGAGAAAAGTAGTACGAGTAAACGAACGCGCAAACGTTACGCGTGCATTCTTCGTCGACGAGGTTTTTCGGTTTTGAGGAAATTCGCGACGAAAGTCGGAGCTGCCGACAGCATGAAAAACTGGTCGGTACGGCAAGGGTCGAAGTCGAGGGTGTACTTGGACCGAGACCGACCGAATTATCAGACGCGGCGCAGGGAATATAATTTCGAAGGTATCGAATCGATCGGAGGGCGGTCGACATTGGGAAAAATTGTGAACGAACGCTCGGCCCAGTAATTAAAGTTACGTTCACCCGCGTGGAACTCGTGGAAACGTGGCTCCGACGGAGTAGTAATTCAATTAACACGGTCTGTCGGCGGCAAAACATATTTCCTTGTTCCAAAAGACGCCGAAGCGAGCGAACGGGAGACTAGGAGGAACCGAGAGAAACTGAAAGGGTTTTCACGGAGACAACAGAGAGAGAGAGGGGTGACGGAGAGTCACAGAGAGGGACAGGGTATACGAGAGAGAAAGGAACAACGAGAAAGATCGGATAAGGATAAAATCGCGTAGACGCGGAATCGAATCGGGTCACGGGTGTGTCGGTGAGTTTAGCTCGAGTGTGATAATTTGGCCATAAATCATTTAATTGCAAACTCCATCGGTACAGCACGGTGGCGCGCGGAGCTTATTGGTACGCGTTTCCCCGGCTCGCGCCTTCGGCTAGCTCTCCTCGGAAGCTCGCTCGTAAGATAACAGGACCGGGTTAATTGTTTGAAACTTAGCGCTTCGCCCCGCGGGGCGCACTCGCTATTTACTGTACATAATTAATTTATACTCGAGCGCGGGCGCTGCGTGTTGTAATTGCGTGATATTACGCCAGCCGGAGCCAAGAAAAGACGGAGAAGAAAGGCCGCGGAGAGAAGGAGGGACGGGGGCGGAGAACGCGAACGAGAGAGAGAGAGAGAGAGAGAGTGGTTGGAAACCGTACGGCGGCACACGTTCGGCTAACAATTGAATCGTTGCCGTTAACGAACCTTCTGTCGGTGGGCTGCGGGCTCTGTTTCTTCCGGTGAATCGGGGGCGCGGGTTTCGCCGTGAATAGGCCAGCTTCGTATCAAGAAACTCGCGGATGAATTATTCGAGGTACGCACAATGGTCGATGAGCCGGAAACTGCGTAGGCTTTGTTAAAAATGTTTTCGAACCCCTGGATCGTTCCAGCGACGCCGCGGAACGTTAAATCATCCAGACACCCGTGGCAAGACCGTCGACGGGCCGGGTCGGGCCGGGTCGGGCCGGGCCCGAGTCGGATAACTCGACCAGAGACCGGTTCGAAGCCGGCGCAGTGGAATTAGCCGGTGCCGAGTCAGACACAGAGTCTAGGCTCGCGTCGAACCGCAAACGACGTGGTAAATATCCGATCGGATAAGTGGAACAGGTCGGAATCGAGTCGGACAAGTACGATAAACCGTTCGGAGCTAACCTCTTCGGCAACGAATCGTTCGTAACGACCGATTTTAGCTTACGGTTGGTCGTGCGATGTAAAGAGCTCTATCGAACGGCAGTCCTACGAAACGAGGACGAGAAACGGAACGATCGGGAACGCGTTCGACGAAACAACCGGATCGTTTCTATCGTAATGAATTTTTTAATTTTGTACCGACGAGATCGTCCGTGAAAGTTGTTTGCACGGATCGCAAGAAACGAAGACGAAGTAGAAACCGTTCCGATAGATTGCAAATTCTTGCGATCGGGCGAGCGGAACAAAGACGCGGCACTCGGTCGGAAAGTTGCGTCTTCCATTGGACGTGATTTTCGGCGGAATCGCGGGAGGATTTGCGCGCCTCCCATTTTGCCGGAGCAATATGGAAGATCGTTTCCGAGGGACGCGTCGCACCTCCTTGGATCTTTCATATCCGAAATTTTCAAAGTTTTTTTGCCGGTGGCCGAGGTTCTTTTTCGACCGAAGGAGGTAAACTTTTGACATAAGTTTTCTTAACCGAGTGACGGTAGTTTCACCGGTAGATAAGACGCTCCTCATAACCGCACCGAGATTTCACGAGCTAAAACTTTTTCCTCGAGAGCAAATCCGTCGACGTACTCGGTCCGCGTCTTCGTCTCTCCGTTCGCCTCCGTTTCCGCATCCGCGATCGTGGCCACGGCCAACGGAAGAAGTCCAAGTTTCGGGGACAGCCGTCGGTTCGATCGAATGGATTATTCGAGATACGAGCGAGCGGGCAGCTCTCGCGCGGATGCCAGCTCCGCGGCATCGTTCCTCGATCGTCGAACCGGCTACCCGCGACTCGAAAATAATCGGAACGGCCGACGCGCTGCTCGTATTTTCGCTAAATTTCGAAAAACGATCAACCGAGAAACGGTCTCTGGACGAACAGCCTTCGGCGACCTTAGTCCGCGCGAGCGAGAAGGGGACGCTCGTAAAAAGATACGTCGGAAGAGCGGCAGGACGCGTCTCTCTTCGACGAAACGAATCAACGTCCGATCGCTCCTGAAATTTTCTTGCGCGAATTCGCCGCGAGCGGCCCGCATCGATTTCGCTTTCGTCGAGCGACGCTTTCGAACCAAATTCTCTTGCCTTTAACAGCAACGCCGGGCATATTTACCGTGAGAATAACTTCCTAAAGCGACTGTATAGTTATGGCAGGTAGTTAAAAAGTTTTTCTTCCAGAAATAAATCCAGAAAGTTTTTCGCGCCGTAGTTCTCGAGAATGTCTACTTTTCTCCGGACCTTCTTTCACGGAAATTTAGCGACGATTGTTCCTTTTTTCCACCTCCCTCCGCCCCCCTCGTAATAAAAGTAAACTCTTTCGCTTTCGCGGATCACGCCGTTATATACGCTGCAATTGGAAAGAACGAATTCTTGTTAACCGTTTTCGCGTTATCCGACAGCTGGAAATACGATGCAAACGTTTCAACGCGCGGTCTCCCGGGTGTTTCCCCGCGGAAAATCTACCGGCGCGAAGAAGAGAAAAGATCTGTGTAAACCGATGATAACGGATAATATTTGAGCGGAGCAATCGGGCGAACTCTACACGCCGGGGAAACTTCAAACTTTGCTTCGTTAACGAGCCTCGCCTATTAAATACATAATTTCCATCTTATCTTCTTAGCCGGTACTTACAATTAGTTGCGAATAAAGAAACGTTCTCTCGGAGCTTGTTCGAGAGTCTAGTCGAGTGCGCGCGAAGGGCCATGGAAAATCGATAGTTCCGAATAGGAAGCTCGCTCGGATTAAAAAGAATCGGGAATTCGGGAATTCGGGAATTCGGGAATTCGCCGTGGTTCGAGCCGTCGTTAAAAGATTCGAGTCGGTTCGCTGCACGCTGTCCGAACTCTTGCGAGGGCTCGCGGCGAATTAACAATTTCTAAGCTGATCTATTTTTGACTCGAGGTTTCCGTTGCTCTTCCAAAGAGCAGCGGCCGTTTCGTTTATCGAGCAAAAACCGATTTTTGCCGATTCGTTCGCTGCGTCTGTAGAATTCGTGCACGGAAAGTAGAATTGCTCGGCGCTGTCCCGAATGCTGCGCGTCGTTGCGTTGCGTTAGCCTTTAACGAAGCTGCAGCGGTACGGGCGAGCGCTGAAACTTGCGCGCAAACAGGATTGAAAGAGTTTGAATAACAGGCGTACCGTGAAACTTAATATTTTGAATAACAAGCACGGATTCTGTTTCCTCCGGCAGTTTGAGAAAAAGATTCCATGTTCTTTGTCTGCCGAGGTATTCGTTAACGTTTCGTAGCCGAGCCAAGAGTCCGAGTTTTCTTCGGAATTAAATAATTTCTATCCTCCGTGCCGCTCCGGTTTCAACTCCGATTCGCTTCGAATTTTTATCCGGTAATATATAAAATCACCGAGCAAACTTTAACGAAACGATTCCCCTTCCGGGTAATGGAATGAGATTACCCTGGCCGGCCTTTTAGCTGAAATCGTTGTAATATTTCGAACGGAGGAGAAAATTAAATAAGAATTGAGCGGTCGACTGCATAAATATACAAGAGAACGATCGATTCGTCTCGATGCGGATTCGGCGATCTGAAAATATCGGGCTCGCGAAACGTTTATCGCGCGGGTAAATGTAAAATGATTCCTCGGAAAGGAATTCTCGCGCGAAGAAGAAAGAATCGAGCATGTTTCGTGGCGAGGAGGGCCATCGAAAGTTAATCGCGTTCGAGAAGAAACTATTGTACACGGTAATTGGCTGTTCCAGCCGGCGCGCGTTACCGCGAACGAAACGTTATCGGCGCCGATTACGGTAGAATTTTAAACGAAACCCGATTCGCGTCGTATTCGACATGGCGGAAAATGGAAGCGGGATGCGTCGAGCGCGGAGGCTGCGCTAAATTACGCGCTAGTACGCGATAATGGTTTAGTAACGCGCGTTCTCGAGAAGTCGAAGCATCGTCCTATCCTCGTGAAAAGAAACGACTCGACTTCCCGCGAGGAAAATGTACTTAAAAAGTTTCCGCGTCTCGTTTATTAAAAATGAATTAACCCCGGCCTCCTGCGGGGGATGAATTTGTTCAAACTTCTTTCGAAAGCTCCCCCAGCCGACTTTTAATTACCTCGATATCATGATGAAGAGAGTTACGTCGATGGCTCATTTTGATAAACTGTGGGACAAATTTTCCACGAGATTTCTCCCTCTCTCTCTCTCTCTTTTACAGGCGTCTGCAGGGCTCGTAGCACAAGAGGGATTATTCTACGCGAAAGAATCAACCGGGAAACGAGGAATAAGATATCTTTGCACGAGGTCTAGTTTTCGAAGAGAACGAATAGGGCTTTCGCTGGTTAATATCGTCGTCGATCGAGTTCTTCCAAGTCGAATCGTCCGAGCGATCGTTCGAGACGATCGCGAGATCTCCTGGAGATCTTGTTAATATTTAGGAAGTTGCGTAAGTCGCTCGCGGGCGATTATAGGATTCGCAGACGAGAGTCGAATCAAAGTTGAAATGCCACTTGAACACGCGAACGCTAGCGCGAATAGGAACGGGGGAGGGGATAGGAACGAGAACGGGAATGGGAACGGGAACGGGAACGGGAACGGGAATGAGAATAGGAATGGGAAAGGGAACGGGGACAGCTTAATGAGGGAGGCTGCAGAGGGCACGAGTGCGATTCTTCCCGCGATGAGCCGATCGAGCGAGGGAACGAGAGCGAGCCGAAAGTCGTCCATTTAACCAATTCGAGGGTGGGGTGGGGAGGAGGGCCGCGTTTCCCAATGCATCGCAAAGGACACTTTATTATTCCGTAGGAAGGAAGGAAGGAAGGAAGGACCCTTTTCGAACAGTTGACTCCGTCGGGTTTCTTCTCTCCGCCTCTCCTCCGCCTGTCTTTCTCCGGTTCTCTCTCTCTCTCTCTCTCTGCCTCCCTCCTTTTTCTTCCTTCTCCTTTCCGCCCGTCCTGCTCGTCGATCGCGGATCTCTGGCTCGTCCGGGCTAACGAGATACATCGATTCAATTCAAGAATGAACTTTCTTCGAGGAGATTCGTCAGGCGTGATTAAAGCAGAGAATTACAGGGTGCACGCGATAAGAAAATTTAATTCTTCATTAAGCACCGCTGTTTCTTCCCGGACAGTTAATTATCGTCCGTTCGGAATAATTGGGTTGCCGGGAACACCGTGTAAGTTATAACGAGACCCACTCGATCGGATCCGTTATAATTCAACGGGGTTAGAAAACCAATAGCCTGCGCGCAAAGCTTGCAATTACCGTCTCGAATAATTATCGTTGCGCGCGAGCTTCCTCGGCGGAACTTCCTTAAAAATCTTTCCGAGGATATTATCTTTAAAAGGCGGAGGACCATCGGGGCGCGGAAATAATTGAAAGGTGGACGAGGATTCGAGAGCGACCGTACCGAATACGTTCGGAAGACGTTTCTCGAGTTCCATTATCCGCGTTCGTCCGATTCGGCCCTTCCGAAACGAGCACGCGTCCAGGGACGCGAACCAGCCGCCATTGCGGCGCATCGAGTTACCTATTCGCAGCCATTCGAAGCATAAATTCTTGCAAGAAATTCCACGGAGATTCATTATTCTCTTGGCAAAAACGTCGGAAGGAGGTGAACTCGCGGTGCCCATCGAAGATAATTGAGTATTATTGGAATTTATGCCATGCTGCGGAATTTTCGCGAGGAATTCTAAACGTTCTATGAACACGAATATCGGCTCGTGCCGGAGCTCGTTACATGCGTTTATTTACGCGCTTATAGTTGCGCGAGATTTAATATCGTGGTTGGACAGAATCTTTTCTCGAACGTTTACGCGAACAAATTCGAATAATCGAGGAAGCCGGGCCATCGAAACTTTCAAATTCCGTTGAATCTCGTTAGCGATCGATTATCTTTCGACGGACAAAAATCGTTCCTCTTTCGTCACTCTGCTCCTCGATTCGCTTTCCAACGAGATTCCGAAACTACGAATTTTTGCCGGAGCTTCTGGCTGTGTCGCCGAATTACACCGGAAAGGGTCGACGAAGTTTTCGGCGGACTCGTTAAACGAATCACGAATAAGTTTGATCGGGCGTGGCCGCGGAACGAAAATCGTCATCGGTCGAATTCCTGAGCGACTCGCAGCCGCGGAGACAAGGTTCTCGGCTGCGGAAACACTCGGCGCGGCCAATCATTTGACAATGTAGCGTGTTCGAGGGACAGTTTCGAGGCCGAACGCGAAAGTTTCGTAAAACTTACCCGGTCGAGTGGACTGACAAGGACTTTGCTCTCTCTCCCTGTTTCTCTCTGTCTCTCGGTCCTATTCAAACAACTTTCGTTTGTCGATTCGCTGCAACACAATTGGTCACAAATGGCATAAACCCGACTCGTTGACTGCAACTTAACACATCGCCGGGACGGTTTGCCGGATGGATTAACCCGGAGGGTTTGTCGAGAAAGTTCTTAATGTCGTAATGAAAACAGAGGGGTCGCTTTCGTGCTGGTAGGATAGACGCGAAACCGAGGGGACGGATAACTGAAAAAGTCAAGCAACGCGATCATCCTATTCTCTCTTCGTTCTTCCTCGATTCCACTTGATCCGGTGATAAAAACTGGATTTCTGTCATGCGAAATACCCGGCGGTCGATGTTAACCACCCGCGCTACGATTTATTCCAAAGCTACCGGGATCGGAACTGCTTTATCGTTCGTAATTTGTTATTAAAACCGTTCCAACTTCGTTTCTAATAATAATCGCACGAAGTCGATTCGTGGCATCTTTGCGAGACGAAAGTTTTAGCGTTAAAAACAGGCAGAAAAATGATATAGGTTGCTCGGCTATAAAATTTTATTTCGGGTTAAAAGAAATTAACAGCGCGCGCGTTTAATGGATAGCGTTAAGAGCGTTCGTCGCGCGGCCGACTCGATATCCGGGGGTATCGGAGACACGGTGGAGGATCAGCGGCCACCAAATTTTATCGAGCTACGTTCCGAAGAGTTTCGCTTTGGGACATTTTATCGGCGAATAAAACGACTTTATACACGCTGTACCAAAGTCTCCGGGACGCTCGAACTTGACAATGCAGCGGCAACGGGATCCCACCCCGCTAAGAATGCCCATGAAATAATAAATGCTTCGAAGCCGCCCCCGAAATATTGATAAAGTCGTAAAGTGTAAAGCAGCTTGCGTCAAAGTTCCGAGCGGATAAAAGAATGAAACTAAACGTTCGGGGAGCTTCGGAAACGCGGGTTTCGGGTCCCTCGCTCTGCTTAGCGGGGTGTTAATATTTACCGGTCATTAGCTTTTTAACGGCGGCAGCTGGCAAGTTAAAAGCATCCCTGATTTATTGAGCGAACGTCGCGGTTTATTCGCGGTGCCAATAATGTAACGAGCTCGATCGGCTCGCGAGGCGAGGGAGCCTGCGGAACTTTGAGCACGCCGGGAAATCATAAAATTATAATCGAAACGCTCGCTTCGCATTTAATTTTTCTTCGAGCCGCGCACGGCTGCCGCGAAGAACCACCGACTCGATAAAGAAGCGGTGACGAGATATCGGGAAACGCCATCGGAGGCGACGCGGGCCAAAAAACGGTGCCAGCCGAGCTTATCGTCGAGCCGCGAAGCCGAAGAAGGATTAAATCATTGCTGCAACATGTGTCGTCTATTGTGTTTGTCGGTTCGGCCGCGGAACGATGGCATATGGGGGCGTCGACTCGCGAACTCGTGAACGGATCGTCTTGCGCGCCGCCCGACAAACGTTTCGGGATCGTTTTCACCCCGGGGTGCCTGTAAATCTTCTCGCCGTAAACACATCGGCGAGGTTCGGGCACGGAGCGCATAAATTGGGGACGTCGCTCGGCAGATCAACCGCGGCGATAACCTCTCTTTCTCTCTCCCTCCCTCTCTCTCTCTCTCTCTTTCGTTCTGACAGTCTGTCCCGCGTTCGTGCCGCTATTTGCATAAATTTTAGAAAAAAAATTGCGATCCACCCTCGCCGATGGAGAGCGCGTCGAGTGCTTTTCAAGAATATTTTAAAAAGCGACGTCGGTACCGTGGCGGCGGTGTTTTGCGAGGAAACGATCGCGGCGATGAGCCGATATCGAGTTTTTCCTCGAATTTTTCCGGCTCGCCGTCTAGATTATGGTTTTTCGAAATTCGTTCGCGGCTTCTCTAATGGAATTCTTTCAATTTCCGGTGTCATAGGATATCCCGGCGTAACGGAATCGTGACCGATTTCTCAAGGTGTTCCGACGGATCCGCCGAGACGTAAAGGTGAGTCGCCAAAAAGTAATCTCTGGTGGAAAAACAAATTGAAAGGTTGAAACGTGCCGCGCGTAGATTAGACCGACCGAACCGGTTACTCTCGCGACCCTTCGGCCGGCTCACCCTATCGTGCGCGCGCGTACACGGGCAAATACGTCGAATGAAAGGACACGTGACATCGAAAACCATGAATAGTTAGGGACGAACCCTTTCGCTGAATCAATAGTCATTCTGCCACGGTCCCACGAAGATGGACGCAACGACGGGTCCGGTGCGTTCGAGTGCCCGTGCTCGCTCGAGTTTGTCGATACACTCGGGCTACTTTCGATCGAGTTATTCATTATTATTGTTACACCGCGGCGCGATCGAGGGATCCGTTCGACGACTTCTCGAGTTGCTTGCACAGGGATCGCTCGGGCCACAAAGGTCGTCGTCGGCCGAAAGATATTCGATTCGAATTCGTATTTAGGACGATCCTCGATGGAAATATTACTTGCGATCGTTGTTCAATTTTTCATCCGTGTCTACGATGAAATTTCAAAGAGCACCCTTTTCCGTGAAACGCAAATACGAACAAGGTCCGCGTTAAAGTCGATCTTCCGAACGCGTTGCCAGTTGTTTCGACAACTATACCGAACGAACGAGCGATACGATCGTCGATTCGAACGGTGGTAATTACTCGTTGGAAGTTTGTCGAGGATATTTAATTTTCGCATGTGGAACACGCGTTGGCGGGACGTCGGGATCACGGGAGCGGAGAATGGACGGGATCCGAGTTATCGAACGAGACAAAGAAGTCGCTCGACTGTCGAGCAACTGAACGCTGCTCGTTTCGTTCTTCGGCCACGTGACCAGCATCATCCCACTGGTTCGTAGCAGAGTCGTCTAAAAAAGATGATTAAACGAGAACCAACCCTCGACGAAGTAGAATACAGTGTACACATAACCCGTCGAAGCCACCCCCGCAGCGGACAGCGGATGCATTAAAAAGCCCGTACAATGAGGCGAGCAAATAGACTGAGCGCACTCACGGTTTGTGGTTTGTCAAGCGTTCAACTTGTTTTTACGTGGCCGTGCAACATGTTTGACGGACAAACTCTTTCTTCCATTAGTTTAAAATAAGTACATTAAGGACCCTTTCAGCCGCTCCTTCATCCCCCGTGTTTTCTCTCGTTTTCTGCCCCACCGGAGCATCGTCAAACAGATTTTTCCGCCAGTACTTAGGCACCGGCTGGTTCGCCGGTTCGCCGGTTCGCCCTCTCCTCGTATACGATCGCGATCGAGATACGATTCCTCCCTCGATTCCGCATCATTTATAACTCTGATCGTTTCGATCCGACGAATGCTCGCGTCAGAATTTCGAAAAATCGATGGTACGCGTACGACGCGCCGGTACGCGGTTTTTCTCGAGGAAAAATAAGTCGATTCTCCGCATCGATGTCTGTTCCGCGCAGCCTCGATGTAATCTGTCGAATGAAAAGAGAGTTGGACAGCTTTTATCGTGATTGCGATCGGTCCCCATCCCCGGCAAATCGGTCGCGTGACCATGCAATTTTCGGCGAGCATCGACGCGGACGTTTTTCACCCCTCGTATCCCCGGGGGTGGCACCCTTCGACGTCGAGAGCCTCCTTGTGCTTTTCTCGTAAAAATCAAGTCATCCTTTATCGCGATCGTTTGCGTTGATTTCGCCCGGAGCTCGCCACTCGAAGCTTAGAAATTTACCGCTGACCTCGGAGGAGCCTCGGAGAAGCCTCGGAGGAGCCTCGGAGGAGCCTCGGCGGAGGAACGAGCGAAAGGGCCATCGCCGGAGGAAACGGAACTTTTCTTTTTTTTTATTTGCGCCTCTCTCGAAAGCTTCCTCGTTTTATTCGGACCAGACTATAAACAAACAAACGCCGATCTTTATATTTTTATCTTTCGCGATGCTTTAACTCTCCCGTAGAAAAAGAAGAAAAAGAAGGAGCAGGAAATTTCGAGCTTGCCGGTACGATCCTCCGCGCTGCTAAAATTCTATTTTGCCGTCATCGACGGCGTTGTCCGGGACTATTTTTCCTCGGAACATCGAGATAGTCGTTCGAGCATTTATCTTTTGGCAATCGCGCCAAACGAATGGCCGTTCAACAGATTTCCTCTTCCTACTAGAAGCTTTTGCGCGCGACGAAGAAACGATAACCACTGTAGTCGTAAAATAAATCATGGCGCGAGGGGTAAAAGGAAGGACGTCCTTTAAGAAAATTGTTGGTCATTCGTGGATAGCGCGGCGGCGATGGTCGAGAAATTTCCTCGCTCTTGTTCCGAATTACAGCTCGTTGCGACGCGAAAGTTTTGCAAAAAGTATAGCTCGCGAGGCACGGCGTAACTTTCCTCGAGAAAAAACCGTGCAGGGGTCGCGGCGGTGCGCATTTTCTTTCTTCGAAGTGAAATTCACCGACATCGGGCGTTACACGACGTGCATCGATAAAAAAAGAAACGGCAGAGCAGAGAGCGGGAGAGAGAAAGAGAGAGAGAGATACTCGATGGAGAGAAAAGGAGGTGGAAAGTGCGGTAAGTTCGCGTTGGTGGATCGACGTTTCGCGTTCTACCATCCCTTTCATGTCAATCCGACTCGCATTTTCCGCTCAAAAGTTTCGCCCGGCAGAAATCCGCAGTGGGATGTCGAATTTTCAAGCCGCTACACCCAAATCGGGCTCCGTAACGCGAGAGAAAATCATTCGGATGCGACGTCACCTCCCCGAACTATTCCCCTCGACGAAACTCTGTGTATTTAGAGTTGCTTTGTACACGCGACGCTCCGCCGCTAACAAAACTCAAAAGACATCCGACGGGCGCGAAACTTTCGCCGCATCCTTGATAGACTGCGCGTCGTTCATCGTCGCCTCTCGGAAACAGCCGACGAATATCTCTCGCGAACGCGGATAGTTGGCCCCCGAGTTGGAAGAGAAAGCAATTTGCGCCTGGAAAGATCGTCGCGTCGATTCGGATTATTAGGTTTCCTTTGGACGGTGAACCGGCGCGCGTTCGTCGTATCCGGTGGACAACGCGATCGATCGATCGATCGACGGATCGATCGAACGAACGAATTGTATTCGACAAGGTGTGGCGCGGACTGGTAATTTATAAAACACCCGTCCGAACGGTGACGCCCGCTAAATAAATAATCGAGGACCGACTGAAAAATTAACGGGCCTCCGACCGACGTTATTTCTCATTGGCCGATTTCGAGGGATCGAATGCTCGTGAAAAAGCGCAAGGTACGCCGGGGCGTGGAGCAAATCGGTGCAGCGTATCCGCCGCGGCGATTTTGTTGGCGCGCGACGTGTCCATCGACGCGGCGGAACACGCGAATCCGTTGCTTTGCCGGAACTTACGCATTGTTCGAGGTCCGATCGAAACGCAGGAGATGGAACAGCGGGGCGGATCCGGGGAGCGATGCGCGCGGAGCCGAAGTAAAAAAGGAAGCGAAGGGGAGGATCGTGTTATGTACCTCGGGAGGGGTTCATTAAAGACAATGAGCCCTAACAAAAGGACCCCGTTATCGATTGGACGCGAAAGCTGGTCGAGGATCTCCAATGACGCGGATAGCATCGCTGTATAGAATTCGACTCTCTCGAACCGACCGAAAAGGTGAATTTGTTCGGCTATAGAAATTTATGAATTTAACCGGACAGAGGGACCGAAACGGCTACACTTTCGCGAATCGCCGCGACTTCTCGTGCTCGTCCTACTCGTCGCGTTCGCCGACGCTCGAGTGCCCCGAAGACCAAACGCGTATTTAATATTTCAAGCGCGGCGGTCCTGCGATCCTTTGGTCCGAGCCAAAAAATCGAGACGAGCACGCGGGGGGACGAGGAACGGACGGAAGGGACAGAAGGGACGGAGAAGGGACGGAGAAGGGTGAAAGAAAGAGACGCGAGGAACTTTTTTGTCCGCGTGAATCGTCGATCGCGTTTTTCAAGGGGCAAACTCATTCGTTCCTTTCGTCGTCGCTATTCATCGGACCCTCTTTCCTTTGCTTCTCGATCCTGAGAGTGTTTCGCGAGGAAAATACGGAGGGAGAGAGGAGGACGTCGAGAGGACGAGTCGACGAGAGCGCGAGAGACGGAGAGGAGAGGAACGAGCCACAGGGCAAGAGGAACACCGGTTATCAGATGTACGGAAACAAAGCGCCGGCAGAGGAAGCTGGGCTGAATTCCGGGAGTGGACGCTCTCAAAGAGTAGATGGTATCCTTCAGCCCCTGTTGCTGGTGCATCGTCGACCCTGGAACCGGACACTTTTCATTACGCTCCCCTTTGTCCTACGGATATATTCTTTTTGCGACAGAGCCTTCGTTTCGATCAGTCAAATTCTGCTCGCGAGAAACGAGCAGCGATCGTTGCGCGTTCCACGACCAACAAATTTCTCAAACGATTGGAAAACGATCGCCGACGGTATCGCGAATATGCGAAGCTCGCACCGCGTAAACCGCACGCTGATTAAAGATTCAAGGTACATCCCATTCGACTATCCGCGGAATTCTCAACCGCCATCGATCAGCGAATCGTTCGAGCCACGGTTACCGAGATGGGCGAAAACCACCTTTTGCCAAGATCCTCGAAATCGTCGTCAAAGTCGCCGGCTGGTTCGCTCGATGCTCAAATTTCTAGAACGGAGCAAGTGCCTGGGCTCGAGAGCTACATCTTGTTACGCTCCGACGTAGAGTAGCCTGATTTTCCGTGGAAAGTCGACTCGTATTCCAAATAATCATCTCTCTCTCTCTGCTGGGTCGGTTGTCGTTGGTCTTGGAGGACAACGAGCAATCCGGGGCCTGGTTTCCGACCGCTCGATCGGTCTCGCTTGATTTTCTCGTTCGGAAAATAATTACTGCTCCGTGGCTTGTGATAATTCGAGCGTAATGTCTTTATAGCCTCTTCCGACACGTTGCGGTGCTCTCTGCGGGTAGCGCGCGGCCATCGTAATGAGAGCGAGCCGCGCAAATCCATCTCATTGCGGAGGAAACCCTATCTCGAGTACTGGCCGTGTATGGCATCAATCGCGGATATCGCATCATCTCCATCTGCCCATAAAATCTGCCGTACCTCGTTAGCTACGCTTGTTACGTTCCGCACCCCAAATTCAGACACCCTTCGCCCTTCGGCCCCCCTCGTCCTCTGCCCCTCTCTCCTTTCCACTCGACTCTTCTCTCTCTCACTCTCTCTCTCTATCTCTCTCTCTCTTTCTTTCTCTCGCTCTCTCGCTCTCTCTGTTTCGCTCTATGGACTGGCAAGGATTCGCGCGGGGCGTCGAATGCGAGGATGCGAGTGTGCCCGTATACCGACGCACGCTGAAACGATCCTATTCCCATGCACTCGTACGTATCATCGGCTACCCCTAATTATTTCAAGTCGAACTCGACAAGAGGAAGCCGGCCTACGGAAATGCATCGGCAACGCTGAATTAGTTCGAGTCGTTAACCGGCAAAACCCATAGACACCGGATCCGGGTAACGGATGGATTCCAGGACACGGAGAAATTCGTCTCGCTCGCTGGTCGATTTTCAAGCGATAGGAAGATTCGCTAAATTTAATGGTTTGCGGTCCGAAGCGGTCACGCGCGAAGCAGCCGAGAAAATGCCACGATCGCTGTCGCGTATCGCGAAATGGAGACGTTATCGACGGGAACGCGTCGAATGGAAGGGTCGAGATCGTCGATATACCGTTTGCCACTCGTTAGGATATCCTGGGATTATCCGTGTCTCGACGGACACGAGCACGGGTGTTTCGAAAGCTTCCCTGAAAAGCCACGACAAAAATATCGAATGAAATTCTACGTCGCAGGGGGGTCGAAGTAAATTTCTATTGTAACGGATCAAAGTTTGTTCTTAAACCCGGACGGATATACAAAATAAAAGTTGGTCTTTGAAATCGATGGCCGGCCGTATCTCCTGTCGGAGCACGGAACGCCACCGTCGAGATTTCGCCGTTCGTATGTTTGTTCTTCTGTTATAAACCTGGGTAAAAAATAAACAACGTTGGGGGAAAAGTTGGTAAATTCACGGTTTGTTGGTAATTTCAACAAATACGGCTCTGCCTGCCGGCCACCGAGCACCGCTGGTCCAGCCCGGCATCCACGGTGGATGCGTGTTTTTTCAATATCGGTAATGCGTTTCCGCTGGACTGTCCAATCTGCGACAAAGCGTTCCGCGCGGCCCTCTTTCCTCCGCCACCTCCTCGATCCTCCATAAGCGATAAAGTTACATCGAAGTGCGCGCGCGAGTCGCGGCTTAAAGCTCAACGGTCGTTCCGATGGGCTATTCGGTTTTAACCGATGACTGACATCCATCGGCCGCTGAATTTAATTACAGTTTCCGCCGCGGTCGACTCTACGGTGGGATCGTTCCGAATTAATTGCCGTGCACTCGGGGAATTTTGATTTCGTTCCGAAACCGCGCAAGACTCGGTGCTTCTTGCTCTCCCCGCGTTTACCGAAAACAGCAACGTTCTATTTTTCTCGGATAAACCGCGCGCGGCGAGTCGATTCGTCGAGCGCTTCGGGCCTTTGTTTCTTCCGGTAACACATTAGATTCGACGAAACGCAGCCAGTCGTTTATAGCCCACGAAACGCGATTCTCGACGGGAGAGCGAAATTTTTAGCAGTCCCCGATACGCGTCGCGGCCGCGATCGCGCGGCTCCGCCGGTGGTTCGAACGAAACGGCGGTCGTTCCCAGGCCGGTTTTCTTTTATTATTCGCGCCCGCGTCATTGATTATCGCGTAAAAAGGGGGGAAAGGATCCGTAGCGGTGCTACAGGCGAATTCCTGTCGTTTCTCAATCGAATTGCGCCATTACCATATGCCTCCCGATATCGTTTCCATGTCACAGTCTCTTTCCGATATCCGGATCCGACGGATGTACACGGTGGGAGGAAGGAGCCGATAGAACCCTCGCGCAGGCCGGCTTTCCAGCGAAAGAAAACGTGTTCCTGCTCCTCCTCCTCCTCCTCCTCCTCCTCTTCCCTCGTGGGTTCTACAGGGTCGTACATTTGTCGGGAAATTCCATAGGTAGCACGTGTTTTTATGGTTTATGCGTCTGGCTACCCCATGAATGAACCCCGAGGAAACAGAATTGATGTCGCCGGTGATATTTTATTGTGCTACAAACGTTCGGAACCCGCAGTTACGATAAATCAAGTCGAGTTCTCGATATTTCCGTGTCGGTTCGATCAATCGACGGCCGTCCCAAGTCTTTTCCGTTTAATCGCCTCGTGGATCGTAGCTTCGCGCGAATGCTCTCTCCTGTACTCTGTTACTTCGAAAACAGGATCAAAGGGACGCGCGTCTTCCTTCGAGCAGACGATTTACTTTGCTGGACGTTTCATAAAAATTGGAATGTTTCGACAGGAAAAAATTCGAACGATTTTTCCTCGTTTTTGGTTTATCGAGGAGCAGCAGCAGCACGGATAAAGGACAAACTTTGGTTACGATTCGAGAGAGCACGGGTTTTGCCGAAGCGACGGGCTAAATAATTCTCCGGCAGCATAATCATTTGTACAGGCATCACGCGCCGCTCGTCGCGCAGAGCCACTGCTGCTAGCAAAAAGCAATCCGAATCTCGTATGATATCGTTAGTGCACGGTAGATAAGATAGGATACTTGGCTGGAATGAATTGCTTGTCGTTTCTTATCGTGAACAGACATAACTTGGCTAGAGTTCTCTTCTCCGTCGCATTATTCCGGTTACCAGCGGTTCAGCCGTCTGAAATCCCTAACTCTTGAGAGCCGTGTCGAATTTTCCGATGGCGAACGTACCCGTAGAAACTTTGGGATCGATCGATCCGACCGTAAAACCGATCCGAGAACGCCCCGAACGCTTTGGCTATCGGTCATCGAGCGATATCCATGATTCAACGCGGGTTTCCGGAAAATTTGCAGCCCGATCCGATCGTTCTACGATTTTTCGACGACCGAGACGCTAACGTAAGAAAAATTCAAATAAATCGTAACGAAGCGGTAAAGGCAGCCGGGGAATCGGCGGAGACCTCTGTCGGGCTCGATCGAAACGCAGGGCCGTAACAGAAATTCGGACTCGCGACGAGCACCGGCTTTGCGACCAACGACTTTTGCGATATCCTGGGCGATCGCCGTCCCTCCCCCGCCCCGAAGGAAACGCGTTTCGACGTCGCGATCGCGCCGCGGCTCGTATCGACATCGGTTTCTATGCAGCCGGACGTCTAATGCGCTTTCGATACCTCCGTTTCCGGCGAAATCCAGCCTGTCGCTTCTTTGGTTAAAGGTATTCCGATGGGAATTCCAAATGTAGGCAACCTTCGGTTGGAAGAAGGAGGGGGCGGGGGGATCGGACAACGATATTTCGATCGAATCCGCGGCTCGACCCAGTTCCGATTCGACGAAAGGAACGGAAACGCTCGAAAGACGTTGCGGGCAATCCCATTTTCTAACGAGTCGGCAGCCGGCAGCGGCTAAGTACAATGGCGCCTCGGTCCACGGCGAACCCATCAAAATGTAGTTGTCAGCCGACACGCGGTTTCTCCGCGACACGCAGACAAGAAATTCCCAGCGGTCTGCGCGTCGCGTCGCTGCCATAAATTACGTATCTGGCAACGAATCAAGGAAGGCTCTTCTAGTCGAGCCACATTATTTTCTGCGCCCGGCGAAGTACAACGACACGAGACGATAGTCACGAAACTTGTTCCGCACAGGCACCGATACGCTTCGACGCAAATCATTTCCGACGTCGACGCGCCGGCCACTGATATAATAACCCGGGGCACGAGATCCTCGAACGTCCACCGAAAGAAAATCAATTAACCCGGAATCACGAACGATCGCCGTTAACTCAACGATTTAATAACCGTTTCGCATCGCCGCAAACGAATCGTACCCCCGTTTCCAGGATTTATCGCTCGTTTGATCCGACCCGAGCCGATCTTCCGATTCGCGAGTAAAGCTCGCGTGTCTCTTGCAAAATTAACCGAGAAAGCCAGTCGCGAGGCGTACGTTCGTAAGCACCATGATTTTCGACAGCCAAACGCGTCCAATTGATTTTAATACTATTTTGAAAGCGTACCCTAGGATCGCAATCGTCGTCCGTCCGCGACGAGGGCAGAAAACGCAAATTCGAAACAATTTCCACGGTACCGAGTGCCTTTGGTCTCGCATAAAAATAATGATAGAAACGTCGCGCGTAACGGAACTATTCCAGATTTCGTATTCCGAAGCGGGATCAGCTTCGAGAGCGAGGAGTTCAAGATGGAACGATATTTCTATTTGCCTCCCGTTTGTTACGACCGACGCGGAGAATTCTTGCAGAAAGATCCGTCGTCTGCTCGCCGAATAATCGCGGACAGAACGATCCGAAAGCGTGCTTCGATTAAGCCAAACGATCCGCGACGGTTGATTTTCGTCTCGACGATACAATACCGGCGACGTCGAACGAACGAGCGTTCTCGAGCTCGACTCGAAGCCTCGAGCACCACGATTTCCAACGAATCTGATAAAATTTGCTCGCGATCCGGCTCGGGTTTTCGAGTCGATCTCGACGCGGAAGACGGTGCTCGCATTCGTATACAGGACTCGTTCGGTCCTCTCTATCGGAGGATGCAGGTGGGGTGGTTGTTTGAGAACGGGTTCGAGGTGATTGCGTTTCCATTCACGCGAGTTTATAGAGTGGCCGAACGACGCACCGTCGCAACAGTTAAACGAAGAATATCGGAGGGTTCTTTGGGAAGGGGCGAAGAGGGACGAGGACGAAGACGAGAAGGAGGAAGCGGAAGAGGCGGCGAGGGGTGAGGGCAAAGCTGAAGGCGAAGGCGAAGGCGAAGGCGAAGGCGGAATATACATAGAGCGAGCAGGTGCTCGCCATTTTCGCCCTCTCGACGTACAATCCTTATAGATAACGCGTCGTTTGTAACTGTCACCGGAGTGGAAGAGAGACGACCCTATACGTAAGTACACACGTACACGTAAGCCTGCCGGAAGCCGGCGTCTAGAAGGAGCCAGACTCACGGTGACTTTCCGAACGAGAAAAAGAGGGCTGGCAAAAACTCGTACATAGAGTAGCGCCGGTCACAAGACCGACGGGAACGAGAACGAGAACGAGAACGAGAACGAGAACGAGAACGGGAACGCGAAGGCGAGAACGAGAAAGAGAACGAAGAAAGCAGGAAAAGAGATGGTGGGGAACGAGGATTCGCATACACGCTCCTCGACTTCATCCGTGGCTCCTGCAGTTCCCGGTGTCTACCAGCTACGATATACCTAAGGTCCGTTCTGCTCGGAACAGCGGCGTGTGTCAGTGGAAGCGTCAGTGACTAATGTTACCTGGAGGTGGATTTGTATACCGGCTGAAATCGATAACGGCCTGTCGGAAGTATGGGAGGAAAGAAGAGAGGATGGGTAATAGGGAGGGACGGTCTCGCGATAGATTTTCCGAATAGACCGGGGATACGAGGTTGCGCGGGAAGCGCGGGGGGATCCAAAGAGAACGGGGAACGAGGCACGAGACGAGTAACGGCACCCTTATCTTCGCCTTCTTCCTTTCTCTTGGCCCGTTTCGTAGTTTCCGATACTTCGATTTGCTTCGAACTAATGCTCGAACGCTGCGCGGCTCGATACCGATCGCGGGACTCCGCGAAAGCGAAAGTATCGTTCGTCGTCGGAAGGACGCTCGTAATTGCGAGCGAGCACGACGGACCTCGTCGCTGGCCGACGATACGCTCCGCGAAACGACGAGACGCACCTGGATTCGCTTCATTCGCGAAAGTGATCCGAAATTGCACCAGTCGAGGACGCGTCGTGCTATCTTTGAAAACGTAAAATGCTTTTCCTGTAATACCGTCGAGTTCCTCTGTCGAGTTAAACCGGACGTCGACGATGTCGGAGCGCGTTCGCGCGCTACTCAATTTTTGATAAAAGCCCAGGCACGAATGTTCGTAGCTTTCGGAGAAATCGGCGAACGAACGACCGTGTAATTTCGCTGTTTACGGACAAACTCGATCAAAAGCGCGATTACAATTAAATCGGTGCGCGAGCGTCCCCTGGGCGGTCGTGTTCCGCGAATTAAATTGTCGCACCACGGTTGTCGGTCGTGCTCTTCTCGTCGCCGGCAAACCTTTCGCCGTTCGTGGAATCAAAGGACGATCGCCGAGTCGGTGTTGGACGAGAATTTAGCGCGGACCGTTCCGGTGGGCGAGACCGCCGATCTTTCTCCGGCATCGAAAAATGTGTCAGCGGAAAAACACCCTGGAGCTTTCAAGCGTTTTCGATTTTTCCCGCGGCGAGACTTTGCGAAACTTCGATGCTTCGCGGCCGAGTTTCGAGAAGACCGAGGAGACCGTCTCCGCCGGAGGAAGAGAAGAAGAGCGAGAGGCGCGTATAGTCGGTCGTCGATGGTTGAAAGCGGAGGAGAAAGAGAGCGAGAGAGAAAAAGAGAGAGAAAGAGAGAGAGAGAGTCGAAAGGGCCAGCAATATATTCCACCGTAAAGAGACGGCCGAGCGGTGGGGGGTCGAGTTTCCATTCTCCCTTTTCTTTGCCGGTCTTTTCTTTTTTCCGTTCATTCGCGCAGTTATTCTTTCCCTTCATCGCGCTCCTTCTTCGTCGCTGTTTGTTCTAGCTCTCCTTCGCTCTCCGGCTCGCAGCGTGTCCCTTTGTCGCAGCCTCTACCTTTCTCGCCACTTTCACGTTCCCCTTTTGCCGTCCGTCAACGCCGACTGTCCTTTTCCATCCCCATTCTTGGGCCCGGCCAAAGCGTTCCGAACGATGTCGCTCTCCTAGCGATGCTTTTCAAGCGCGGAGAATAGGCGCCCGTAAAAAATGTTATTAAAATGTGTTTAGCGTCGCCACGGGGGAAAGACGTCATGAATATTAAGCCGCCATCCCGCTTCCAGCGTGTCCGTGCCCGTGTCCGTAAACAACGGCGACCGTGCGTGCTATCGGAGGGTTGCTATCGCTTCGAACCAAAAAGAAAAAACACCTTCGGGAAAAATCGTTGCGGAATCCGAGCAGCGTCCCTCGTCGCAGCTGCGCGAAAGAGTATTATGTAAAATATTTTCGGGTGTACGGCTCCGTCGACAGGACAACGGGAATTACCGCTCGCCTCTTTGCTCGCAAAGTATACGAAAAATCCGGGAGAAACCTTCGCCGAATCGCATAAATTATCGCAGGACAACTTTGACGACTCGGGTAAAGAAGATTTCGCGACCGGACACGGTAAACTTGGAAACTATGCTCGACGCAGGCAGGAATTGCCTCGTCGACGATGCATTTTGTTCCGCCTCGAATCGATACCGGTGATCCGAGTCTCTCGACGAGAAATAATTGAGTCGTCTGCTTCCAGCACGGTGATCAACGTCACCGGAGAACAACTCGGAAGTTTGGCGTTTAAACCGACGCGATGCTCGCGTACGTACCAAGGTTTCGGCGCGACGGTGCGCTCGATGCGCGTTTAAAAATTACAGCCGACCTCGGCCGGTTACAGTTGTACAGGCCGTAAAAACCGCAACGGCGGGGACCGTCGGGAACGAATCTGTTCGGACGCGTCCGAATTCGTCGTTTCGTCGGGAAGACGCGCTCGTTCGAGAAAACGTAACCCAAAAGTAAGGAACACGGGATCGGCATCGCGGAAATAATTAATGGGATAAAGTTTCCGGGTTAATTCGATGATCCGAGATCGCGGAGGACCTCCCCGGAGAATTCTAAAACACGCGTTTCTCTCTCTCTCTCTCGTGCTGTTGTTTTCCGGCGCATGGTCGGAAGGAGAGGTCTCTCGCGAAGGGCCAAAGTTAATTAGCGCGATCGGTTCGTTCCGACGGAATCTCAGTTTTAAACGGGAGCTTGGCAGGAACGGTCGGCTCTTGTTTAGGGTTAATTCGTTCCGGGAGATATTCGCGGGGCGAAGCTTGTTGTCGGTCCGGCCACGGTTTGCCGAGCAAAGTCGAAAGGAAAGATAGCTTTCCGGGCGAACGAAACTTTCACTATTAAATACTAATTCGGCTCGCAATCTCCCGGGGTATTGCCCCGTTACCCTTCGAAAATGGAAGACGCGGAAGTTGGCTCCGCCTCGCCCCTCCCCGTCTGCCCCCGGCACATACTCGAGGGATCTCATTGATCTCGGATACGTGTACAGACATCGGTAATTACTCGCGCATTGTTACCAATTTGCCGGCGGATCGATGCTCCGTCCCTATTCTATTCCGATACTCGAGACCTCGCGTTCGTTTCCCTTCGGCGCAGCGGTCACGAACGAACTCCCGTCGAATCAACGAAAAATCCTAGACGACGATAGCAGGCGGTGGACTCCCATTGCGCGAACAACCGACTCGACTCGCGACAGGATCGTACAAATGGATCTCTACCAGCGTATTCTTTCGATGTCGCGGATTCGTCGAGCCATCTTGATCGAGAAATACGAAGCCATCGTCGCGTCTCTCTTCGCGCGATAATTTCTATCGCCGTTCTCGTCGAACGAACGTCTCGAAAAAAGAATTTCGTATCAGAAACGCTAGGCATCGCGTTTTTTCGAGCGGTCGGGAGCCGCGAAACATTTACGAACGACAGCGTAAAGCTGGAACGCGCGTTTGCTCTCGCGATCGCTGCATTTAAAAGGAACACGCGCGATGAATATTCACGATATTTCGCGGAGCCGATGTCAAAGGGTTCGCGGACCGAGCAACGCTAGGAAAGGACGACTACGACGACGACGGCAACCGGCACGATTTCCGCGACTTCTCGTCCGACCGGACAACGCCGCGCTCGGCGCGTACATTCTGATTTCCCGGACACATACAGCCGGTATCTTTTCGCAAAGCATCCGACCGACCGTCCGGTCCCCAGGCGTTTGTCGGCGTGCTCGGCGGAGGCAGAAAGAACCGGAGGAAGTTTAAGGGACAGCGGTTCCGAGGGAGAAATAGACGGAGAGGCGAAAAAATATGGTCTCATCAGTTCCGGCCGATTTCCCCGCGGAGTTTCCCCGCCTGTCCGACGATTCCGTATTCGTCAACCGGTATAGGCCGGAACGGCGGACAAGCCTGTCGACGCGACGGGACAACGGCGCGTTGTTCCCGACAAATTAAACCCGGCACGAGGACGAGAACGAAGACGAGGGCGAGGCGCATCGACGCGTTCGATCGTCGGAAATTCCGCCGGCTTCTAGAAGAACAGCCACCGAGCCACGAGGAAAGAAGAGAAATTCCACAGTTGGCTCTGGCGCGGTAATACGCACACCTGTTTGGCCCGAGTAATGGATGAAGCGTGGGTGGAGAAAACGTCGTCGGATGCTGCCAAGATTCGCGTCACGCTTATATTTACTCGAGCCGTGGTAACGCCGGGAATTCGCGGCGCGACGAGCCGACTTCGAGATCCGTTTCTCGCCTCCCCTCGTTGTTGTCGCGCCGTTCGGTAACACACTTTCGGTATCGTTCGTCGTTGGCTCGTTACAGCCTCTCTTTCTCTCTTTCTATCTCTCGCTGTCTCTCATTGTGTTGATTCTCCGACAATAATTGCTCGGAAACGTACGATAAACACCGTCGAGACACCGGTGCTCCGAACTTTGCCACGCTGAAATTCTCTCTAGACGATCGACGAATCAATGCCCAGTCGCTCTCGACCCTTATCAGATTTTCTTCGAACCTATTTTTCCCCGTGAAACCTTATCCAACGGTCAAAGACAAGCGCGATTCGACGCGATACAAGATTCAACGCATAGCGTTTGATATGAAAATACGTCGATACGTCGCACGCGATCGACGCGAGTTTCTTTACCAAACTTGAAAATTATTATTTTAATGCAATCCGTTGTGCGAACCAGATTTTATTTAGATTTACAAGATGCGAGAATGTTAGAAAACGATCGGCACGAGGAACTTTGTCTTTTCCATTCGTCTCTTATCAATCGATGTGTTAGGGGTAAGAAGCTTGCGCGAGACACAAGAATTTCGAAAATTATAATCAGTATTGGCGAGAGTAACGGAGAGCGAAATCGGGAAGAATTTGAACGAACGCGAGGACACTTTGAAAATTTCAAAGTTTCGCGGCGGAGTCGCTCGCAAAATGATTCGCAGGATCGGTGGATGATGGTTAGGCTGGATTTTCTTTTGTCCGAAAGGCGAATCGACTCGTCTAAAGCTTCTAGCGTGACTCGAGCACTTCGCTACGCCTCTCCGCGCGAGCACAGCCGGCGTATTTATTTTGTCTTGCCGCGATTCTTGGAGATCTCGTTAACCAATTATTCTTGAACGACACAATGCGTGATTCAATTTACTCGGCGCGATAAAGAAACAACGTTCGCCGAGGGTAATTCGAGCCGACGTTTCAGAGGCGGCGACGGCAGGAACGATTAGGCCTGTCTTGCGGCGAGGCGAATTAAATTCATTAACGGACAGGGACGAGATTCGCATAAACCGCGGATCGCTTGGCCGCGCGTGGCGAACGTCGACGATCCGATAAATCTTTGGTACGCGAACGTTCCGTTCCGTTTCGAAACGTTCGAACGCTTCGAGATCCGAGAGACGACCGCTTTCCCTGCGAATTTAAATAATTTCGCGCGAGACGGAGGAACCGTCGTCGATCAACGGGAGGAAGGACGGTTTCGCGCGATAATTTTATTCGTAAACGATGGGGGAGAAACCCGTCGGGAACTTGTAATCGTGGTTCGTAACAAGAAACGGCTTTCAAATCCGTCGGACTATAATCGCGAAGACTTATAGACGACGCGTCGATCGATCTTGTCGATGTATCGCCGATGAAAGAATTATCACCCTGAGAACGCGAGGGGCGAATAAACCTCTGGAAGCGAATTCGCGTCTCTCGATTTCTACGGACGAATCGACGCAATCGCGAACAACGATGGCGACGACGACGACGACAAGTTCGTTCGCACAGACGAACTCGCGTTGTCGGAGAAACGCGACGATCGAACAGCGACCGACGATGGCCGAATCGTCGTCGAAGAGAACATTGGAAGTCCGCAATATGTCGTTCGGGTATCGTACGATGTTTGCTGGGTGGCCGCGCCGATAACCATGCACACGCGTACGCGTAATGGGAACGATACGTTTCGTCGACGCGTAACACGAGAACCATGCTCCGTTACATTATTTATCGCTTCGCGGTCGTTCGTGCCGGCTCCGGGCATCATCCCCCGTCCGCGCTTTCTCCGTTCGCACCGTCGCGTCGAGCAGCGGACTCGTTCGATCGCGCGGAAGCAAAATCCTCGAATCCTCTTCCCGTCGTCGCAGCAATTGCAAATCGTTACGGACGATCGAAACCCGAGTAATTTCTAATGAGATACCTCTCCGAGAAAAATTGGAGCGAAGACGAGCGTTCTCCTCCGGCGGATGCGACGAGTGGGTGCAACGAACAAGCGGTTTCGAGTAATCAAAATGTATGGAGACGCTTGCAGAGAAATATAATAGTCTGGGACAGGGTCGACGGTACATTTGTATCGCGTATCGAAACGCGGATCGATGGTGTCTTATCGGAGAGAGAGCGAAGAGACAGCGGAACGGCCTCCGCGGAACCATTACCGAATAATCCGGGGGCGGACGGATTATATTTGATTATATTTGTAGTATATCGAGAGTCGAGTCGATACTTTCATTAGAGGAAAGCCCGAGATGGGGTTGCAGGAAAGGACGACAGTCTCGCGAAGAAACGATTTGGCAGAGTCAATCGGACAGGGACAATCGGGAGCCAGAGGGTGGTTGGCAGGGGAGGAGGAGGAGGAGGAGGGGGAGGAGGACTAGGAGGCGACGAAGGGGGTGGAGAGAGACGGAGGAGAGAATAAGGTTGGAGGAGAACGATAAAGCACGTCTTCCCGTTAGTATCCCAGCGGACAAATATTATTTTCCATCGTGGATGCACTCGACTGAGTGCACAAGGAGAGGCTTAAGCGACCGCGGTATACGTTTTCCTCGACGATGCGATCCTCCACGGTTCACTTAATTTCTCATCTCTCTCCGCGCGCCGGCACCAATGACGTTACATTATTCTCTTCCGATACGATGCCGAGATATGGAACAGATTTGGTTTCCCTCGCGACCTCCCTGCGCATTGTTCGCGAAAAACGTCGTTGTTCCGCTCGCGGCGGGACTGAAACCGGCCTCCGCCTGTCGCGCTTTTCAACGTTCTGCTTGAAATAATACAGGATCTTCTTGACGGTGAAAATATTGCTTGTTCGCGATATCGCGTTGCTTTAATAGAAACGACAACTCTTGCACGGATCCGCGAGCTTTCTTCCGCGACTCGGACAAGGGCGATCGGTCGGATATACACCGAGAGCGACTTCTACTTATGCCAATATCAAATTCTGTCTCGCGTCGCGTCGCGTCGCGTTTATCCGGGACGAAGCGACGTTTATTCAAAGAATCGTTCCGGCTCAGAATTTTTCCTACCTTCCGGCGCGCGTACCTCGTCCAAGAAACACGAATTTCGATCGCAACGGACACGATTGGGGACTAACGAGACTCCGCGGTGTGCAAGCTTCGAGTACAGTCGTCTCCAACAGACAACTCGGCTGCTGTTCTTCGCATTTCGGCAATCCGAGACGCGTAGAATTTTTGTAGAACTCCCACGAAGCGCATACGTTCGTCTCTCGACTACGATGCAACGTTTCAACGAAGAAGTCCAAAACGGATCTCGCTCGCGCCGGACCGAAATCGATTCGATTGAACGATCAATCGTCGGCGTCGCGGGACCCCTCGCGCGGTCGTTGCGACGAAGTGGTTAAAAATCAAGGGGCTCGATGAAAGGATTTCCGTGTAAAGAGGGACAAGGGCTGGCCCTGTATCGGGTCCCGATCGCGAAAGACGGGAGAGCCTCTGTAGACGTACGGTGTTGTTCCATCAAAGCGATTCGCCAGCGAGCGCCACCGCGTTTCGAACGAGTGCCGGGCATCGACGGTTGTCGTCGGACATCGCCGGACATCGTCGACCACGAGCTCCGGTGCGACACGCGGATAAATATCGATCCCTGCCCGACCGCGTGCGGCGCGCGGGGATTATTTTTCCGAGACACAAGAGGAGGGTGCAAGGGAGCACCGAGCGACGCGCAAGGGGTTATTTGGAGAAATACGAGGCCGAGCGGCCCTTTCGCTCGACAGAGGGTACACGCGCCGTCTCGATGAGAATCGGTCACGGTATACGCCGGGTCGATGTTTCGATTACCGAACGCTCGGAAATTAAGAATTCCGTTCCGCCGTGCTGCGTTAAATAATAGTAAAGTTCGACCGTCGGACAGGAGGGGGTATCGAGTAAGAATTTCGTAGGCGTTCGAAGGAATCCAATTAGCACGCGATACGATCCCTTTGCCCCTCCGCTTTCTGGTAGACACGATTTCTGGCAAACGTCGCGCGTTGCGGCCAGAAAAACGGCGCACTGCCTACACGGCAACGCAATTAACACGTTAAGCGCCACGCCGAATTTCTGTGCCGTTCCGTTCAAGCCACGGTTAGCCGTCAGGCGGGCCTTGCCGGGCCGCTCGCCGATAGACGAATCAGAGTATAAACAGTCGAGTAACGTAATGCGCTTAACGTGTTAGGCAGAACTCTCAAAATCTAGGGTAGCGCTTCAGGGGACTTCAGGAAGCTACCTTTTATCAACCCCATTTTTTCCATTTTCGCCATTGATCGCCCCGACATTTCAAAGTCGCGCCACGGCTGCAATTCGATTCAGATCGAGCTAAAATTTGGCATACACTCTGCCTACCCATCTAGAAAGGTGTAACCAAAATTACAAAAAAATCGGAGACCTAAAGATTTTTCGCGATTTTAAGAAGGGGGTTACCTTCAATATTTAGCGATTTTGTGGCAATATTTGGCAAATCTTTGAAGTCGTGCCCCGGCCAAACTATTAAAGCTATCGACATGGTTCAAACGCTAAAATCTTCCCCAAACCTTCTTCTTGAACACGTTAAGCCCCACGCCGAATTTTTGTGCCGTTTCGTTCAAGCCACGGTTAGCCGTCAGGCGGGCCTTGCCGGGCCGCTCGCCGATAGACGAATCAGAGTATAAACAGTCGGGTAACGTAACGCGCGCCGCGATAGCAGAACGAAAAATCTGTCTCTGGTCCGTAGGGACCGACGAGGCCTGAACGGAAAGTCCAGAGCCGGTTCTTAGGGACCGGCGTGGCGCTTAACGTGTTAAAGGTTAATACTTTCGCCTTGTCTCACGATCGCCGTGCAAATGCTCCGAACAGACTTCCGATAAAAGGTGGGCAAACATGTATCCCCCGAGCAAATTGCGCTCCGGATGGTTGGCAAACTACTTAACTGGCTCGCTCATCGAAAATTGTAGAGTCGCCTCCCAAGAACGACCGTTCGATCCGTTTCGATGAAGATCGTGCGTGGAACCGAGTCGTAAAGATTCGAAGCGCGAGATTAAAACTTACCGCGGTATATTTTGCAGGAGTTTCGCAGTCGCGGTCGGGCGCGAGCCATCGACGGAGAACGCGGAATGATCGGCGTCGTCCGAATCGTGGAAATTTTGACAGGTTCGAATAGTCGATTTTTCTACGGGTTAAACGCCTCTGAATTCTACTCATTGTACACCGGAAACTCTAATTCCCCAGGGCTAATCTTCGCGCCACTCCTCGCCGCGAACTTCGAAAAAGTTCCACTCGAAGCGGTAACTTTCCCGTCAACGGCACACGCTCCTGGGGGTTAAAAAGACTCGCGCGAGGGATGACGCGCGATCGACAGAATTCCGCTGGAAACTTGTAGCCACGGTCGTCGAATCGATACTTGGAAAAATATTACTTCGCCGTCCGATGCGCCGCGTCGCGTCCCAAGTTTCCAGTTCTATCTTTACTTGGCTTCGTGGCGTTCGTTGACATTCTCTATTTATCCGCTCCTTTCATTCACGATCCGCTCTCTCCCCCGGGCAACTTGGTAATTTAATCGTTACTCTTTAAACGACGTTCGCGTAACTTCCAGCTGCAAAGAATCGTTTAAATTTTCAGTTTTCGGACGGACGTCCGAAGCGAAACGCGACGATCGACTCGATTCTCGCGCAACCTTAAATCGTTTTTCGTCGATCGTAGGAAACGTTCGGTTTCTCGGTCCGTGTATGCGTTTTCACGAATTACCCAGCAACCGGTGGCTCCGTCTCTCGAAGCTCGCCGATTACCAGCGACAACGGATCGGCGACGCGATGGAAAGCACGGTACCTTGAGGGTGTACACGGTGTTGCACGCACTCGCGGGCACGGGATGATTACAAAAGGCAGCCGGGCCGGAGCAGCCAATATCGGCGCCCGTGTCTCGGTTCGCTTTGATGGGGCAAAGACAGCGGCGGCGTTTTGCGTGCACAAAACGCGGAGGAATTACCGGGCAACGGTCGCCGCCGCTCATTTGTCCCGACCGACGGATCGAGGGATATTCCCTCTCTCGTTGCCCGATGTTCGAGCGCTCGTTCGATCCGCTCGAGAAGCCGTATCGCTTTAACGATCCTGTCGGCGTCGACGCACGGAACTCGGTACGACGGTGGTATTTTTGCGATCGACTGTACCCGTACGTTTCGGTACAGTCTTCGAGTCGCTCGGAGTATTCGGGAAAGATCGTCGACACGCGTAAACGTAAACGCGACCTTATGCTCGCGATCGTGCTTACAAGCGACAACGGTCCGTCGCGGTCGGGCCGTAATTGGATCGCCCCGATTCCAAGACGATGGAACCATTAATGTCGCGCCTTCGCGACAAATTCTCTCCGATGACTGCCGACTAATTACTTTTACCAACCGAGCGGAGAAAATAATAGGCTCGATCGAGATACTACCGCGGAACTCGACGAACTCGTCGAATCTTTCGCACCCGAGTTCCTTTGGCGGATCGTAATTATTGTCGGTCGATCGTCGACGTCGTTTAAACGTTTCGGCTGCCGATCGCCACTCCGATGGCTGCGGAGCGAGATTAATCGGTTGGCCGGAGCTCGCGCGGAGATGTTGCCGATTTCGACGCAGCGAGGTTCGCTGGTGAACCGGAGGTGTTTCGGTTTCGGTTTCGATGGATTACGTTCGTTTGTTCCATGATATCGTTGCACAAGGTGTCCCGTAAAGTTCAAACGAACTCGCGAAGAAAATCGGCCGATGATTTGCCGCATGAACCCCTAACTCGACTGTCGGTTATCCAGGACTAATTCGTCGAGCATCGATTCACGAAAAGACCCGGTTTTAAAGCATCGCGCGACGCGAAAACATTTCAATTAGTCTCGCCTATTTTAGAGAAGCGAGAGCCCCCACCGGTCGAACGAAAGAACGATTCGCCGGGGAAGAAAGGCCATTTCGAAAATCGAACGTTGCAAACGAGATACACCGCATATTTCGGGCTCGATTGATCGATTCGAATTGGACAAATGGGTTTCCCATTTCGTTCGGGCATTGTCCCCGTCTTATCGAGCAATATGGATTAGCGGAAAACTATCGAGGGAGAGCACAGGGTGCACGCGCCGCGACACCCGTGAATCCGTTTTGTCCATCGGACAACGGCATTGCCGCTCGAAAATTACACCAAAGGCGATGCCGGTAGGAACCGGAGCCATGGATGCATTAAACCGGCGAACTTGCGACAGTCGTGACAAATGGCTCTCGAGGCTATTCGCCCGAGTATACTAACGTCATAATGAAACTCATTCTACCCGAAAACCTCGCGCAACATAATTAGAGTTCTTTGTACCGATGTCGTTCTTTACCGCACCGTCGACACGGTCTCATCGATTTTGCCGGGCTGCGACACGTTCGATAGCGAATCATAATTTTATTCAAAGCCACCGCGTTCCTTCGCGCAATATGGAAATGCCTTAATACGCGACGGTACAACGGAGAACATTTTCTTTGTTGATTTTGAACGATCGGTCCGCGCGGGATCGCTGGTCGTTTCGATCGGCGTCCCCGGGGAACTCCAAACATTCTTTACGAAGAATTCGAATTAATTCGTTGAAACTATGACACGGCAGAATTCCGCCCCCCGCCTGGGAAACCTAATGCCACGAACCCCTTGTATCGTAACTTCTGTGGCGACGTACTTCGAGTGTCGCAGAGAAGAGAGGGTGTCCGGTTGCGCCAGCACGGCGGGCCGATTCCGTGGGGCCCGTAACGAAAACGATGCTGGGCCGTCCGGCTTTTCTCTACGGCACATAGCACTCGAAGAAAATACAAACATTGGCGATATCGAGGAAATGGTCCGCGCCTCGAAATGCGTTCGAGGGAAGACGACAGGCAGAATGTCTCGAACAGTCGTCTAACGAAGACGCCATCCTGCTACTTTGCATAGTGAATAGAATACACAGAACGACAACGTGTTGTTTCTTTATTTTCCACGTACTTCACCACACTTCGAATCGGACTCGCAACCAACATTTTTTTCTCTCTCGAACGGAACGCGCGTCTTCGATTTCCCCTAAATCGAAATAAAATTTGACGTTATTGACGAGGTCCGAGGAGGACGATCGAGCCTCGGTAATTTGCAAGAATGGAACGACTACCGATCGTGGCGCGACGTCGAGCGAAATTAAGTAACGCGTTTCGGCGTACGGTACGCGTAACGTCGGGGAATCGATGATGACGGTGGGTGGCGGTGGCGGGGTGGATCGGCGAGAATTGGCAATTGGCGGTGATTCGGGAATGACGATCGGATCGGACGACGTTCCGTGACCCTGCGGATCGCAGCCCAGCAGCGTGTCAGCTCGCGATAGCGAGCAGAAGGTGAAGCAAAGACCGAGGCGGAAGAGACAAGTGGGGAAACGAGGAGAGAAAGGAGATGGGAGAGAAGAGAAGAGAAGAGAAGAGAGGAGAAGAGGAGAGGAGAGGAGAGGAGAGTAGAGCAGAGGACGGAGAAGGGAAAGGAACGAAAGGAAGGAGAGAGCAAGAAGACCGTAGCTGGTTCTAGGTACCGGAAGGGGTAGCTGGCGTCGTGGCGCTTCCACGCAGGTCTGGTGGGGAATCGTGGCACCGGGGGCGACCAGGGGCGGACGAACGGACACGACGCGGCGCGAGGCGAGGCGACGCGAGGCGACGCGAGGCGAGGCGGCGTGGCGCGGAGCGGCGCGGAGAGATCCGTCTCTCCTCAGTCGACGTCTAGCCGTCGCGACGCGTGCGTAATATCTTTCGCCGGTTTCACGAAACTCACGAGACTCGCGTGTACCACGCAGCGTGACTCGTCGTCGGATGTTCGGCCACCTGTTCGCTCGAGAAAGTCGAGCGGGTTCGGTAGGTTGAACGATCGGTGCTCGACCGATCGCCTCGTGCCCTTGCCACCCGTCCAGCCGCTTCCGCGGCTATTTCCGTGGAATCGACGGCCGGCGGGACTCCGATCGGATCTTGCTCTGCTGCCATCTCGCCTGGTCTCTCTCGTACCGTATCGTCCGGACTGGCCTGGTCTCGTCGGTAGCCGTCGGGAGAGCTCGCGATAACGTGTTCCGTTGGATCGCCGCTCGAAACGGAGAAGTGCCCTCTCGGTGTGAACCGTCTGTGCCCTGTGAAAATCTCGCTGGACACCGGTCTCTACGTGATTATCAGTGCGATACACCCTTGGATTATGACCGTCGGGTAGGTACACCACTCGTCGAATCTTGTTACACGATTCACAGGGGTTGCAGTCGCTCGCGTCGTTCGCTGCCAATGTGCTCCGTGCCGAGCAGAATGGAACGTCTCTCGTCGAGAAATGTCGTCGTCGTCGTCGTCGTCGTCGTTGACGTCGTCGGACCGTGCTCGATCCGTTCGTTTTGGCCGCAGTTTTTCTTTCGAGAACGTTGCTTGCGCGCGAATTAATACGCGATCGATCAAAAGCAAATTTGGCTGGGCAAACTCCGACGGAACTGCCGACGTTCGCGGAATTTTCACGGGTGGATCCGTAGGCGGTTGCAGCGATGTTGGCAAGGAAACGGTTAATCGTACGCTTTCCGTATCGTTTCGGTTGCTTCGATCGACGACGAGGGGGCCACCGTGCCGCAAATATATTCCGAATTCGAAATCGGGGTAGGAACACGGCCAGACCAAGCGCGGGTAAACAAAGGCTCGTTTCGCTACGATGACATTCGACTTTTCGGAGAGATTGCCAAATGTTTAGATACCTCGGTGTGTCGAGGGTTGGTATGCGATTCGCGATATATAGGGCATCGAGACTCGTTCGAGCCTGTCGAATCGTTCGAGCCTCTGCTTCGATATTAATTATTTTCGGCGCGACGGTATATGCGTGCTTTGTATTTGGAGTTGTCGCGCCGCGTCGTCGTATCCGTGCCGTCCGTTTCTATGCCATCTATTCTGGTGGCTCGTCGGCTCGCGATAGGCTCGATAAATAAAATCCGTTCGCGCAAAGAAGGACGTTTCGAGCCTCCGAGCGCGCGCGACGATTAAACGAATTACGGTGCAGCTGCGGCGGCGGGCTTTGCGGGAGGAGAAAAACTGTCGGTACTAGGAAATTAAAAATTATTCGTTTCAGACTGTTTTCCGTGTACAGGGTCGACCCCGTAAACGGGATGACGCGCGCGTCCTCGGTAATTATGGGTGAAACACGGTTTACCAAACGGTTATTTTTATTTGCTCGTTTTCGTTCGCGCGGTCCCGACGTCCGCTATAATTATATAATGTTCCGTTATCGATAAAATTGCGACAAAACAATGGCATCGATCGATAACGGCTGGCGTATAAACACCTCTTTCCGCGACACGGTTGCTCGCGTTTCCTCCTCGAGCGTGCGGGGCAAGCTACGCGCGCCAACGAATCGTCGGATAAATTCTTGCGAGTTTTCGGACGGTCGGCGCGCGCGATTCCGATTCTCGAGTGGAAAAATGACAAAGATAAGACGCGCGCGTCGTCCGGTCGAGAAGCGACGCCGTTGTTTACGTTGACGTAGCCGTTGGCCTACTCGCCTTGACGCCGTAGCATCCACGGTTTCGCAATCGCTTAGCCGATCGCGCTCGCGTCGCGTCTCGTCTCGGTTTTTCTTTCTCGCTGCTCGATCGGCACCGAGGCGCGCTAATTATCGATTCGATATCGAGTAACTTCGAGCGCTCGCGATTTCGACGGCCTTGAAGCGCGATCGAACGACACGGTTCTGCGTGTCGCGCTCGCTCGCGATTCTGCTCGTTACCAGTATCGATATTATTAGATCGCGTTCGCGCGGTCGATTCGGACGATTCCGACACAGAGACGAGTCGTTCTCGCGCCTACGCGCGCGCACACGCGTGCACGACGCCACCGTCGAACCGTACGTACGACGAACGCGTCGCTAAAATTTGTCAACGTTTGCGTCACGTCAAACTCCGTCGTTTCGTCGTTTGTTTCGTTTGGCAGCGCATGGCTCGCCTCGTTAGCCTCCTTCTTGTTACACAATATCGACCGAGCCCGCGCTATCGTTCATGCAAGAATTCTAGAAAACGATCGTTTCGAAACGCGTCGCCGTCTCTCCCACCCTCTTCCCTTCCCGGTCCCTGCCGTTCGCTCCTCGCCCCGCCGTTGCCGAACTGGAACGATAAAGAATCGAAAAAGTACACGCGTCTCCACCATTTGTGTCAACTGTTTTCGTTCCGGCGAGACTATGCGCGCGGCTTCTCGGGAACAGCTCGAGAAAGCCTCTTAGCACGTTTCGTGCCACGTGGCTTTGCTGCTCCGACACACCGGCAATAATACTCGCCGTTTCTATGGCCCGTGTCTCGCCCCTTCCCCGCCCGCCCCGTCGCCTTATCTTCTCGGAGAAACAATTAGATACCGCTTCCTTGTTATTACAGAGTCCGTCCAGACGTCTGCGCGTTTCCAATCCACGCCGTACGCGATCCGAACGATTCGTTCGACCGTATAGCGTTCGCACGGAGACACGAGATTCCATGCGACAAGGAAGGCGATTCGCGTTGCTATTGTTAGACCGCGGATCATCGCGCGGAATAAACGGTTTCTTCGTCTCGGCTCGAAACGAACAGCGGTTGCGCGAAACGATCGAATTATTCCTTTAACGATTCTCGCTAGTCGACGGTTCCGTAATCTTCTAACTTGTCCAGCGTTTCGAGTCCAACCCGTCGTCGATCGTCGTCGCGAATTCGTCGATTCGACGTTGAAAGCAGCGACCAGAAGAGAAAATATCGATGCGCGTTTGTTTAACCGACGCCCGAGCGGCAGCTGCTCGTGTCGCTGCAGCATTATTACATCGTGTTATGCAGAGTCGTGAAAAGAACGTGTCGGAAAAATCTGTATTGTCGAGCCGCGATACAATTTCAATGCCGACTAGCGTATATCGAGTGACGTAAGGCGACAGAAACAGCTGCGCAGATCCCGTGCATTTCCCTTAACAAAATATAGATTTCGGTAATCGTAACTGACATGCGTGTAACGGGTGTTCGATAACGATTGCGAAACAGAGTCTCGACCGACCGAATGAACGAACAGGAATCTCTCGTTTCTCGCGATTGGAAAACAACACCGAAACGAACCGAATAACCGGTAAAATTCAGATTTCTTCGGTTGTCCGGGAACAATGGAGAAACATCGGAGATCGAGAACGCGCGCCGTTGCGTCTCTGTATCCGTTGCGAGAGTCGTCGCAGCGATCGAAATGGTTTTCGAGCATCGATGTTGTATCGGTGTATCGGTGTATCGGTGTATCGGTCCGGTCGACGACGCGGAGCGTGCTGGAGGACGGTAACGAGTCCGTGGAAACTGCAAAGAAAGCTGCCCGCGCGAACGGAAGAGAAAAGGAGCCGAACGGGAGCGGGAAGGGAACGGAGGGAAGAAAGTCGCGAAGGAGGCGGGCAGTTGTTTCTCGCGTTGTTTCGCTAATACAAAAACCTCGTCGAGTTCGTGCCCGGCACTGCAAAGCAGCCGGGGCTGTGCTTTCGAGACAGCAGTTCCATCGGAGGAAGCACGTCGTAGCTTTCCTGACCCTCGGCTCGACCGTGCTCGGTCAAAAGCCCTCGCGAAAGACAATTCGGTTCCACTTTGCCCGTATCGTTCCCTCGCCATCGGGAACGCCGACTACGCGCAGATAAATCCACGATACCGATTTGTTGCATCCACCGTTACCTCGATTTTGGCACGAGGCTCACGTGCCCCGAAACACCGACGTGCCGCGAGGGACAAAGACGAGGCGGCGGCGGTGGCCCGCTATCCGACGAGTGCCCGAGCTCCGATTTTTCTCCGTGGATTTCTCTTTTTTCTCTCGAAATTCCGGTCGCTTCGCCTTTCTTTTCGTACATTGAAATTCACGAGCATCGAACGCGGCCGAACTCGCCGCGCAAAACTAATTGGTCGTCGCGAGAAAATTCGGTTGTGGAGCGGTTCGAATCGCAAAGTAGCTCAAAGGGGCAGAGACTGCTCTTGGAAAGACAAAGCGAAAACGCGCGCGTGGTGAGCGTACGATCGTTGTTCCGTACGAGAAGCCATCGTTAGTTTTGCGATTCGCGCGTCGGGAGGAGGGAGTCGCGTTCCCTTCGAAAATAAAGCAATCGCGGTAAACGTTTGCTCGATTATAAAAACGTTGCATCGGAGCGGTTGTTGCGATAAAGATTGCACGCTCGCTCGGCTGTACGCGTACGATTATAAATACCGCGCGCCGACAACCGTTTACGCGTCTACGGGGAAAAAAAAACGAATCGATCGCGCATCTCGCGACGAGCAACGATTATTATTATTATTATTATTCGCGTGGCGTCGTTACATACAGACGGAATTCGAAAAAAAAAAATTTCTTCCGAAATAAAAATAGTTGTCGGTATGTGGGTCAGTTTTTTACGACGATGATTATTCTTCCATCGGTGTCGCGAGAATACTCTCGCGCATTTTCCGCGAGAATTTTCCGCCGACGACAATAATGTTTCGCAATTATGCAACAGGGAATACAATTATACGGGAATGATAGCGTAATTTCATCGTTTCCATAACAAGCCGAGAAAAAACACGTTATTCCTGTCGCGGTTGGTTCAAGGCCGTACGATAATACACAAATAACGTGTATCGTATTGTAATACACCGATCGCGAACAAAGAATTCTTCGTAACCGTGACTTTCGTCGGATACAAATAAACACTATATAAAATTCATTTTCGCAAGGAGAAACCGACGGGCTCTTAATAATTACCGCTCGTACGGTAATAGCGTAGTTGTTCGACGGAATTATTTTTGCTAGGGCGGGATTATCGATTCGTCGAGAATCGCCGAATTTTCCCGCAGGCTGTCGAACGGGGAAATTCCGAATTCGGGGAAAGTGGGAAATGGAAAATGTAGCGATCGCTTAACGGGGGTCCGATCTTGCACGGCTGACGGGCACGTGCCGTCGGAAAAGCGTGTTCCATTGGCTGCCGGGTCTGCGTGGCACGTTCCCGAAGGAACAGCGGTGTCTCGAAAGGGATAGCCGATCGTCGAAAGATGGAGAGAGCGGGAGGGGAGCGTCCGAAAACCAAGGGAACAGCGATACAGGCGATGGAAGCGATGGAAGCGATGCGAACGATACGCAAGGGGAAATGACAAAGCTACGACTTTAATTATTATTGACACGTACGAACGAGGCTGCGGGGGGAATTTGCTACGAGCCGATCTGGTTTTTCAGCATCGTTCCGAAGAGCGTTTCTCCTCGCCTGTTTTTGTTTGCGCGCGTGCCCGACAACGAGATCCAACGCCAGCGATCCGCCGAGGCATTTACTTCGCGGGAAGAGTTTCTTCGTTGTTTGCTTTGTGTCGTGTCGAGCGCAACTCGAAGAAGCTTCTTTTCAAAGAGAAGCGATCGCGTGAACGTCGCTTCGTCGTTTTCTTCCAAATCGTTTTTCCCCATATGCCGCAAAGATAGCGTTGCGCGCCGATCGTTTCTGAAGCTGGAAGAATTTTTGCCAGGGAACGAGACGCGGACCGCGTTTGACGCCAGCCGCGGAAACGGACCGTACGGTTTTCTGAAAAAGAGAGACACGACAAGCGGTCGAGGGAAATGGTAATGATTCATGGCCGATGAAAGAGAATCGTACTCGTACGACAGGAGCACGCGTTGCTAGGCCTGGCTCGACTCCAATTCTAAGACGGACTGCGATCAAATCGATGGTTTACAAGATACGCGGACCAGCTTGTAATCAAATCTGTAACACCGATATTTGATCGTCGCGCGGCTCCAATGAAAAAGGTCGTTACGACTGGTCGTTACGTTTATGGTATGCAGACGTAAACGGCCGTTGCGCGGTGGCTCCGTTCCTCTCCGATTCGACGCGACGCGACTCGGCTCGGCACGACTCGATTCGGTTCGGTTCGGTCAGGTTCGACGTCGTTGTACGCGATGCGGCGCGACCGTTCGCGCCGCCCTCTATTTAGACAATTACGGGCGCACTTGAAAAAAAAACAATAGCGCTATTTAAAAGCAAACTCTGAATAGAAGCCAATAATGTGTCGCGACGCCGGTGCACACACGTACGTCGGTACAATTGCATCGATACTAAAATTGGTCTCCGATATGGCCGTTGAGAAAACGTTTCGCGCGGCCTCGTTCGCGATGACGTTCGTTCCGCGTGACCTTTCGTTCGACGGCAATCCGAACGATGGCCAGCGCGCGTTCGATTCGATTCGGCGGGCAAAAATACCTCGGATCTGCGTAATCGCTGATCACGGTTTCCCCGGATATCCTCCGATGGAATTAATACGTCGTCGCGGTCGGTCTCGGTGAAAAAGAGAACGCGAGCTCGACGAATCGCAGGAAAGGAACGTTTCCCCCAGATAAAAATGGAATCGGCGAGGATCGGCGCGCGATCGGTCGATCGGACGAGGCCGAACCTCGCGTCGAATCGATCCAAGTTCGAGAGAATAATGGCGAAAGTTGGGCCGCGGAGACGTCCGTTCCGCGCGAGGTGAAGAATCGCGGAAGAAATCGGGAACGGCGAGTAATTCGGCCGCGATCGAATATTTTCTTGCGAGACCGTTCGCGGGGATAATCGTTTAACCGATAAATCGGGGAACATCGGCGCGGTCCGAACGCGCAGCGAAAAGTTTAATGGTGCCTTCCGGTTCGAGAAGAGCAAACTGCGTTGTCGGTTATCGCTAACTGGCAAAAACTGATTCGAAACCTTGTTTGGAGAAACGCGGGAACCGGTGCGTGCGCGAGAAGGACGCGAGCGAGTACGGAGAAACTACAGAAAATTAGTTAATTGGTTTTCCCGGGCTCGATGGATAGTAGACGGTCGCGCGCGCGTTGCGGCGTAGATCTTATGCCGTGGCTTAAAAAGCTGGTTCGAAAGCGAACCAACGCTAGGATTCGGTACACGGCGTCGAACCGTAATCACCGTTTCCATGAGAATAATATCGGAATAATATCTCGTCGCGTTTCAATTCCAATCGCTCGGTTCGATCGTTTCGCGTCCGCGTTGCCACGACCATACGTTTCTTATTACCGCGTCCTGTTTTGTCGTTTCTACTCCCGCAGCAACGCTCGTATCGCTCACCGTCGATGCTATTATTACCGCCTTTGCATTGTCTTCTCGTTGCGGCGTCTTCGGTGTCTGGCCGCCAAGCCGATAGAGCTCGCAAATTATTATTAACACTATCGTTATTATTATTAATATTATTATACAGCATACGGAAACTTCAGAATTTCTTGCCATTACGTTCTCGTTATTACCGTCACGATTTCAAACTATCGGCCTTGTAAATTTTCTACTTTTTCGATCGAAATTGCTCCCGCGAATATGCAATTAAAGCGGATCTTGTCGCTCCGGTGTACGCGTAACGATTTATCGATCGTCGCCGGTCCTTTGCGTCGCATTAGAGCAACGCAGTAATCACCCCCGCTCATCGTCCGCCGCTTTTCACGATTCGTTGCTATCCGAACACATAAATTATGAGTAACGAATCAACGCGCAACTTATTAATTAATCACGAACAACAAGGATTTTGTTTAATGCTCGAGCGCTAGCGGGCGGTTGCCGCTGCCGCCGCCGCCGTCGCCGCTGCCGCAACGTACGTTCGACCGTGTAACGCACAATTGCGTGGCAAACTCGTAAAATATTTTATAATTGTTTGAACGGCACGCGAATATTATTCCGACAGCGCAACCTTTTTGTCCTTTTTTTTTTCGCTGGACAAATTGTGTTTCGGAAATTTTACGCCCGCAAACAGCGAAATATTGCACGAGAAATAAACACCGCGTCGTATTAGCCGTTTTTTCAATGCGCAACGTTTTAATATCGGCTGGTTCGACGCGAATCTCGGTTTATCGGGTACCGGAGAACCGTTTCGTTGTAATTTGTATCGGAGAATCGAGTGCAGGTTCGATGGAACAATTTTCCGTGGTCGAGTAGCGATCGCGAGGAACCGAGAATTCGTGGTTCGGCGGTTGCAAAAACGCGTTGCAGCTTTTCGGGAAAGATTCTCGGTCGGGGTGGCAGGATGCGACACGCGCATCCGTGGCTCCGAAAACTCGAGGGAACAGAATGGCGGCGGCGCACGTATAGCGCGGAAAGTGGAAGTTTCGCTGGATATCAGAGCGGAACGCCCGAATCGCTGAAGGTGCTGAAAAATGCACGGGTGTCTATTGCGACAAGCAACGCGGTGGCTTGCGGTGTAGCTGCGCGCAAATCCTGCTCCCGATGTCTGACTACAAACGCGGCCGAACCACTTGGTTTCCCACGCAAAAGTGCTTACGTTGCTCCGATGGAGAATGTTCGGGCAGGGATTGCGGAGCACCGAGTTTTTCAGTCTTCTCGCCGAATCTTTTTGTTCTCCCTTTTCTTTTTCGTCTCCCTTCGATCGCCGTCCGCCTTTTCCCCTTCCCTTTTCCCGCTTCGCCTCGTTTCGCTCTTCTTCCTTCTCTCTCCTCGGTTTCTCCTCGGTTTCTCCTCGGTTTCTCTTTTTCTCTATCTCGCGCGCGTTCTCTCTTTCTCTCCCGGACGAGAACACCGAGAACGAAATCGAAACTCGTCGGTGCTCCTTTGTTTCCCACGTGAAAGCGCTCGTTATAGCGTTCCATGCCACGGGGAAACGTTATTGTTCCTAATTTCGCTCCGCCTCTTTCGATTTCAATTTTCACCGCTGAGTAATTATACGGGGCGTTCCAAGAACCAAGTACCGCAACGGCGAACAAAGAGATTCGTGAATGCATCATGCACCCCCGCAGACTTATCTCGAGCTCGAAGGCATTCGCGAAATTCGCCGACCCTCTCCGGAGGTGGATTTCTTTCTCTCTCTCTCTCTCTCTCTTTCTGTCTCTCCCTGTCTCTTTCTCTCCCTCCCTCCCTTTCTCTTTCTCTTTTGTATGCAAAAATTATATTTTTGGAGTATCCGCATGTGCAGAACGCTCGCGGAATGCGCCTGGAACGATCACGGTGTCCCAGATCGGTGACCACTCGAAACCGTAACATTTCATTCCCCTCTCCTGTGCCCTGGCTCTGTCGCGCGTTGCCGTAGACGCGGCATTATCGCCGAGAACCACCGAATAACGCTTCGAAACGAACAACTCCGGCAGATATTTCGTTACGCACGCGAACACTTCGGATTCTCACGCAGAAGTGCTTGCGAAGCGACACGCGAACCGCCGCCACTGCCGTTGCAAATTCTGCTCTCCGTTTCCTGTCTCGTTGAATACCGTGCAACCTCTAACGTAACCTAGCCTCGTGTGTTTTAAAGAGGTCCGTCGGTAAAATACCGCGTACTCGCGCCATAAGCTCGTCGTTATTTCCTTGCTTTCTCGCCTCGAGAAAGACGAACGTTGCCGGCAACCTCTTTCAACGTCGTTCTCAAAGTCATTACATCGCTCTTCTAATAAATTCTTTGAAACGAGAACCAACGTATCGTGCTCGACGTATCAAATAAAAATGCGGAGCGATTCTATGCGGAGAAAATTAGTCGAAAAGCGAGAACGAAACCTTTCGACTCGATAAACCGTGAAAGTTGCCCTATCTGCTCGCATGCGGAGAAAATTTCTTCGACGTCGATTATCTCGAAACGAGGAAACGTTTCGCTTCGCGTTCGACGCGGCTTTCCTCGTAGAATCGTATGTCGAAGAAGTTCGCGTCGCCACGGGTTTTACCGAAAAATATATTCGACACGAGCTCCAAGAGTCGACGCGGAGCACTTTCTCCCTCTTTCCCTCTTTCTCTCTTTCTCTCCGCTTACAATTAGTCGGGAAGAAATAGCGAGGCAGAGTCGGCACTGGGCCGAAGAGGGAAAGGAAACTAGAAAAGCGGAAGAAACGGGGCCGAAACGCGGGCACGGGCAAAAAGAGAGTCGCATTCGTGTTAATCTAATCACCGGTGCACGTGCAGCTGACAGGGTGTAGCGCCACATTTTCCACAGACCATTGGCTCCGCACTAAATGCGGCCTGTGCACGGGAAACGCTCAAAGCCCGCGGCGGCTGTAATAACATTTCCATTCGGCCAGTGAAAAAAAAAAAAAAGGAATTCCTCCTTGCGGCAGCTCAAATTTGAAAGGAATATTGCGTTTTCATTGGGCGCGTCGCATTTGGTATGCGCAAAGGCGGTCGCCTCGCGAGATTCCATCCCGTAAATGCCGTGCGTCGAGGCACCGCGGCTTTTCTAGCTCGAGGTCGCCTCGTTTCTCTCGACCTAACCCGACGAATCCTCCGGTTAACCTTCCGCCACGATCCTCGTCATCGACGAAACGATCGCCTTCGACCGTTTCGGGAGTCGTCGGCGTTCGTCGCTTTTTAGCGTTCCCGCGAATTATCGAATTTCCCGTCGAGTCGAATATAAACGCGGCAGCTTGTATCTTCGGCGAAGGGACGACAAAATATTCCCTTTCTCGCGGGCATAATTGAGCGAGGCGAATGAAGCCTCGGCATTAAATGCTATCCCGCTAAACGGGGGACGTATCAAAGGTGGTCTCGATCGGCGGAAATGACCGGCTCGTCGTTATCCGATTCTTTTGACGGCCGTTTATGTTGCGGGCGAGGCCCGACGATACGCGAAAATATACAAAAGCATCGGTACACACCGGTAACGCGGCCACGCATCGCTCGTTTTCCCTCCGACGTGGCTAATTTGTAAGCGCGTAACGAACATGCGTCACTGCCGCTCGTTATAACTAACAAGGGATAACGACACCAGGTCGCGTTTCGTTTCCGGGCTGCGCTTTTTCAGGGGCAAACGGTTCCACATGCCCGTGACAGCCCGCGGAAAAGTGAAATTCGTTCGGCAGCCGCCGAGTATTATCATATTTTGTCAGCCGCGTCTCTGCGGAAAGTCGAATCGCGCGATCGACTGGTCGACGAGTCCGTTGCGCGACCATCGGAAGAACAAACGGCGAGTTCGACGACCTTTTCCGCGGCTCGTCGAAACCCGCGCGAAGGAACGTCGCGAAAATTCCGCGGCTCGAACGTCGACCGAAGAAACGGCGCGTCGTCGACGGACAAAACAACCCCGAACATCGGATTCCGCCGGTAAAACGGCAACCGGTTTCGCGGTTCAAGTTCGACGGGATTGTTTACGATTCTGAATTTATTTCACCGTATATCCGCTTTCAGCCGGTTTACAAAATAAACAGAGCCGGAGTGCGTCCTCGGCGCCGCGGATGGCCACGCGTTTCGCTTCATTAACGCGTTTGACTCGACTCGTAAAAGTTTCGCCGTTCCATTCGAGCGACACGAATAACGCATAAATAGTCCGGTAATCTGATCCACTTGTCGGGCTCGCTCGCACGAGTTTCCGAACGTATCGAAATTCGAATATTCTTGCCGATCCTATTCGAAACGAGCTTGCAAAATGTATAAACGACAGGTTCGCCGTGTACGCGAGCGACGCGACGACGCCGTTGGCGGAAAGGAAAAAGAAGATCGGAGACGACGACGACGACGACGACGATGGCGCGAGGTCCGTCGCGAAACTCGATATCCACCGAGATCTAACGAAGCGGTAAAAAAGATACAGTGGATTTTTATACGCGCGTATTACATTCTTTTTACGATACCGTTCCTCCTCGCACGCCGGACGAAATCGTTCGTCCCGCGGGATGTAAAATCGAATTGATCCTTCTCCGGTGCATTCGATATTTATTTATTTGTTTATTTACTTATTAAACGACAACGTTTACGGGTTCGAAGAATCGCGCTACGGCGGTATAAAATGTAGCATCCCGCGAAAATACATTTTGTTCGAAACGTTTAAATAAATCGCGATGACATTTTTTGACGTGCTCGTTTAATAACTCCGCGCGATCCAGCTCGAAAAACCAGCGTCGTGTTTAACCAGGTGCAAATTGCATCACCACCGGTGGCGTATCGTTGATACAGTAAATTAGAGAAACGTAATAAAAGATGCGAGGAATTACGGACGAGTTGGCAAAGAGAAATATCGAATTTCGCGCGATTCGCGCGATCGTGGAGGACGCGCGGGATACAGGATACGGGATGCAGGATGCGGAATGCAGGACGCAGGACGCGGGACGTCGAGGGGCGTAGAGTCAGAGGACGAAAGTCAATGAGTCGAAGTCGAGGAGAGCGATTCGAATCGATCGGGCGCGTCACCTTCGGCTGGCACCTATATATTCGTACGTCGGGTAGCGCAGGGCTGGATGCAATTAACCGTCGTAGGCAAGGCAGCTTCGGTAAAGCGTTCGACGGTGCGTGTGTACGACCGATAGGGCGACAGGCGAGAGTTCGTTTTGCGAAACTGTCGATAATAATTAACGTCCGCGCGCGATGCCTCGTCTCCAGGCACGTATATTTGTGTGTACAGGAAGTGCCTACGGGTAGGACATGGCCGTCGTATAACGAACTTTCGCGAACGGACTTCGGCTTCACCGACTTGTCGGTAATTATAGACTGCGCCACGGACGTCAAAGGTTCCAGCTATAGTCGAACCCTTTCCACGTTCCCCCGTAAACATGATCTTGAAATCATAATTAACATTCGCGCACCGGTTCAGCGCCCGAATACTTGGCCGGGTTTCAGACCCTCGCGAATTTCACAGTCGCCGACGTTCGACGGGCTTCGAGGATAATTCGTCGATCGTGCAAACAAAAAGTTTAATTAAAATTCGATCCGTCGGTGCGCGAATCGCGTTCACGGTCCCTCGCTCGTTCTTCCGAATAAAATCGAAAAAGCGATTCAGAAATCTTTGACCGTCGACGATCGATCGTTCGTTCGAGGGGAGATCGAGACTCGTTGCTCGACGGAGTTTGCTCGTCGGCGAAGCTCGAAGAATTTGGAAATTTTTCGGCTCGGCTCGGATCGATCGGCTAGGAGGAGGAGGAGGGGAGATCCAGCGCCGACGGTCCGTAGGCTTGTAACCTAAATTCTCTGTCGCGTCGCGGGAGCACCGAAAATTCGGAGGTGTAATTAGTACCGGCGTGTGCTGGGTGAAACAGTCGCGACGCGAAAGGGACGACGGGTGCTGGGCGTCGGGCGTCGAGCGTCGAGCGTCGAGCGCGCGCGGACGGTCGGCGTAAGCAAAATTCGGTCGAAATGGAATTTAAATTCAGTGGACGATCAAAGGGAGCCTCTATCCGTGAAATACGGAAGTCAAAAGTTAATTTCAATGGAAGATGGGGTGGGGGTGAGGAGTGGGGTTTGGTCGGTGGCGTCGGAGAATGGTATTTCGGGGGGAGGCGAAGGCCCGAGGGTGAGGGAGACAAAGCGAAAAGCCGGCTCCCACGGGAATTCATCGAGTTAAGGTAGAGAGATACGATACACGCGGCTCGCAGGCCGATGCGCGAAGACTCGGAGGCGAGGCGACACGCGGCGGCGGTTGTCCGTGCCATAGCGGCGCATACGTGTTTACATCGGATATAGCCGAGGCGCGTTGGACGGCTCGCGGAGGGGTTGTAACGCGGATTGCACAGCCGCGTCCACACACGTGCGAGCACGAACACGGGTTCCCGTGGAAATGGGTGAAGGGTATTTTATTACCAGCCGCGGCAGATAATGCTGAATGTGCTCTACTTGGAACGGCGGTGCGAGCACGGCGCAAGCACACGATGCGAGCACGAAGCGGCGCGCTAAGCGCTCCGCTGTGTGCGGCCAGCTTCGCCTCGCCTCGCCTCGGCTGCGCTCGGCGTGTTATTATGCGAGTGGATGGTGGATGACCACTGTGCCACCGATTGTGCGCCGCTCAATATGCCATTACGAACATGTATGCACGCGCAAACAACAAGAACGATACGCGTGGCACCTCGCCTCTCTTTTTCCTGTTTTCCCTTTCGCCTTTCTCTCCTCCTTTTTCGCCGGCCCCGTTTCGACGTCGAGTATCGCGAACCGGCAACGAGATTCCGTGCTAATTCCAGAACATCTACCGGGAGACGTTTTTTCAATTCTGTTTCCTTCGCGGTTCTACGCGATTCGCCCGTTCGCCCCGCGTATCTGCCTTTAAACCGGGACCGTTTGCCATTCGAGCCGCGCTCGTTCAATTATCGAACCGCGCTGCGAAAACCGAACGGTAATCCCAACAAACGAAAGTACAGCCGATCGTTTTCGTTTATTTCCAGCCGAACGCGCAAACAAAAGTCTCGGCAGACCGCAATCTTTTACCGTGTTTCTAATACCGCGAAGCATGATCGATTACCATTGAAACAACGATTCCACTTTACGCTAAATAAATTCAATCTCGTCGGTTTTACCAGGCTGCGCGGGCGCACCGGTTCCTTTCGAACCGTACAGCGTACCGCTCGGCGTACGGGGCGAAAGAAAACGGGACTGTGTTTTCTTTTGGAAACGTTGGCTAATGGAGGAAAGAATAGCGCTCGAATAATGGGTAAAACGATCTAAACCGGCACGGTCCGCCATTCCGCGGCGTAATCGTTGAATTATTATGCAGCGAGCGCTCGATCGATTCCAATTGCGAGCCTATAAAGTCCTCGCGCGGCGTGTTGCCCCGCAAACCTTATCGATCCTCGAATCTCCACGAGTTTTCCCGGTGTATTTTTTCGCGTGGCACGGCCAGGTTCGCTCGCGCCTGAGAAAACCGAGGGTCGAACGAAATCCTCGAGGATAAGTAACGAAAAGTTTTCGGAAGATGTGGACACGCTCTCCGGCCGTCGTGATTTCCGGCGGAGAGGCAGCCAAGAGAGAGAGAGAGAGAGAAAGGGAGTCCGTGTCCGGAGCTCGTTTTCGTAAACCATCCCCGAGTCTACGTCCGGCGAGTTTACCTTAGCGGTCGTCGATCCTGCCGCCTGATTTCTGGGACACCGAGCGAGGAATCTTCCGTCGTCCCGGTTTTCAGAGAAAACACACGAAAACTCGCCGTGAGTTCGTTAAAGGGTCCTCTCTCTTTCTCTTTCCCTCTCTCTCTCTCTCTCTCTCTCTCTCTCTCTCTCTCGTCGTGCCTCTTTTCGCCTACGCGTCCATTCGACGGTTTCTCCTCCGGTGTACACAGAACTCGCGAGCAAACGCAGACCTTCTTTTTTCCGCTACTCGACGCGACAGAAATTTTCGAAAAGGAGCCGTCAAAGGATACCTCGACTTCGAAAAGTTAATTTAGGCTAGTGTACATATTTTCATCCGATAAAAGCGCCACCTGGAGCACGGCAAGTTATCGTAGAGCGTCGCGAGTGGCGCCAAGCCGATGGCCACACGGTGAGACTCGTCCTAGACGTTTCTGGACATTTTCAACGTTGAAAGTCGGCTGGCCGAAGGGAGAACGCGGAGCAAGGGACGCGCGACTTTACGTTTGTCTCGGCTACTCTTGCGAATATCATCGAGACGAGCCAGAGGCCCGATAAAAGTTGTAGGACGCAATAAAGCACACGATGCTCGGTGTCCATTCGAGAGACGCTCTCGAACGATACTCCGATGCGGGTGGGCAGGGCGAGGAGCAGAGGCCGTCCGATACAACGAACGGAAGAGCTTTCTTTCTCTCCCTCGTTCGATATCGGATCGGTCCAATTCCGTGGAAGAAACGTCCGACGAATTCGTGCTGGTCGGGCCAGCCCGGCGCTTCGATCGCCCAAGTTCGAATCGAGTCCATTCCGGACACTGTGTATTAGCTCCGATCCACTTACGATAATTACTGAAATTGAATTTTCGAGTTTCCGCCCGGTGGAAATAAAATTATTACTGAGCCACTGGCGCATATACTATTAAGCACCGAGGTGATCCCCTAACTTTGCGACGGAGTATCGAGCGTTTCGCGTTACATTGTTAGACCGACGTTCGACGGCGGAGCAAAGTTCCCCGCGAGGGAGGATGGGGTTGAGATCGAGAATGCTCGAGAGCTCGATCATTTTTTCGGTTTTCTCGGTAGCGACCGGCATAAACGTCGCGCCGTGCTCCGGGACGGACGGTGTCGCGCGAACCACGGTAAATCGGTCTCGATCGGTATTTCCAGGGAGTACGGGGTTAGCCTCGACTGCGACCGGCCTCGACGACCGCGAAACCGTTGACAAAAGTTGATTCGAATTCGTTGGCGTTCGTCGCCGAGACGCGACGAGCGGCGTGCGTCGACGCGGATTCGAGTTTCGACTCGCTGACGGAAAAATTGATCGAAGCCGGTGTCCCCGACATCGATTTGCTCGTCGGTGACGGTTGTTCGGCGGTTCACGGTTCACGATTCGCGGTTCGTGGCTCGTGGTCGCTCGCTGCTCAAGAATACCATACAGAACCACCACCGATACCAGATATTTATCCGTTGATCCGCTCGAGCCGCTTAATTCGCGTCGCATCAACGTGAAATATTTACGACGCGCCAATAGGATGCGCGTGTACAGGTGTACGCCGCTACACGAACGAACGTAAGCAACCTCTCGGACGGCGAGGGGAGCGCGGAGCCAAAGGGAAGCCTTAGCCAAGAGTTGCTAACTCCGTCGGAGCGATATAACGAACACATGTTCCAGCGCGAGTCTACATAATCCGCAACAAGCTATAGAGGAGCACACGTAGCCGCTGTGCAGATTGTTCGTGTGTTCTTCCCATACTCTTGCCCTGCTGCCCTCTTACCCTCCTGCACTCCTGGCACTCCTGCGCTCTCCTGCACTCTCTCCTATGCTCCCCACGCTCGCGCCACGCGAGCCTCTCTTTCCATCCGCCGGTTGTCTCCTCTGTGCGCGCGGACTACCTTCCGCAAACTCGAAATTCCCCGGTTCCTAATCGAATGTCGGTCGAATCGCAACTTCCTCTTCGACCGTGACCGGACCGGCAGCCGGCCAAATTAATTGGATTAATTCCATTCTATTTGGAAATTAACCGGTGCTGGATTCGTTCTCGAGCAGCGGCTCGATGCTCGTTAATCGTTAAATGGGAAAATTACGGTCGCGTTGCGTCTTTCGAATAATTCCTCGTTCGTCGAGATCGAACCTGCCGCTTCGCGATTCTTTTGGAATTACGAAAACGCTTCCGCGGGAAACGACCGAAACGATTTCTTCGTTCGAACGCGTCTCGTTAGTTGAGATTCGTACGCATTATCGTGATTATCTCGTGATTTTTACGGAACGATTCCAACCGTGCGGTTGACCGGCAGTCGATCGTCGAACGTCGAGACGAATGCGAGATCGACGTCGTCGCGTTTCGTTTGGAAATTGACGCACGCGCGAGCATCCTCCTGTTCGACGAGGAGACGGATAGCTTTCCGGAAAGAGTTGAGTATTCTTTTCGTTCGCGGTCGAAAGAGATTTCGACGTTCTCCCGTGGCGGAGTCGACGCCGGGACGAGTCTCTCGTCAAACAAACGCGTCGATTCGTCTCGTCTCGAAGGAGAGGAATGCATTTCTATCGGAGCGTGCGAGGAGGAAAGTGCACACGCACGAACAGAGGTGGCCGCACGTGACACGCAGCCTAACACGGGGTACACCCTATGCACGGACGATTTCGCCCACGAAGGGGGCATCCGTCCCAAGAATCGGCCTTCGATCGGGCCTAATAGCTGGAACTCGTTAACGAAATTGTTTGTACTTCGTGATTCCGTTGCTAAACAACCCCCCAACGCCGCGCCTCTAGGTTCTCCACTTTGAAACTCAGAGTCGCGTGTAATCGCGTCGCGAGTTGCGAATTCCGTGAACGGAACTACTTAAATTATTGCTAATACCGACGAAACAAACGGAATTGTGCGAAAATCCCCGTAGCGCTCGCAACGGCGATCCACGGGCGAATCCGATTGGTCTTCGGCTTTCTCCCTCGCGAAACTTTCGCGTTCTCGTCGCGATTTTCGATCACGGCAGAAAGATCGAACCAGAGAAGTCGCTCATTTCGTTGAAAGCTTTCCGAAATATCGGTCGGCGAGTTCGCAGGAGCTCGCTCGCGCCGCGTTATAAACTACGATAAAAACGCAAGAACCATCGGCGGGACACCGGTATCACGGTAATTTCCCTGTCTTCGATTGAAATTTATCGGGTAAATCGCGAGATATTTAACACGGTCGAATCGTCCAGGGGCCGGACGATCGGACGATGGCGTTTCAAACGGGAACGACTTTTCTCTCGGCCTGTCTCGTTCCGAGGCGCGATGATATTTCATCTATGGCGCCGGGGACGATATTTTTCGACATTTACTTTATCATCGGCGCACAAAGATTTTTCTCGCACGATTCTGAATGCGCGCCGCTGGACGAGGGTATATCAGGCTTTTATAGCACGGTATTCGGTTTCAATGGTCCGCTTTTGTAACGAGCTATCGATAGGCGCACGACTTTTTAATACATCGGCCTCTGTGTCCCCACCTCTTTCTCTCTCTCTCTCTCTCTCTCTCTCTCTCTCTCTCTCTCTCTCTCTCCCTCTCGCTCACCCACATTCCCTCCACAAACATCGATTTTTTTTTCAACCGACGCCGACACAAAGCCTGAAAGAGAGGGAGACGGGAGACAATAACACTGAGACGCGTGAATCTCTGCCGAATCGACTGGAATCAAATTCGACAGGTCGATCCCGTTTCCCGTTAATTTCTTTCCCGCGATGCGAGCTGCCGGAACGTCACCGCCACGAGATTTCCCCGCAAAAACATCCCATAACCATTAATCCGTCGACCCGCGATACCTAGTTCGCAATATTTAGCCAACGGCGAACAAGCGAAAGAATCGTTCCGCTAGTCGTCCGTAATACGATCGCGTGGCAGGAAACAGGCGTCGAATAGACGTTTATTCTTCTATTTTGTATTTTCGCTAAGCATAATCGTTGAGCGATTCCTTGGTTTACGATTCGACGGATTTTAGCGGCTATACCGATAATCGAATGCCGGCGAAGGATCCGCGCGGTGGTGGTTGCGTCTGTCGCGTTCGTTTTCCAGGGGACGGAAACCCTTGGAAAATTGTAATCGCGAAGGAAAGAGAGACGGGATTCGGATGTTCGGGGCACGTTTCTTCTCGGAGAGAGGATCGCTGGCCCCGTGTACGTATCGTGACCACTTACACGGAACACGGCCGATGACATAGCGCGGTCACAGTAGTCGCTCCATCGTGAATGCATGAGACACGATATGAATTGCAAATAGTGAACGTCGTCGGTGAGAGAGCCCCTACTACGTAATATCGACGATGCTCGTGGAATTGCTATTCGAACGAGTAGTTTGTTGGACCGTGTCCGCGCGCTACCGAATGTTTCCTCCCCTTAAATTCGTCGAAATAATTTGTAATATATCGGCCCGCGAATTATCGAGCACCGAGAGAATTACGGCGCCCGTTAAATTATAACAATTGAATATTTGTCGCGGCGAAACGTTCGGCGCACCGCCGTGCCGCGTCGTATCGATGCATCGTTACACAGGGGACGATTCCGAGCCATTTATCCCTCGAAGAGAGATTCCACTTTTCTCACCTGCGCGTCCTCCGACCGAACGAGAATTCTCGAAACGCGTTCCCGTCGTATTTGGCCAACGTTGCTTCGAAATTCTTCCCGCGTCCCATAATCTCGGGAAGAAAATTCCAAGTTCAATTTTCTTTCTCATGTACGTAGTTTCGCCGGCACGTACGCGTCATTTGAATTCTAGTTTTATACGGAATCTCGACGGTCACGCGTAAGAACGCCGTCGTCCGCGATACGGCCGCAATTATTTTCGTGCATTTCCGTTTACTCGTTCTCTACCTGTTTAGCAGTTGGCCGAGCACAAAAACGAAGGCGACGCGCTTCGGGTTCGACGACGAACATTGATTTTTCATACGGATCGACGTTCGAACGGGCGAGGCGTCTCGAAGCGATAGAAATCGCGCGAGGAGAATCGATCGTTCGAAAGCGCGCGGGCATCGAAAATCGCAGGCTCGATGATCGGGGGTCGAGGGAAAATACGGTTATCGATGCATTCCGGGGAAAGAAAGTCAATAGTTTCAGCCGAGCTGTATTCCTCGAAGCTACGACGGTCCGGTGCGGCGAAGTCTGCTCGGAACCGTAGACCGAGCCTCGAACCCCGAACCCTGAACGCGAACCCGGACCCGGACCCGAACCCGAACCCAACCCCCGAACGATGGCTCTCGCAGTGGAAATTCTTATACGTAATATCGGCGGCGGTCTGTTGATTCGGCCTCTCAACAAGTAGTGCGCTGGACCGAGTACAAATGCTGGAACGGCGGTCCGAGTTCCCTCGGTATTTCGGTAGCCGGTTCGTTTCCTTCCTGCATCTCGTCTTACATTTATCCCCCGTTCCCATTCCGGAATCCATTTCCGTAGAGTTTTACTAGCTACGGCTCGAAAAACCTCGAGAAGGGTCCACCGCCCAGAAAAGTCCGTCGACGAATACGGGCTACTCGCGTTCGCGTTGCTACGCTTCTGGCCGACCTTCCTTGCGAAACTCGCTCTCTACGACCGCCGTACGACCGGTCGTTCGAAACAAATGCCTCCCGCCCTGCTCCGTTTATCGTCCGCCCAACGACTAATTTTCCGACCGAATGCCAAATACTTCTACCGGCTTTTACCCTCCGCCAGGGCCAAAAACCTCCGTCTCCACGTATCTTTCTTATTCTCTCGAAAATATCTGTATCTCTTCGCGTTTCAAAACATTTGCCGCGCTCCAACGTCGAGTCGTGACAACAATTTTAAACGGAATCCAGGTATACTACTTTTATCGTTCGATCGTCGATGTTTTCGGGCAACGACGAATCGGTTCGCATTCGTTTTCACGATCGAACGACCGACGCGAACACGGTCAACGTGTTCTCGGACACGAGATCGCGGTGAATTTTCGAGAAAATATAGCGTGGTATAATTGGAGCAACGCCGCGACACGGCCCAATTACAGAAGTATGCCCGTGCCTTTGTCGGGAACGCGTTTACACGTAAATACGGAGACGCGGCGCGCGATACGACCGAGTATCGAGCATTTGGCTCGTACGACCGGGGGAACGCGGGGCCTCCATTCGTTCCGGCCTTTTCTGTCGCAGTAATAACCTTTCGTCGTCGCGTTGTTATCGCGCTATCGGAAAGGCAATAATTTTTCCATTCTTCCGGCGTCTCGGATCGAGGGGGCTGGCCTCTGTAACGCTATAGGCTACGGTGCGCGCCGCGCCGCGCCGAGCCGCGCGCCGCCTCGAATCTTAACGGAAGGACGAAGATATACGAGCGGCGGGAGGCACGTGGCCGAATCGCGAAAATGTAAATTGAAACGATGACCTGCGTGCAGACAGCGTCGGCCATAATTCTCTTCGGACATCTTCATCCGCACCGGGTGTATTCGCGGTAATTATGTCAGTCTACCGGCTCTCGGTGCGGCCGATCGATCCGCCGGAATAGAAATGATTTACGCTTTGCACTCGGTCGCGTCCCGTTTTCCTATCCTTGTAATTAACACTTGCGCGAAACCCTTCTCTAAATCATACCGATCTACCCCTCGCGCGGCGTCCCTCGTCTCCTCGAGAATCTGAATCGAGAGTCGCCGGGAGAACGCGGAAGAAACGACAGGGACGTATCGGCTGGGCGAGAAGACCCGGCGCAACGATCTCGAAAGCCGCGAGTAAGATTCCGCGGAGACGCGAACGAACCGAACGACGAGAGTAGTAGCGGTCCGCGACGATCGTTATCGCGCCGACTCGTTCCTACGGAAATAATGAATTCTCGGCAAATCTGCCGTATCCGTGGAATAATTTACCTCTTTTAATGCCACTGAAAAGTTTATTCGCATTTACTCGGCGCGGCAAGATTAATCCTTGAATTAACAATAGCCCGCGGCAGTAGCGAAGCTCTCTTCTATATTTTGATCTTTTATCGTACGAGTCGGAGAACCGGCTCGCAGTATTGCGTTGCATTATTCGCCTGTTTTTCGCAAGAACGAACCCGAAGCGAATATTCCGTGGGACGAGAGGTATAGTCGGAGACGAACGAAAGTCGAATACTCGCTTACGACTTAGATCAGCCGTAAAATTGGACACCTGCAGGGGCGGGGAGCGGAGGAGGACGGTGGCGAGAGGAGAAAGAGGTGGAAGAGGAATCCACGGTGTTCGGTTTCGCGCAGACCTCCCCCGGAAACGTATCGCTGGACGAAAGGCACGGTTTCGCCGAGGGACGAACAAATTACGCACGCGACGACCCTCGTCATGCTAAAAATCAGTTGCCGCGTCGAAATCGAATCACGGGTTCTTGAATTACGCTCGCCGGTCTGCCGTGCGCCGGCTTGTAATTAATTTCGATTCCATTCCGGATAATCGACGGCGCCGCGGGAGTTATTTAACGGGCCTGAGACGATTCGGTCGCGGCGGGAACCGCGAGAGCGCGTTCGAATTTCAGAATTCGCGGTCGCAGACGGGTTTTCGCCCAGTAATGAGATCGGTCTCGCGAGGGGAGAATAAAAACGACGATAACGGAGCGGTTTCACGACCTCGTAAACCGTCGAAGGTGATTCGACGGAGCGCGAGTCGCGTATTCGGTTTCCGCGATTCGAGACACGTCTCGACCGCGTTATTATTTAACCCTTTCGGCGAGCTATCTTGCGCCGGATGATACGACGAGATCGGTGCGTCGCGTCGCGTCGCGTCGAGAGGAGAACAAACCAGCAGCGAGTTGTAAAAGGTGTTTACCGTTGAAAGGTGGGCGTTTGCGGGCCACGCACCATGCGTCGCATGGGGGAGCCTTATCTCGACTATATGGGCGTATTGTGCTTCGTAGATTATCATTGAAACCACACCGTTCCACGCCATCCCGGGCCACCGTTTCTCTCTTTTCGTTTCGGGCCAGTCGACGCTCCTCCTTCTCCTCGTCCCCGATAAAACATCGATCTCTCGCTAATGGTACCAGGCCTGCATCGGTCGATAACGTTGACAGGTTTTTATCTAGTGTGCACAAAAGTTCTCGATAACTATGCGCTCGTACCCCTCGCTTCGCGCCGATTCAAATTTCTGGGATTTAGAAGCGCGATCGTACAGGCTGTTTCAAAGGGAAATTACAAGCTCGCCGCGTTCCGACGATCTCGCTCGTTCATGTTTTCAACATCGTCGCTCGGACAAAAATTATTCGAACGTACGAAACTTATCGGAAGAAATTGTTTCGGCGAACAAACGTCGCGTTCGAGGGCCTCGCCGGCCGAGGTATAAACAGGGAACGGAAAACGGAAGTTGCCGGCTGATCCGATAAAAGCGTCCCTCCCGCGAGCGTCTCGGGCTCCGTCTAGATCCCCAAAGTGCCGAGACACCGGCAGGCAACTCTGTCCGCGAAATTGCGGGGGTGTTGGCGATAAGTCGGCGGTTCTCCTGAATCTTTCACGCATCGTAGCACGGTTTGTAAGTCGGTCGAACGCGCGCGAGGAGTCGAGAATTCACAGGTTGAACCGCAGACGCGGCCGCGTAAGAGTCGGAGGGGCTATCGGGAGAGAAAGAGAGACGGCGAGAGAAGGGTGACGAGAGCTAGAGAAAGAAAACCAGAGAGGGAGAGAGAGAGAGAGTTCTCGTTCGAAGGAGAGGACGGTAGGATAGGGTGTGAGAAATGGGTGGAGGAGGACAGAGTAGATTGCTATGAAGTTAGCTGGTTAACTCGACGAAACAACGGTAGCAAGTTAACGCGAGGAGTTGGCGTCAGTTGGCACCAGCGTTGCAGCTGAGAAGCTCGCGAGAGAGAGAGAGAGAGAGAGAGAGAGAGAGAGAGAGAGAGAGAGAAGGCGGGGAGAGAGAGAGAAGGCGGGGAGAGGTGCAAGAGCGAGCGAGGCGGTAGGGGAACAGACCCCGAACCTGGAGTTCTAACTATTTCATTGTTTCATAATTGAAGCATTTGCGGTCTCACCGTTATGCATATATATATCCATTAAAGGGGCTGAAGCGTGAAAACGCGGCGTCGTCGTTGCCGAAACTTGCTTCGTTACCGAAGTAAAACGGAGCGACGGTGTCTTACTTCGGAGCTGCGCGGGACTCTAACGAAGTCGAAGTTGAATTCTGATTTCCTTCGTATTGTCGCCGCGGTCGTAAACGAGGATTCGACCTGTCGATAAACCGGGAGAAGACGCGGCCGGAAGAGCTTCGCGGGTAGCGTCCTAGGACCGGTCCCGAACCGATTCATATTTCATCGGGTCGTTTCGCGAGTTCGCCGGAGACGCGACTCGAACGCGCGCGACCCTGACGATGACCGATGACGACGAACCGAGGCGCAATCTAACTTGCTCCCGACTTGCGGCCGACTCGCGCGCGACCCAGGTTCCTCGTCCTACTTCGGCTGACCGTGAGAGAAGCGAGAACCGTAAGCGATTTTGCTTCTTGTTCGGGAGATCTCGACTTTGGCTTTCGCGGAGAAGATTGTCGCGAGCGCGAGCGTCTTCCGGCCGGGCGGGTTCACGAGTGGCCGACAACGCCTTCTCGAATCGCGCGTTTCACGGTCGAAGCGACGAAAGCGCGATCGAGCGCGAGGGAAACGCGACGGAACGATTTTTACCGTCTCCCAGGCGATTCGCGGATCAACGCGACAACGATTTACGATAAAACCGGTATCGGAGGTTTTGCGCGGATCGATGGGCCCGCAATTAGAACGTTTAAACTCGCAAGAGTTTAAGCCGGCAGTTTCATCCGGACTATAAATTAAATCGAAAAGCTTAAACTTCTCCGCGTTATAAATTGCAAGTAATTCAGTGGAAGCCGGTGCGCGCTCTCGCACGCGACACGTATTTATTTACTTTGTAAAAATATGGTATGCGTAGCCTGCTGTGACACATTAAGATTTTATCGGCGTTACAGGCCGGTCCCGATGCCGATCGTTTTGCTCGTTCGCTCGCGATACAAAGAGAGAGCGCGGAGAGAGAAAGGGAGAGAGAGAGAGAACGCACGCGCCGGATTCCGCTGATAATAGGGTGAATTTTTCCGCGTCGTTGGCAGCGGGACGTACGGGCAATAAAGTGGTCAACCAGAGAATTAGTTTGTGACACGATCGCTCGATTTATGTAAATCGGTTTAATGTCGTCCGGCATCCGTATATTTCGTATTAACGTAATACCTATTCCCGCGTACGCTTCCGACAGATTTGCATGCATTGTCGGGACGGTCAATTAAAATATTCCGGGACAATTTATGTTTCGTCTGCGAGCGTTTTCACGGCCGAAAGCCGCTCCGCGGAGTTTTTCGGATGGAATTTCGCGGCTTCGCGCGTTCCGCCTCCTCTTCCCCAGCCTAACGAACGAAATATTTTCATGGCGATCGTCGGTTCGCGAAAGGACACGTAACGAATTTCGATAATCTTTTTCCGAATTGATTTCGCAGTTGACAAAGAATTTATTTGCTCGTCGATTACAAAAAGAATGTCTAGCAACGCGCGAACGTTTGTCCGGAGCGTGCACGCGCGAGCGCAATAACCACGCGCGTTCGATTGAAATTGGAAATTGGAGTATGTAAATAAATCTGGCTTGTCGGATGTTAAAATTAACGTATCGCGCAACCGTGTGTTTTCGATGCTGCGCAAAACACGCTCGACAACGGTGTGCGCTGGTATAGTTATTGGGGAGCGGCGTGCTTGAGATACGTAATCACCATTGTGCACCTGACTGGACTCGGTGGAATAATTTTGCGGCGAAGATCATCTCGGTAATATAGATCCAACGGAGGCAACGTTGCTTGCTCTTGTTTCGCGCGCGGCTTTCACCGTGAGAAATGTAAATGTTTCAACGTAGAAACCGCCGCGCGCAACGTCAACGACTTTTCAAAAGGAAATCCGTTCCGCTGCGATAATTCCATGCGCGACGTTAACGTTTCCCGGGAACCATCTTCGCGCTCGAGCCGTTCGATTCGGAAAGAAATATTTTCGAACAAATAAATTGGATGGCTCGCGAAACGAAGGACAGGAGTAATTAGCGTAATACAGGACTCGATAACGCGGCAAACGTACGCGGCTGCGAAGCCAATTATGCGATACGCGTGCGACATAATCCTGAGGAATTGCCGACGCTATTGCTGATCCATATTCTGACTTCCGACATTGTTATCTTAGCACCCTGATGCTAATTCTTGATACAGCCAATGAAACCATCGCTCAAAATTCTTGGAACATTAGCCGGATATCCAATCCCGCCGTAACGCGTACGAGAGAACTCCGAGAAATTTAATTAGCAATTTGTCTCTTAGCGAGGATAGGAAGTGGATTATCTCGATCCGAACGCGACGCAGCGTTCGTCGATCTTGGAGGAGGTAGGGCGCGGTTTGGCACCGAGCAATTAAAAAGGGCCACCGAGTTTACTTTGGGGACGAGACTGGCAACTACGCGATCGGAGTCGCACGGTATCGGCGGACCGCAAAATCGTCGTCGTATAATCCCATGCTATCCATGGTGGCCAAGCCATACTTGCACCGTACGAAGCCAAAGTGCTAGTATACGAGTATGGAAGCGACGCATTAGCGAATTAGCGTTTCCTCCCGTTGCAATCAAGGTAATGTGCCACTACGGCACGCGCCTCCCTCTCGCTTCCCCGTCTTTTCGTTGGTACACACGAACGACGGGTTCCCTTTCTCGTGCGTCTACCACCCGGCAGGATTAATAATTCAGAACTCTCGAGGAATACGATCGATCCTCGATCGCGGCCGAATCGAAAAATTTAAACCACCGCCCGATCGTCCGAAGAACCGTCGGCCTCCGCGGAAAATATATTTTCAAACGATTTCCGGCGTCCCTCGAACCCTTCCTAATCGGCCGGCGTAGCCGTGACGATTTGATCGATAAAAATCGTAGTTTCTTTCCGGGAAAGAATAGTTCTAATTGTCGCGGATGCGAGGAAAATGGCAGCGCAAGGAGTTAATCCTGAGGAGAGGCCGCTGCAGGCCGGACGAGTTATCGCGTCGAAACACTCCGGTGGCCGGCAAGCCGCGAGGCTCGGGAAAATCGTGTTTCCACGCCATTGACGTGACCCTGTAGCTATTTCGTCGCACCACGGAAAAAAAACGTTTCATTTCCCGCAACGTACAACGGGAACGGTGATTGAATTCCACGTTTGTCAAAGTGCACAATGCGCCGTTTTTCTCCCCGAGAAATTCGTTTTTCAGGAATTTTAAATTGATTTCAAGGGGGCGACATTCCATCGGCGAACGTTTGTGACGTTGCAATCCGCGATGCAATCCGCGATGCAATACGGATCGCGGCGCGTTTCGGTTTAAGGGAAGCCTCGACCCTTTCGTCGAAACCACGAACAGAGGGTCGAACCTGGCCCGGGGATTATTTTGATTACCACGCCAGTTTATTTTCCGTCGACAGACAACCACGCGTGCAATACTTTCTCTTTCTCTCTGTCTGTCTCTCTCTCTCTCTCTCTCTCTCTCTCTCTCTCTCTCTCTCTCTCTCTATTCTCCGGGTTTACGTAAGAGTTTTCCGACGCGTTGCTCATTGTTACCACTTGTCGTTCGCGTAATCGGTCTGCGCGCGTCTCTGCGATCGAGCGAGAGAACGACTGCACAGCTGTCCACGCGAACACGCGAATTCGCGAATACGCGGTACGACGCGCGTCAAATAATTTCGCAGAGTTGCGCCAGTCGCGCCGATGTGCATCGAACGCGTTTTCCCATTGCTCGTGCAATACGTCCGTTGCGGAATTGTTTTTTTTTTTTTTTTACTGCTGGTCGCCGTGAAATCAGTCGAGAAATTGGGTTATCCGGAGCAAAAAAATGGCTCAGGCTCGTGTTCCTTGGAGCCGATCGTCCGCGGCGGTTCGTTTGAGCATGAAAATTGGAAATTTTTATCCTCTTACGGTGATTCGGTTGACCCGGATGATACGCCGCGGGACCGGGCCGGAACGGATTTCGTATTTCTCGAAATAGCAATCTATTTTCGACAAGCGGATAAGTCGCGGACCGATTAAAATTGGAAAATCTTCGAATCCGGGGCAGCCGGCGTCGAACCGGGCTCCCACCTCCGTTCGACAGGCTCATTAGGGACCGCCTACGGCTGGAGGACGGTCTCGTCCGATTTGTTCGTCTCCTACGCTGAAAAACGTCGAGTTGTCTCGTTAAAACTTTCCTGCAAGAGCATTCGCTGGCCGATCTTATCGCGGCCGATCCACATTCTCATTACCATCGGTCGGAGAGTTTGAAAACTGTGTCGGACTTTGCTGGGAAACAAACTTGCGACAGATTTATTCGTCGCGAGGATTGTTAGAGATCCGAAAAACGACTGGATCTCGACGAAGCGGTCCGATCGACCGGCGGCCTCTTATTTTTCGAGGAAACGTCGTTGCGGCGTTGGCTCGGTTCCGCAAATATTCCGATTTCTTTTCTGGACGGTCGACGACGCGTTAACTCGACGTCGATTCAATATTCGAGCGGTCGTCGAGAATTCGGAGGACGAGGTTGCCAGCGGAAAGCTGGCTCTCGGCTCGCGCGGGTCTCCTCTCGCGGGACAAAAACTGTCAGCCAAGAATTACAAGTGTAAAAATCCGCGCGAGTCGGTTTTTCATCGTGTCCCGATCGTGCACGCAACGCATCCGCCATCTTCGTGCTCGATGTAGCGGACAGGGTCGACTTGTAATCTCTCCATTGTGTCGATGCTGCGACGCGTGTACGCAGATAGGAACGATTCGACCGGTGCAGCCAGCGAATATGCGCGTCCACGCGCGCCTACCTGTCGTCGAACTTCGTCACCGTGATCCGAAGAATTCATCTTGTCCGGGAACGCGCGTTCCTTTCGATTACTGGATCGATCGGTTTTAAGCGTTCCCGAAATGGCCGCGCATCCGGTAAAGGGACGTTGCATTCTGTAAAACGAGAAAAGACGTCTCGCGTAAACCGATTCGCTGCAATTTATAGCGAACCAGTGCCAGTGTATCGTTTCGCCTGTAACGTCGAATTTCTAGCGCCATTGTCTCTATTTCGAAAAGCTTTGCCAAAGTAATTTGCACGTCGCATTTGTCCTGGAGTTTGGTTCGATCGTGATTCTTCTTCGAGGCGGTACGTCTCCCGGAAATTTGGTTATTTTCGAAGGACAAAATACGGGAGAATCGTGGAACGCGTGATTCGCGCGACCTGGCAGCTTTCGCGCGAACAGATCCTGGCGCGTTTCTGTAAAAAGACTTTGATAGATGCAGGTGTTTCCGAGGCTTGTCTCTTAAGAGGCTTCCGTCGAGGCAAGACTCGGTTCGCCTCGATCACCCCACGGGATTGTCGAACAGGATCGCGACAAGTTTGCGGTACACGGGTTGCGCGACGGTTACGCACACGAGTATTTACATCTGGTACCGATGTAGAACACGCGGATATCAGCGCAGCGGCGGCGAAGGGAAGCCGGCCGGAGGGAGAAGAACGATACCTCGGAGCCTCGTAGCTCCGAGCCGCCTCGAGGAGGCTGCCAGGTCTGAACATTGAAAAGTACGTAGGCGCCACGTGTTTGCAGGAAGATGTATCGCGGCGCAACACTCTCTCGAAGTCGCGCAGCTACAGACACGGTCCGGGAACGGGAACGAGAACGGGAACGAGAACGGGAACGAGTACGGGAACGGGAACAGGCTGTCCCTTCCCGTACGTGTCGTTTCGTATACACCGACGTTTACGTCCAAGTGTTCGCGTAGCTACCACTCATAGTCTTCCCTTGGCGGGTTTGTACGAGCGTGACTATACACGTGAACTCCGGGCGAATTCACAATGCAGAGACGCCGTCTTTGGACTGCCCTCTTCCTTCTCGCGCTCCTCGTCCTCGTCCTCGTCGCGTTCCCATCCCTTTCCCGCATCACCGTCCTCGCGCAGCCTGTGTTATTGGATTTGTTCGAAACTTTTCAAATTCGACCGGCGAATGTGTCTAACCCGCGACGTGCCGAGACAGCCGAGACAATTTTTCGAGTGCACCGACCGCGCAGAAATACTTCCCGCAGCGTCTTCGCCGAGCTACGACTCGCCTCTTACAAAACATCCCCGGACGATGACGCGTCGAACGGTTCGGCAAATCGGGATGCGCGTCGGATACACCGTTTTTCCCTTTCGGACGATCGACGTAAAAGTCGGTCGACTCGGTTATGCACTCCAGTCACGAATAACCGGCGCTACCGATATCCGGTCGAAAGAACGTTCATCGAAGGAGCGCGAATTTTTATCGGCGCTGACTCGAACTAACCCTCGGACGACGGACGAACGTTCTTCCGACTATTCGTTCATCGATTTCGCTAAACGTCCACGAAAGAGGATCCAGCGGCTCCGATGAACCGGACCTTGACTTATTTTCCGAGATGTTTGCAAAACGGTCAAGGTCGCTGCAACCGGGTCATCTTTCCTCGATGTTTACCGGAATTTGTTCAAGCGTATTCTCGTAGATATCTCTTGGAGACGTTTCAATCTTTCGCCGTTGAAGCATCGATCGAAGCGATATTCGCCGATATAGAAAAATCCTTGGAACAGCGATTCGAAAGCTTTCGGGAGGATCGAGAATTTAACGAGTTTACCGAACGAGGGAAATTCGCGAAAAATCTAAATAGGAGATAAACCAAGCGACGAGGAAAGCGGATCGAGTCGTGGAACGTCGTCTACGCCGGACATCCGTCAAAGACACCGGTCCACAGCGAAATAATTAGCCGCTAGACGCGAGCCAACGTTCTCGTGTACTCTTTCACCGCGGGTTAATTATTTAACGCTGTTTGGACGGCCGGTTAAGCGAGTTGAATAGTCGTTTAGCCCCGAAACGTTTCTTCCTCGGATGCGGCTACTCCGGGGTGTTGCGTCGACGGTGTCCGGACGCTGCCAAAGAGAGTCCTTTCGCTTCTCCCGTGGCCGTGTCCGCTGATTCTTTCGTCCTGTTTACTTCGCAGCAGAAAGAAAGTACCGCGAATCTCTGCTCTCGCCAGCTCGGGGAGAAAAAGACGAGTGGGGGGAACGAGTGGCCATTGTGTCCCGACGTAACGAGCAGCTACATCACGCGCGCGCGCCCGCTCGCTCCTGTACGCGTACGCGTGGCCAGGTGGCTGGAAAATATTAACGATCTTTTAGCGCGATCGATTTGCCTGGAATCGCTGCGCGAATTCCTGTCGTTCGCGCGCGTAAACACTGTCGAGAACATCGTCCGCTCTTTTAAATCGCGACAGACGAAACGAGCGCTCGCGTTCGCGTTCGCATTTCCGCCGTGCAACCGAGAATCGCAAAAGCGTATCTCATTATCGGGCTAAGCGAGTTCTGTCGTGTTACGGAGCACTTTGTTCGCTCGATACTTTACGCCGAAGGGGCTCCCCGGCGAATTGCCGGCTTAAACAGCGGAAAGTAGACAGGACGCGCGTCGTTCCTCGTAACGCTACCGTTCGACGAGTGTTTTAGTACCCTCCTCGTGATCTCGCGTCGTCGTTGTCGCGCTTCTCGCTACAAGATCAATTACGAAACGTGGAAAATGGGCGCGAGCGCGCGTCGAAGAGAGCTCGAACTGAAACTCTCGAATGCGAGATCGACGGGGACGCGTAGTCGCGCTTTTTAATCTCGCGTTCTCTTCCCGGGCAGTCGGGTAATGGAAAAGTCGGGCCGCTGGCGGCGAGAAGGAAGCAACAGGGATTCGGACACGGAGTGGGATAAAAACGTAGCTACAATTGAGCAATCTCATGATTGGAAAACCTTCCGTGAGAGACCTTCCGCGAGAGGTCTCCGGCCGTGTCTTGGTCGCTGGCTGTCCTCCGAGATAAATCCGTCCAATCCTCCGAGGAGCACCGTTCGCTGTTTATTCACCGGGTTTTCTTTGATTTCGCGAACAACCGAGCCGGTCCTGTTTTCTCGACGACCGGACGTTCCGACTCGCCTCGGTTGCTCCTTTATAAGCACTCCGGGACCACGGTATCGATTAACGTTCGTTCGGCTTTACATTGTATCAAAGTTAAATCCATTCGGAAGATTCGGCTATCCGCGGCGATGCTTTAAAAGCCGCTGCATCTCAATTTTCCTGCGCTTTATCGTGGAATTTCGTAATAACCGAGGTCGAGAGAGAGAGAGAGACGAAGGAACGGCAGTGGTCGGGTACCGCGATCAATTATCGATCATCATTCTTACCGTTTCGGAGAATTCGATTTGAAAGTTTACCGCTGACCTCTCCGCTTCGCGGTTTGCCGGAGCAGTTTGATAGCTGCAATCACTGGCTGTATAGAGAAGTTGCGCCTCTATAGTAGTTCATGTTCCGGGTTCGCCGATGTGTAACTAGAGAAGCAGGGCATCATCTAATTGTCTCGGTGTTTACTCCCAGCGGTTTGTGAAACTCACCAGGAGGGTTTGCGGATCGTGTACGAGCGATTCGAGAGAGAGCACGCTCCTTTGGACCCTTGGCTAGTCAAAGTCTACGCTCTCTGGTTTTTTAAAGTTTTACCGAGTCCCTGCTCCCTCGACCGACCGAGCAGCTGACTTTTTCGCGCGGCCAACGTTGAAACGAGCACCGAAAGGGAGGTGGCTTCGACGCGGTCGTGGAAACGAAAACGAATTCGGTACAGGCGCCGAGAAACGCTACCCCGTAAACAAAGCTCCGGGTTATGAGTAGTACCGATCGTGGAGTAGGAGGAGAAGGACGCGAATACGTCGACGACGACAGGAATCGTTCGGTTAATTTTCCAACGGACCTCCTCGTAACTTGGAGTCGACTCGTTTCTAGCCTCTGGTAATCGACTCGGTTTGTTGCACCTGTTACGAGAACCCGCCGTCCCGTCTCCGTCGCGAGAACAATACTCCTTTATCGTCAAAGACTCGTTGCGAACGGTATTTAAAACAAGTTTTCTTGTGGCATTGGCTCCGCCCAACGATGCCCGTACTTTCGCGCAGATAAAGGATCGGTCATCCGGAGACTGGCTCGTTATACCGTCGCCGGTATTCGTAATAACAAAGAGAGATTTATGCTCGACTCCGACAGACTTTGATATCGTACGCGTTTATTTAGTTTCGCTCCGATCGGTCGCGAACACAATAGCCACCGCGCACCGAAACCCACCGAACCTATTACAGTCGCAACGATTTTATTCCGTCTTGGAGACTTCCGAATCGCGGCAGGGAAAACGCGTCGAATTCTGAGGGAAATCAGAGAACGCTCGAGGACGCGTTACCGAGCCGAAAATATACGAGTTCAAAGTCGAAAATTTGACGCGCGTCTTGACGCGACCGTACGCTCCTCGCTTTGAGCAACGTTTTGTTGCGCCTGTAGCGCGTATAGTAACCCGAGCAACGATTGCGCGGATCCGATTCTCACGACGAAAATTAGTAAATACAGGAAAGTATTCCCTTTACGCGACGAAATTCGGCGAGCGACTCTCATTACACAAAGCTGACTGGCCGGCGGCGCGAACGCGTTAACGATAGTTTTTCTTCCGCGCTCGTTAACAGGAGCGGGCACTTTGATCGAATACCGATCGACGAATGCGGCCGATGGAAATGCAACCGGATATAATGCGCGGCTGAAACTGTTCGGAAATAACGATCCGTCGCGTGCGTCGACGATGGTGGGTCCGATGTTCAAGGTCGATCGATGACCGAACAGGGCCCGCTGACTACTCGGTCGGGGCCGGAACGAGGCGGACGGCGTCGTAGCAAACCGGCTCGAAAAGTACATAGAACCGATTACCGCGAAATTAGCAGCGAGCTCTCGCGCGACCACGATATCGCGGAATGTATTCGCCTATAATAGCCGGCGGTGCAGCCGTTCGAATGATCAACGGGTATCATTGGGATGCGCGGTAATACATTAGCAAAGCCCCGGCGTGGAACGTGCGTTCGCATGATCGCGTGCATCGCGTTTATTTGGTTTTGTAATCACTTACGAATCGCGGCGCCAATAAAATTGATCCCTGGCTAAATAATTCCCAGTTGTCGCTTCGGGATCGATCGGATCGTTTTCTCTCGGGCTTTCTTTCATCGATCGGCGGGATCGGAATCGGGATCGATCGATCGATCGAATCGCGTCGCGTCGCGTCGCGTCGCGCTCGTTTCATGGTTGTCCGCGAACGATACGCTCCGAGAGTAAATCTTCCAGTCGATGACGGACAACGAGAGGCGCGCGCGGACCCCGATCGCATCGGCGGCAGCAAACCGAAAACAGTAATTCGTCAACGCATCCGAACGAATCGTCGGCAGTCTACGTCGCTAATCACTAATTAGCCAATTAGCTCACGCAATTTTGCTAATAACGGCCGCGAATATCGAGCGGATGAATGGCACGACGCACCTGCAGCCACGCTAAAGGGGTATTCAACGAGCAACGATGTTACCGCCGGCTGCCGGCCATCGTCCACCGTCCGGCGTTTCGATTATAGCCCGCGCCGTAATTAGTATTCTATCGACAAACTTGCCACCTTTCGCGGATACGCTAATCAGGCTGATCGCGTTTTGCACCTAAACAATGATACTCGAATGCCACCGCGCCGCGGATCCGCGCGTTCGCGGCCATCGTTCGTCGCGGGTTCGATCGCGAAAGCGAACAAAGTATCGCACGGAGGTCGTAAGTTGCCTGAGCGTTTGCAAACGGAATGCCGCGGGGACGAGGAAATTGGGACAAGCTGTATCTTGTCCCCTTCGGGGAGTCCGATCCGCCGCGTTCTCCGTCGGGTCGTTTACAATATAATTTACGTCGATACGGCTCGCGGGTGCTCGGAAACTTACGATCGTTGCACGGCACTCGCGACTTTTCTAGCCTGTAGAAAATTGACGAACGACGATGGCTGGCCAGGCGACGGTATCGACTGGTCGACGCGTATTCCCGCTGCCCCTGGACCGCTCGATTCCGAATTCGGTCAGAAACAGGTTGCTCGGAACGGCAACGCGCGGCGCAACAGTTCAGCGGGGGTGCAACGACGCGTTTCCATTTCCGTAACACTTAATTTGCACGGAACCGCCGACTACCGACTGCCGGCGTGTCAAAAGTGGAAGTCATCGGCTCGGGCTAACAATTTTCGAGAGGGAAATTCGATGCCGGAGGTGCCGACGCGAAGTTAGCGAAATAACGTCGAGTTACTCCGTGTACATAACAGCCACCAGCAGAGTCGGATGGATCTCTCGTCTGAACAATGCGTCTTTGTCGAATCGCAAATGGTTGTTCCACGCTGGCAAACAGCTGCCGATGCTTAGCCGTGCAGCAGCGATACCGTCTGCGACGTCTGCGTTATTATTTCCAGCGTAAACCGAGCTCGGTTTCTTCGGCCTTATCTAAGCACCCGCGTCTCGCGCTCGCTCCTTCGAGCCTGTACCGCGATCCGCGCGCGTTCCTTCCTAGCTCCGGAGGTTCTCGTTCGCGGGAGGACGAACGGGAGGACCCGTTGCTCGACAATTTCAACAAAAATTGTTCAAACGCGTTCCGCGTCCGTTCGTTCCTCCCAGGAAATTGAAAATGTTTTAGCTCCGCGCGACACTGGTTGCGCGTTGCACGGTTTTCTGTAATTTTCGCGTTCCGGTGCGCGCCGGTGCCGCACACGGGAAACTCGGTTAGAATTCACCGGGTAAACGAAATGTACGAACGTCCGAGATACACGTAGCCTGGCTTTTTTTAAATAATAAATAATCTTACGCGCCGGAGAAACGCCCGGGGACGCGAAACAGAGGAGAAAACTCTCCGGACGCATTTGTCTCGACGTTAACGATATAATTGCAATATCCCATCTCCTGTGACTGTGCTTTTCCGTCGACGCAATTTTGTTTGCTCCTTCCGCCGGCGCGTGTATTCGTTAACGATATTATCGCGATATCGCGTGTATTTCGTCGAGAGGACAGAGAGTCGGAGAGACGGAGCGAAACAGAGAAATAGAGAGCGAGAGAGAAAGAGAGAAAAAGAAAGACTGCTCGCCTCGCAGGCCGGGAAGTCGTAATTTATGCGTAACGTCGCGTGTCTGCGACTCTATTTAACATCTTCTAACGCTGGTTTAGCATCTATTGCGCGCATTGTACCGCGTATTTGCTTATGCAATAAACGTCAAATACCTTTCGTACGGCGGCCGTTCCGCGTTCGATGCAACGCAACGCCTTTCGCGTCTCGAGGACGTCGTCGAGTTGTGTAAGTCGCATCGGTAGAAAACGGTCCAACCGTTATCTAATCTCGGAGAGTCGCTCCGCGTCTTTGCCTCGTCGGCTGGTGCTGCTTGCGGAGAAATATTTACTCGCAAACGCAGCCTTGCCTCCGCGATGTATCCGGCTCGCGGCCGAATTCGTCGTCGCGAGTCCGGCCGTCTCGAATTCCTCTCGTATCGCGTTTCGCGCGGGACCTCTTCCGTCTCCGGGTCGTCGACTTTCGTTTTTCGAAAATACTCGCAACGATCCAGCGAATCCATCTCGGTTGGGTAAATTCCCCTTTTCGAAGTACTCGGCTGGCCCTGACACGGTTCCGAAAACGAGCAGAGTCGGAAGGAAGCATCGGACGATCGAAGCGCAAAGCGATTGCAACCCCGCCGCGTTGTCCGAACGAACCGAGGAAGGCGAAAGAATTAAAGGATAGTGTTTGCTTGCAGATGACAGTCGGCGTGCCGTCCGTCGTAATCGGCGCAGCGATTCGTCGCGATAGGATCGCTCGATCGCCGAAAATGAATAGGATCGAGCTGGACGAGCAAGGGCGATCCGATTGAGCGCGATCAGAGGGCGCGACGAAGACAACGATCTCGCGGAGATACGAATCGGAAAGCTTCGAACAGCGAGGTGGTCCGTTGTCGAGAACGGGGGGGAGGGGTGGAAAGGAAATCGCGGAAAAACCGAGCGCAAACAACGTCGAAGGGACGGCTAATAAACGGGTCTGCGAACGCGTAAACGAGAAGGAGAGAGACAGAGAGAGGGAGAGAGAGAGCGGTTGCGTAGACCGGGCACGGTTGGAGCAGGAGAAACGCGCCGGTACGATCGGTGAGGGATGCGGCCCACGGCCGAACGGTGGGGTCTTTGGGCACCGATAAGGCTTATCCGAAGATACGATGGCCGACTGCTCGGCTGTTGTCGTCAGTCGTAGTGCTCAGGTGGCGTCGACGAGATCGCCGCTCGGTTTAACTCACGCCGATACCGCGGGTTCGCGCCTCTTCCACGTTCGTGCACCGCGATCGCATCCCATCGTTGATCGAGTTCGACCGAGACTGGTCGGCGCGGAATTAACGCCCGCCACGGACCTGCAAGAGGATCTCGAGGAAGAGGAAGCCGTCTGAGCGACCAGGACGGAAAACAGGTTCGGAACACGGCCACGGTAACACGATAAGAGCGCTGCCCGACCATCGGTATCGCGAAACGGACCCAACCCCTGCCCTTCTCTCCCTCTCTCCTCGCCATCGTCGGTCCCCGACGCCTTCTCCCGCGCTCCTCCGAACCTTCCTAGGGTGTGGACACCGCCTTTCGAATCGTAGGACCCGCGACGCGAGCATGCCACCGAAACGCTCTGCTCAGAATTCGAAATATCGTATCTGCAAGAACTCGAACACGATTTCTTTATCAAAATTGGAAAATTTCTCGATAGATCGTTCAACGACAAGTTCGCTAGCTGTTCGATAAATATTTAGAGTTAACCCTCCGTCCGCGATCTTCTTTCCATCTTCTTGCTGTTCCAAGCTTTTACAGACGTGAAATTTTTAAAGTGGTTAAGGAGACGAATAAACGTTGAAAGCAAAGAACACGAATGAAAACGGGAACGACCCGGATTCGATACAGCGCCAACGACCGTCGTCGAAATCCGTCGATAGGCTTCCGATAGGTAAAGCGTTGAAAGCGGTCCGGAAGACTCGAAGTTGTTCGAGAAGCCGGAAAGACGACGCGCAAAGCAAATGCTGGGAAAATTGCATTCGGTCGGGATCGCGTCCAGTGAAAATTAAAAGACCGCGCTTTGGAGATTCGCGTGGAGAGAATTTTGCGATAGCAGGTGTACACTGGAGTTTGCAGCGAGTGTCGTTGCAAAAGCGATTTCCACACCCCGGCGCTCTCTCCTGGCGAGTCTTGTTCGCTCAAAGCGTCTCGAGATTTTAATTTGACGTTTTAACGCGCGAAGTGGTCAACGGTAAAGAGAAGTCGAGGGGAGGAAAGAGAGACCATCCAGAAGTCGGTTCGAGCAAGGAGAGCTTGCCTGCGCGTCGAACGGAGACGGAAAGTGGGAGAAGGAGATAGCTAGCGCGAGCGGCGCGAAGGACAAAAGTGTTAGAGGGTAATCCGAGAGAGCGAGGCTTTCTTTCCTACGAGCTTTCCCCGGCTGGCGGCCCTTCCATTTTGTCTCTCTCTCTCTCTCTTTCTCTCTCTTTCCCTCTCTCGTTCGCCTTCTTTCGGCCCCTTGCTTCGGGAGGCTGGCAGCTCGCGTGCTAAATTATTCGTGACCCCTTTGACACTTGACAGTGGTGGCAGTTCCGGTAATTGTACGTCTATCTTCGCTCTCCAGACAGGAGTTTGACTTTCTTGCGTTCTCGTCGTCGCCCTCCGCGTTACCCGAAAACTCGGGTCGTTCGATCGTTCGGGAAAATTCTGTTGGCTCGTCGACGATACCGATTCGATTCCCGCGGTCTCTTTCGTTGTTCGAATATCGTGGGGTTTTCTTTGGCCGAGCAGCGAATCGACGGCATTTTGTAGTTTATTTTCCAGCTGAAAAAGGAAGGTTCCGAACGGCAATAGAGGGAACGCAAACAAGATATTTAAATGTCCTTCGGCGAACGGTCTCGACGCGAGCGCGGCTCGCCCGGGGTTAAAGCGGAACTGCGCTCGGTGCTCGACGCTCGTACCGTTCGAAACCACGCTTCGTAAAATTCGAGCGGTACGCGTTTAATTTCGGTCGTTGCTTCTCGCCGACGAGCATCGGCGAGCGTCTTCGTATTCGGGATCGCGGAAGAACCTTGGAGATCGACAAATTGTTCGGAAAACGGAGCGACGAAACGTCGCGGACCTCCCCCCGTCTCGTTTTGGATTTTGAACGAGTCGTCGTTTCGTTCCGATGCCGGAAATTCGATCGTTTCGACGCGGAACGAAGGAACCTTGGTCGACGGTACTGCGAAAACGAAAGAGCCGCGCGCGAACTCCGCTAAGAAAACGAAGATCTCGGCAAGGGAGATCGGGGGAGAGGGAAGCCGGAATAAAGGACGAGGGAAGAGTAACGCTATTGGAGATCGGCTGGTTCGCCTATACGAGACGAGTTTCTAATTAAACTGAAACTTTTAATTGACTCGTTGCGAAGCCGTTTCGCGCGGCTCGAGGTGTTCCACGTACGCGCGTTCAGCTGTATCTACGTTCCTCCGATTTCACTAGCTTACACGGGTGCTCCGTCTTCGTGGACTCGCCTTTCGCAGCTCCTTCCACGGTCGGAGGTCCGAGAAAAGGACCTTCTTTACGACCACTTCGTCGCCGGCTAATTAGAGATACGGAATCCGATCGCGTTCCTCCGCTCGAGGAAAACCTTCTCCGAAATATTCGCGCGTCGCACGGAAATTTTTATTTATCGTCCCAGAAGCGACGTCGAAACGGTTTCGAGCCGTTCGAAGTATCCAACGATAAACGTAAAGTTGACGTTGGATAACGCGTTCGAGGAACGAACGCCGCCCGCTCCTCTCCGGACTTTCGTTCTCTCGATGAAAATTCTTTCGGACGTCGCTTCCGGGATATCGCGCGACGAGATAACTCGAGCCGTTTTTACGATAATTAGGATTAGATAATCTCCGGTTAACCTTCTCGAACCACTTTCTTAGACGCGCGTTAGCTTCGCAATAATTAAACTCGACGACTTTGCCCGGCACGCGTAGCGTTCGAACGACAAGAACCGTACCGGGTGTCTCGTAAAGTTGGTAGAAATTTGAAATGGGATACTTGGTTTTCGGGTTATCGACGAGAAAGGCGGACCAATCGCGGCAGAACCTTATTGGACGATTTTTGTTAACGTTGCGAAAGCGAATCGCCGAAATCCGACCCGGTAAAGAATGTTTTGAAACTTGACGAGACACCCTGTACATAGATAGAGATCTCGCGTGTCGCGCAGATCGGACGAGAGTCTATCTGATGGAAGATAACGCTTGTGACTTTTGTTTCTCTTTTTGTAGCGATTCAAGGAACTACGATAACTGGGATCCGTCAGCTTTCCGAACGTTGATCGACGCGTTCGCAGTCGAGCCGTAGCGACCAGTGTCCTTAGATCCGTGCGTAAGTCGGTGTCCTTGGATGAACAGTGCTAGGAAAATCTAATCTGTGCCGAGAATACGGGAAATCTCGAGAGTGTATCGTGAAAATCGAAAAGTGTGATATACAAAGTATAAAGTATAAAGTATAAAGTATAACGTATCGAGCGGTAAAAAGGATCGAAGGGAAAGGAAATAGTGCTTCACGTTCGGTCGATCGATCGATCATTGGAAGTTGTTGGTACGCGTGAACCGGTCGAGTTTGAGGGTTGACGCCTTCAAACCGGAAACGACGAGTAATCCTGTCTTCCTCGAGGATAAGCGAGGCCGAGGGAAGGAGGCACCGAGACCCGGTCGCCAGAAGGACCCCTATGAAAATGTTACAATCGTTGACCGCTTTGGCGGGAAAGATCTCGCCTGGCTCGCCGACCGACAGCAACGCGAACAAGGTACACATGCATAACAACAACAATAACAACAACAACAACGTGGTGCACCATCATCATCCGTACGCGAAGCAACAGCCGCAACAACCTTCGCCGTCGTTGCAGTCCAGCAACGGTGACCAGAAAGAGAACACGTGAGTACCTTTCGATTATTTCATCGTTTGACACTTTATCGACCGGCGATTATTTCAGAATTTTTCTAAGGCCTATAATCCATGACTGAAAACTTTTTAATGGGTCCTTCAAGGCTGACAGCAATTTTTATTGCGGATCAGCAATGCATCCCCAATAATATTGTCTAATAATGTTGTTACAAATTGGAATGTAAAAATAGAATTTTAAGCTTCATTTTGAAAGAGGTCCATGACCTATGATTGAAAACTTTTTAATGGGTCCTTCAAGGCTGACAGCTATTTTTATTGCGGATCACCAATGCATCCCCGATAATATTGTCTAATAATGTTGTTACAAATTGGAATGTAAAAATAGAATTTTAAGCTTCATTTTGAAAGAGGTCCATGATCTATGACTGAAAACTTTTTAATGGGTCTTTCA
>CM052083.1:780806-799676 GCA_028453745.1 Agapostemon virescens
CTTCATTTTGATACAGCGCGAATATTGAAAAGCCTATTAACCCTTTGCACTCGAAGCAATTCCATTCCAAACTTGAAACAATACTTTTAAGTATAATAGCTCTATTGTACATAGTTTATTTCCTTTCGTACATAGGAAATTAATTACTATTGCTCCTACTTAGAAGACTAAAACGGTTAAAGATTTTTTTACTGCAAACCTAGCGATGTAAAAGTTGTTTAAATAATAGTACCGCAATTATTAGTGGCGCCTTAGAGCACCTTAAAATATCGAACAGAATAGAATCGAATAGAAAATTGCTTAAACGACTTTAACACCTTGCTGTACCATTTTCTTTGCGGCTGCGGTCGTTGCAACGTCTTCATCGTCGACACTGTTGCAAAAGAAGCAACAAAATTCAATTTTTTCATACAACTACGTTTGGTTCAACGTTCGAATATCGATAACGTCAAGATAAAATTTGATTTCGACTAAGAAACAGGGCAAAACGTTTGTATTCGACTCGTCGTAACGCGACAAGGGGTTGAGGCTGCCACGAAAAGGTGGAGAAATCGTTTGAATATTTTCCAGCGAACCGAAACGTTTAGTGGAATTCGGTGTTGACTGTTCTCGTTGAGATTTGATCTCGCCGAACAGGTGTCGCGACTCTAATGTCGATGGAAATTAAAGCTCGTTTCCACTGCTTATGTTTTATACCGGCTACTTTTTCCCATTATCTTGTTAGTCGCGGCAGCCTCGGAGCAAAGCTTCGCTTTAATGAAACGGCTGACCCACGGGAATACGCGAAACGGTTCTTCTCCACCGTGTGGAGAAGAAACGAGCGAATGGAAATACCTGTGGCAACAAAGAACAGCGACAAAACTTCGAATCCGAACAACAGCCTCGTTCCACGGAACATATTTTAATTTACTGGCGGACCGTTCGGAATTTAACGCTGTCTTTGACATGGCGCGCACGCGACAGCGTTCCTCTCCCTTATTTTTTTTATCACGGAGATCCTCCCTCTCGTTAAAATTCCAAGAATATTCCCCGGAATTGAAATGAAAAAAGAAAAAACCGGAAAGAATTTCCTCGGAAAATATTCGAACCTCTTCGACAAGAGACTCTCTCGTATTTTTACAAATTCGGAATTTTATATGTTGCTCCGTCGAAAGGAAAAAAGAGGAACCGGATAAAAGCACATATTTATTTTATCGGTTAAACAGTTTAAAAAATTCTGCAGTCGGTCGTCGACTAACGACAAACTCTTCCTGCTGATCATTTGTTGCTTTTGTTTGCGCGCGCAGCGTGTTCCGAACGTCGCATTTTTCGATCATGAAATTGTTAATACAGCCCGCTGCAAATATTTACAGTTGTGGATCGTTGATTACGGGTTAGCCGGTGTACATAAATCGTTAAACAGCGCTGTAGAAACGGTTACAGCGCGGCGTTGAACGATATTCTCTTGTTCCGAGCCGACGGTTACCGGAGAACCCGGCTGCCACGGAATCCAATATCATCCAGAAAAAATACGATCGAGAAAGAAGGCGCGAACGGGGCTGGTGTGAGAAATTAATTTAGACGTACACCGAAACTCGGATCCTTATGTTCCGTAACGGAACGCCGTTACGCCTGCAGAATTCTCCGGTTCTCGGTTCTCGGTCCACGCTCGAGGAATTCCGCCCTTTCGAATATCGCGTTTTACGTTAGGCGGGTGCATATTTTAGAGAGATCTGCTCTCGGCGCGGGGTAGATGAAGGAGATTGGGGAGAAAAGGTGAGAACAGAGGGAACCCGGCGCGCGAACAGAGAGGCGAAGAAAACGAGAGCAGGAGAGAGAGCTGGAGAGAGAGAGAGGAGATTCGGTTAGAGAGAAATGTTGCACGGATGAACCGGAGGGCTGGTCTCGGCTAGGTCTCCTCCCGCATCGAGGAATGTCGCCAAGTTATTTTAGGCTTTCACTCCCTTCCTGCTGCGCGGAGGCCATCGTACGGACCGCGTTTACGCCACGTAACGTAATAACGAAGAAGGACGCGACGACGTATCGCGTTCTTTGCCGTCTTCGCCAAAGGAGGAACACCCTGCTTCGCTCGCAAACCCCTGGCAACACCGACGAAACAACGCCGACAAAAGGCGACCCTAATTTTTCCCTAGTCTCGTCTCGAGCCTCCGCCAATTTCGCCCGGCGCTCGTTCCGTCGCGAGCAAACGCGAATCCGTTTCGTCGAACTTTGCCTGTAACGTACTCGTAACTTTCGGATCTCTCGGTCAACTTCCGGTCAGATTTGTCTGCGAAACGTCTTAGCGTTCCGGAGATTCGTGGCGTTCGCGCGTCGGTATTACGGTATTCTCGCTGTGTGGAGGATTTCGAGCGTAAGCCGCGTTCTGGAGGGATTACTTTTTATCCCAACGTTTCGCAAGCACCGCGGCGAGCTTCGTCGGGCGGTCGAAGACACGCTCCGATACGGTATCGAAAGTTGCGAAAATCGTTTCTCCGGGAAACTCCTCGCGCGCACGGAACCTCGCCGACTTGCTCTCGAAACCGAGCGGCGAGCGACGGAGACGTATCGGCTCGAATCGGTCGCAGAAACGAAAGTAGACGGGAACATTATATTTTCCCATTCGCCGGTCGCGAGGTTAATAAATGTACACTTTCGGGCGGCTAAGCACACGCGTTTACGTTCGATGCGGGAGGGCGAGCACTGTATCAAGTTGCCCCGTAAATTCTCCTTAATAGCTAATACCACGGAAAGCCGCGCAGCCGGCTCATGGAATAATAAGATACTGGCGCGATGAGTAGTTAATTACGGGAAGTGTCGACGCGATCAGCGAGCTGCTCTTCTCAACGCGGCGCGGAGCGGTGTGGAGCGGTGCGGAGCGGTGCGGAGCGGTGCGGAGCGTGTAAGTTCGCGAAGAGGCGCTTAACGCGTGTAGGGAGTCCGATAGGCGGGGTACGGTTAAACGATACGTACGGCTCGAGGGTGGAATACGCTCGACAAAAGGGTCACACCGCGGACCCCGAAGGTCCTACGACCCGGGAGGGTCTTCTTATCTAGATCTGAATGCTTTACTCGCTCGGGGAACTACGTCGAAATTAATTTCTGACTGTCGGCGAGAGTCGAGCTTCCTTCTACCCGGCGACGCTGAACAGGCACGTTTGCTACGTCATGAATTACGCAAATATTTGTTACTCGTTCGTCCACGGACGACGTCTTACCTACCGGGCTTATCGCGGTGTCGTGACGGATCTAGATGCGCGGTTGATAAAGCCCGTCTCGACGATCGCGAACGCTTCCACCTCGACGAACAACCGCTCGTACCTTTTATCATTACACGTTGAATTCTTCTACCTGCTCTGCCGGAAGTTTGCGTCTTTCGCTCGACGCGAACAATTTTCGCCTTCTATGAAAATCTTTCATGATTTTTAATCGCCACGCTGTCTTATGAGCCTAAGCTTTTATCCCGAGGACGTTCGTAATCCAAAAAGAAAAATCCTGGTTCGTATCAGTTGAATTTTTAAAAGACTCTCGAGTGCCCGTCGATCGAACGATTCTAATATTGGAACGCGTAAAGCAACGAATAGCCCGTGTTAACCCCTTCCCGTGCCATTTAGCTCGACGAATCTCGGGCCCAAGCGGTAGGCGTCAACGCGCGCTAAACAGACAAGACTGATGCTCGAGAACAGTCGCAATACAAGCCGCAATGTAAATACCTGTGATGTAGTCAGTTTTACACGTTACTGTTGTTGAGGAAGTAAACTCTAATCCGTTTACTTTTATAGATATTATGAATTTATTATAAATTGTAATAGATAATAGTTTAAAAATATCCGACTATCTGTATGCGAGCCTGGCTCGTGATATTCATGTTTGGCCCGACTATCTGTTCACGAGTCTGACTCGTGATATTCATGTTTGGGCCAAAATCTTCATCACGAGTCTGACTCGTTAAAGTACAGGAAGGGGTTAAAGATTTACGCGTTTAAACGGCGGTGTATCGTCGAAGGACCTTCGCGCGGCAAAAATATTTTCCAAAGTTGGAAACACACGATCGGTGGTTTATTTCTGGATAACGCAGAGTGCCCCAAACGTAAAGCAGTTTTTACATGACAGTTGGTTATTGTTGGGTTGGCGACACCGTTCTTATCGTCTCCGTCATCCGTTGTCGTCGAGGTTGGTTGTGATCGATTGCTCGGTCGAGTCGCACGCCCGATATCGCGTTTCGCGATTAAACCTTGCCTCGTAGCGAAACGAAAGATGTAACGTTCGATGCGCTTCGATGAAAAACCAATCGACGAGCGGCAGCGTCGAGAGTCGGGTCGTTTTCGGGACACCCTGTACCGTGCTGTACTCCCGAGAAGAAAGTTTAGCCACTTTGATCTCCGTTGTCCGAAATCCGGCGGTATATTTATCGATTGCACGGTTCTCGATACGGAAAAGCACGGAAGATCGATTATCGTATCGGAAGCGGCTAAAGATTTAGCACGGTCGCAAGAAAAATGAAATCCGCGATCGTTGGACAACAGCATCGTCCTCCGAGCTTCTTTTCTTCGACGATCTCGAGCCCGAGCGGGATTCCGCGAGCATTGTTACCGCTGTCAAAAGCAGACACGGAAAGCTGTTAAAATCCGCGTGAACTTGCAACACCACGATTCCGCTGGCGCGACTCTCTCTCTTTCTCTCCCTCTCTCTCTCTCTCTCTCTCTCTCCGAAAGATTTCAACAAGCTATTCGCGAGAACGGAGACGTCTCGCAGGGAGAAGAAGATCTCGCTAACAATGTCCGACTTGGCGCGTTTTCTATCCGTTCGAAAGTTCGCCCGATCCCTAACTCTCGTTCGCCGATCATCCCGGAAGTTCTCGGATTAGAACCGCCGCCGTTAGAGAACTATGCGAAACTTGAAAGGCGTCGGCTCCCAGTTTGACGATTCTTGAAACATTTACAGTTTCGTCGAAAACCGGCTTTCGCCCGTGGACGAACTTCGCCGCGTTTGTTCGCGGGTTATCGTTGCGTTTAATCTTTCGCGTACAGCGGGAACCGCGTTAATCGTTCGCCGCGGTTGCCAGCCCGGACTTCCTTTCGCAAACTTTACGGCAGCCGTGCTGCAAAGACGAGAGATCAACCGCGCGGAGAAGCATCGTCCAAGAAATCCGACAAATCCGACAAACGGGCTACGTAACTCGCGGCGAATTTACAAACCTCGGACTGCCTTCTTCTCTCGCGATTCTTCGACGATTCTTTGGCGATTCTTCGGCGATTCTTCGGCGATTCTTTTCCGGAAGATAGTCTCGCAACAGCCGTGTCGGCGAGCCGCGTGTTCGTGGCCGATCACGGGACACGTACCGCCGCGGTATCGCCGGATGGCTCCGGTGCAAAGCTCCAAATTGTATCGTCCTCGCGTGTTCCATGTGTCGGCGACCACCGAGCTCCCTGCTCTCCCTCCCGTTTTCCTCATTTTGGCCACGTATTTCCAGCGGCGCTCGCACCGGGCGACAACAATAATGTCCCAACACGGCCGATCCTTTTTGTCTCGCCCCGCTGATGCGTCCGTAAGCGCGTTACGCTATCGAGACGTCACGTCTGCGACCAGGATGCGCCAAACCGTTGCTTCCTAATCGAAGATTTCGTTGAGAAAAACAGAGGGAAAGGTTACCGGACCGCCTTTATTGCGACCCCTGGACCCTTTTTTCGGAGAGAGATCTCTGACCTGCTCCGACCATCGATTTTATCTCCTCGACATCCGAATTACTTGATCGTAGCTGTTCTACGGTTGTTTTGTTTATCGCCGACACTCGCGCGAACGGCGTCGTACGTTTAAAAGTAAAATTACGAACGGAGGCGTCGGTCGGACTCGCGTTCTCCGTGAGAAATGCGACGTCGGAAGAACATACGTCGTCCGCGTATGACGTAACTCGTCTCGTTTTCACCTAAATCTAACACGTCCGAGCGTCGACAGCGCTCTTCGGCGTCTCGATTCGCTTCAAAGAAGCGGTACACGCGAGATTTCCGACCGAGTTCCAAGTACTTTTGCCCCACGGCGCAGCGGTGTTGTAAATTACGCGACGGCACTTTGTATCGTCGCCGATGATGTTCCGGCACGATGTGTTCGGGCAATCGGAACTCCGATGAAATTTACGAGTTTCCAGAAGATGGAAGGAGCAACGGCTCCCATGAATTTTCCTAAAAATAGGTCGCTTTGATCTCGGGGGATCTCGCGAAGGATGGATCTGTCAACGAGCGCGTTAACGATCGAGGGGGCGGAATCGTTGACGCGAAACTCGTTGCTCCGACGACGTTCCCCGGGAAAAGAGATCGCCGCGACGCGTCGAACGAACTCCGTCGATTCCGTTTCCGGTTGGCTGGCCGATCGCGACGATACGAAGGTTCGGTAACGCGGTAATACGTCGACGATAATCCTTTGAGCTGGCCGGGTTGCGCTATACGATATCGCGAGGCGGAACGAAACGCGATAGCGCTGGGCAACGTTGGAATAGTAGTGCAATTTGTCAGATCTATAAAGCGACCACAAAGTAGGTAGAACCACTGATGGATGCTCGACTTGGGAACGCGGTAATGCGACTCGTAACGCGTTCTCCCGGCCCCATCGCCATCGCCATCGCCATCGCCATCGCCATCGCCATCGCCATTGTCATCGTCGTCGTCATCGTGACAACGGAAAGTCGAATAACTGACGGGGCTGAGCGTGCCTGGCTGCCGTGCTTACGTCTGCGTGTACCTATGTGCGAATGATATTAAACGGAAACGAGAAACGGATCGATATCGCGCGCGGAACCAGCTCCGCTCGGCGCGACGATGTGCCTGCCTGCGTGGCTCGTTGGCCCGCCGGGCGAGCGCAAGCCGGATGCCAATCTTTCGCTCTCAAAAAATTGATTTTCTTCTTCGATTCGACACCCCCCTGTTCGAGCGTTGCCATTACCGTTACCCGTCGATAAGCTTAATCGAATGGCTAAGTACGCCAATAAAGTCTCGTCCATCGACACCTGTTTTTCACCGTACACCGAATCCACTCGAAGCCTGAACTCGTCAAACCGGATTCGAGGCTTTCAGCCACGACTTTTCGAAAGCTCTCCCTTCGAACGATCGGACCGCGTACTTTTACGCTGAATCAAGATTTCCTTCTTCCCGCGATCGTTCTCGCAAGCTGGGAATAATGCGTCGAGACTCTTGAATTCTTTTAACTTGTCCGCGAGCTTTAAATCCCAACAGCCACTTATTTGGAGGAACGAATCGACGAATCTGGATCGCGACAAGTTGACTTTTTGGGAGCATGCGCGGTAATAAAAATCCTGCGAAATAAGCGAAGACGTCGACGGCTCGAGTGGCTCCAGTTTCTCGAACGGTTACCGTTCTCGAATAAATAAACGATATTGGGCAGCCGCATTGAAATCGGTCGGCCTAGAAAGCCTGCTCGGCGGTCGGAGTCGGGGACGTTATTAAGCGAAAGAGAAGAAGGAACTTTTGACCGTTTTAGCGAGGAGGAAAGCAGCCAGAATTCATGCGCTTTCCTGGCACTCGACCGCAGCCTATCAAAGGCGAGAGAAATTCTTCTGACAAAAGAGAACGCGCGTCGGCATTGTTGCCGTCCATTTCCCGATGTTCCAGCTTCGGAATTGAGTACGAACGAGGTTCTCCGTTGTCGCGGCAAGTCGTGTACGAACACTAAAGCCTGAGCTCTTGGCTCTCCCGGCTCTCTCGGCTCTCTCGGCTCGCAAGACGAAAGGGTGTCGCGGGGTTGAAGACGAAAGGAAAAGTTTCTCGTTCCCCCAAGCGACCTACTTCCCGCGTCCATCATGTTTTGTCGCCGACTCTCTTTCTCTCTCTCTCTGTCTCTTGCTCTCTCTCTCTCCCTCTCTCTCTCTGTCTGGTGTTCGTGGGCGTTGTTTACCGAGCGGAGGCCCTTTCGCAAACGGCTGGGAAGGTCTTTGTTGCAAGGGTAGCGATTATAATCGAGCACCGGCGACTATCCTCTGAAGCTTTTCTTGGATCGATCGATTCGTACCCGGTTTCGCACTGCTCACGCAGAAATAGTGCCGACGGTAAACACGATTGATCCGCGCGGCAAGACGCGCGCGGCGTCGTCGCCGAGCGTCTCCTTCGAATTATTAAACTTTGAAACCGACTGGCGAACCACCTGCCCCGTATAAGCGAGTGGTAATTATTTTTGCTCTCCCTTTGTGTCCGCCCGAGGTATTTACAGTATAATTTGCCGTTGGCATCTGGGTCTCGGTGAAAAGCGATCGATTTCGTCGAGGCTGCCTCGTTCCGCTCCCCGCGGATCGTGCGAAACGGCAGAGATACGTCGGTCGATGAATCGTCGGCGACCCTTTCGGAATTGATCCGAGACCTAGACGCTGGGCGCGAACGTAAAATTCTAAAAAAAGTGCTTTTAAACCTGTGCGATTATTTCCTGTACCAAATTTCGTCGAACGAAACCATCGTTCCGTGTAAATGTCAACCATGGAAACGCAACGGAGAACCAGACCTCGTTTTCAATCGTTAATGGGAAGATTTCGGTTTGGCGAATCGCGCAGCTAGGCCAGGCACGGTGGAAAAAGAAGGTCTGGTCGCGAGACAGATGGCTGAACCGATTCGACCGCGTTCCGCGACGCGAGCTATAGGAATAAACGATAAGAAGCGCATACAACTTGACCTAGAGGAAATACATACGTGGTCTAACGTTCTGCAAACACGTACCGACGTTCGCTATCGATCTCGCTTAAAATTGCTGCTTCCCCTACCTTGCGGCCGGCCATTTATAAATTATGTCGCCGCACATTTTCTCACCGTTTCCTCATCACCTCCGACGTAACCGTTAACCAGACGCATCCCTTATCGCTCTCTACCTACCGTTCATAAATTATTATTCGTCCAGAGAAAATATATCCGGTCGGTCGAACCGAACGGCTGTGGATGCCCGTCGGGCAGACGATGACGCGAGAAATCATCGTTACCACTGTCTAATGCATCATGATTAACGAGAACGTCGACATTTCGTACGTGATACATCGCTGGCAAAGTTTTCCGGGCTCGCGCTATCGCCGCGGTATAACAATGTAGCGTTTCCATGACTGTAATCATGAGTAATCGAGCCATTACAGGATCCAACCGATGGTTCGGTGATCCGCTCGATCAATTTTCAATTAGCGTTGTCGATTCGTCGATTTTTTCCCCTCGGTCTCTACCGGCCGACAAACGAATACCGAAAGGAATTAAAAATTAATTCTTCGAGCAGACTCATTGAAATTGTTTGCGCCGCCGATTTTCTCTTTCCGGGCTGTTTTTCCTCGGAGATACGCCGTCGGAGAATTTTCCTCGGGGATCGATGGATCGCGCGGTAGCTTCCGTGCTCGATCCGCATGAAATTTCATCTTTGATTCTCCGGCTTTCGCTGTAGATCCGACCACCGCCGCTCTGCTCCCGCGTTCGGTTGACCCTGCTATCCGCTCGCATTAGCATGTTATTGGGCGGTTGTTTACTTCGGGTTAATCATCGGCTCGACGCCAACGAATCGCAGACAGCCGGAGGAACAGCGCCGCCGAGCGAACAGAAACGATCGGCCAATCCGATTTAGCCAGCCGGCAGGTAAATTCGACGACAGGATCGCGTTTCGACTGGAAAAAAATAGCGAACGCGTGCCTCCGGACAAGCGTTGCGCATCTCGCGCATTTCCTCTTTCGAAATCGAAACAATGCCACCGGGGAGAAGAAGAATCGATATATCGGGCTGCGCTATTTTTCTCTCGGACGTTCCACTGAATTTCGACGGAGCCATCGCTGCCAGATCTTTTGCGGACAGAGTGTAACTAACGTCCGAAATATTTGACGTCTGCGCGAAACCGTTGCTCGAAAATTAGGGGATCGACGGCACTCGTATCTTCGCGTTTCAAATTTTATTTCGAGAGATCCTACAACGGTATCGAAATTTCATTTTCCAAATTCGCCGTTGACGTTTTTCGACGTTCGACGAGTCGAACGAAAGCCGGCAGATATTATCGCGCTTTACGACGAGTCCGTTTAGGATCGCGAGGGAAACCGAGGTCGCGTCGAAACATCGACGAATCTCGATCGTTGGCGCGCAGAGAAGAACGAGCGGATCTCGAGAGGCGGTCTCCAGTCGATTTTAGAATGCGACCCCGTTGGAATTTTCCAACGTTTGCGGTCTCGAATTAAAGAGGGGAGATCCCGCTTTACGATAGGGGCGCTTTCGTTAAAAATTAATCGGGAAATCGTGTCAAAGAATCAACAAAATCGGATCGTTCGCTCGGAGAGAATTCGTTCGACGTCGAGGGGTTTGCTTCGATCGAATTTGACAAGGTTCGAGAGCTCGAATCAAAGGTGCCATTTTAGCGTGACGGAGCGCGTTCGCCGAGACTTCCACCCGCTCGACGAGAGGACTATTTTTCCGTTAGGACGCGGCGATATTAAGAAGGGAGAAGAATATCGTGGGAAAAAGAAAAGAAAAGGGTCGTCGACGGCATGACGTCTTAAAAAGCGTCGCGAGGAGCCTTAATGAACACGGAAGCGAGGGTTGTTACGTGCCGGATAGCGGAGCGGTCACTTTTAATTCCAGATGGCAGCGTCGCGTGTCCCGGCGGTGTTAAAATCTGTAGAACTAAAGGGCACCGCTGTCGGAAAGTTTATTGGAAGGATGGAGAGTTAATTAAACGAATAAATAACGTAACAAAGCCTCTGCGAGGAGCGTAAAAGGGAGCCGACGCGACGCGACGCGGCGCGGCTCGGCACGGCTCGGCACCGCTCGGCGGGGCGCGTCGGAGAATAGGACAGTTTCGCGCTCCTCTTTCAGAGACATTGCTCTGCAAATATACATTCGTATATTCTATGCCGGCGTTCCCCTTCCACCGTTCTCTCTCCGGTTTATCCTATTGCCTTCCGAAAGCGTGCCACGTCCCCTACCCTCGTCATTTTCTCGCTCTTATTGTTTCCGGGTTTTTCTCTTCGCACGCTGTTCGCACGCTGTTCGCACGCTGTTCGCACGGGAAACCGGCGCGCCGCGACATTCGACGAATCGGAGTTCAAAATTGATTCAACGAGCGCTCCGAGCGAAATGAGACATTTCGGAATAGAGGTAGGTCGCTGTTCCGACGCCACTTTCGCAACAATTGCTGATCGAATACGCGCGAATTTGCTTGCCGGGGAACTTTGAAAATTCATGCAGATTCGCCTGTCCGAGCGCACGAACCTAACTCGCATCGAACGGAAAAATTACATTTACGATGCCCTCTTCGCGTTGAAATTTATGCGGTAATAATTTATTTAGCAGTCGTTCCACTTTGCAAAGTCGTTGCGCGTCGAGGTTGTTCGACGATCCCACCGCGGTAAGTTCGTTTAGACCATTTTGGTTCGCTGCCGGGGCCGCTCCTGTTCGATCATCGACGCTCGCTCGTTGCTATGCTCGGCTCATTTTTCATCGAATCTTATCGCGTTCCGGAACCATAAGAGTTTAACGACGCAACCGTGTTATGGAAATCGTATCGGCGAAAGACGAAGCAACGATTTGCAAACGCTAATTTTCAACGTTGGCGGAGGCGATGGCAGAGGCGTTTCGAATATTCGATTCGCGAACTCGTCTCTTAATATTCGCAGCTTGATAAATTTCATCCTCGAGCGCAGCAGCGTTCCATCCACTCGGGAGAATAGATGGAAGGCCGATCGATTTGGTTTGTTGTGCGTAAATCATTAGTTTTATCTCGCTCATCCAGTCCGTGCCGGCGCTTTATCTATCGGGATAACCGGCAGTTCGGCGAAAAAGCCGGCAAAAAATGTTTAAAACAATGGCCCGGTGCCGGTGTTAGGGTCCGTTTCGCCGGTTGCGCTGTTTTCCCCATCGAAAATAGCCTGGCAACAATGGCCGCCGATATACGGACGGCTAACTCGATTGCAGATGTCGATCGAGTTAACGAGAAAATGACGGTCTACGTTTCGCTAACAACGCTGTCTAAGTGCAGTATCGGCTCGTTGATGCGTATCGCGATTTCCCGGAAATACTTGCAATATCCGCGACAAAAATACATTAACACGTTCGCGGCCCAGCGTACGGGACAGCCTAGACCGTAAATCAAAAGCTAATTATTCCAACATCGTGCTCTCGTCGCCACTCGCGTACCAAACGTTTAGAATTAGACCGTTGAACTTTGCGGGGATTAAAAATTATCTGTGCCGATTGCTCGAAATACGAAACACGAAGGAATCTGTGATTTACAAGTTGAAGAATCTTTTACATATCCTGTACATCGATTTTTCCAACATCTCGAAGCGACTCCGGTCGTTTGGTCGAATTTAAAAAAAATGATTCGTTTTTAAACGGTGTACAAACGCGTTTCACGCGACGGTCGGATCGCCATAAATTCTTTGGACGTTTTCATGCGCTATTTTGCAAAACGTTTGCTCGTTTTTCTAATAAACGGAAAAAATTCGCAGTCCAGTCGTGGTTCGAGAATTAAATCGATCGACGATCATCTCGCTGTCGTACAAACCGGCGAAATTGAATTAAATTATATACAGTAGCGGACATAAATTCAAGACGATGATACGCGATTTCGATTATACGCGTAATATACAAGTACTGTCTTTCTATTCTGTTTGATATTTCAAAGTAAGACAGGTATATGTTTCATCTCCTTCATCTCAATGTTGTGATCGTCAAATGTAAACAATGTAGAAGTTTCAGTCGTTTGTTTCCTCTGAACGTTTGTGCGCAGCGGACATTAGTTTAAGACGATCTGCCTAACAAGCAACGTCTATTACGTTCTTTCTATAATTTGCTATATAAATTTTGAAATCGGAGTTTTTTCTTTTGCATATTATTACTATTATGCTGAGAAACATAATAAAAATTTTTGTTGTCAATATGTAAACAAACTATTCATCTGTTACTACCAAAATAAAACCACTGTATTTATGTTTTTCATGTCAATTGAATTATTACTTTCTTCTTTTCTTTTCGTCTTAAACTTTTGTCCGCTGCTGTATTTCATTGAGAAAAATTGCGATCGAAAGAATGCCGCTGCTGCTGCTGCTGTTGCTGCTGCTTTCGGGTGAAAATAACAGATTTTTTTATAGGATCGCGGTGAAAAGTTTAGCTTTTCCGAGGTAATCGCCGGTGAATCGAATTCGACGGTCGAAAGAGACGACGATCCCGGAATTCGCGAGCAACAATGCAGTCGCTCGGACAAAACATTCCGCGCTGCCACAGCCTAGAGTAAATACACTCATTGTCGGTATATTCACGTGTACGTAACCTTCTTTCCGGAGACTCTCGCCGGGGCCAACTCTTTGTTTAAAACGGCAGTGGAAAACCCTACTGGCCAGGCAAATCCTCTTTCCTCGTGGTTCGGGAATGTTTCGAGCGGAAACACTTTGGCAGTGGCTGCGCGGACATCGTGGTAATTATGGGTCGCGTTCGCAGTTGTCCTACGCTGCGTTTCGTCGAGGTGCTCGCAGCTATATCCACCGTTTGTTTTCTTTTTCCACTCGAAGAACGGCGCGCGCGCGTATTCTCGGGGAGAGCGAATCATCGAATTTGCGAACGAAAGAAAACTTCGACGAGCCTTGTCAGAGTCCGGCGCAAACAATAGTTAAATGGCAATCAAACATTTCGGGCGTTCCCGCTAACAAGCAGAAAGGGAGCAGCCACTCTGAATTTCATAGGCGATTCAATAAATTAGGTACGATTTCAAGTTTCTCCGGACGTGCAGCAATTTACCAGTAAACTTGGAAGTGCTTGCTAAATGCGAATCAGAAATAAACGTGGAATCAACGAACCGCTACGCACAGTGATTGTCTTACGGTTAACGGCGAGAAGCAGATAGAGAAACAGAGAGAGAGTATGTGTGTGTGAGAGAGAGAGAGAGAGAGAGAGAGAGAGAGAGAGAGAGAGAGAGAGAGAGAGAGACGAGAAAAGGAGATGGAAGAGAGGAGTAGGAGGAGAAACCGAACAGTTGGGGAGCGGAAAGAGAAACGGTCGACGGGGGTTGGCGGCGGTGGCGGCGGCTCGAGTTTGGTAAAAGTTAAATCTAAGCAAAGTTTACGTTCGCAGGGTCGTTAAAAGTTTTAAGGGATAAAGCACTCTCGCTTTATTGAAAGACTCGTTACAACGGAATTTCAGTCTGGAACCGTTTTGCGATTCATACCGCGAGCGTATCTTAAAGTGGGAGATGGTAGAGAGGTGAGGAGAAGGCCAGAAGGAAGAGGCGAGCGATTGAACGAAACTCGCTGGAGGAGTTTTCGCGAAACGGGCCTGGATAACGGCATCCTGGCTTCCTCTGCTTCGCGTACACAATTAAAAATTCGTTAGCGCGGCCCAGTTCCGCGGATTGTCCGGCCAAAAGCGACGCACGAATCGCGAGGATCGTTTCGATCGTCGAAGACGTCGAACATCCGTTTCGGACGTGGTCGCAATATCGATACAACCTTTGCCTCTGTCCAATCGGAAAATGGGGTCACCGTAAAAATGTTCTCCATTCCACGTGTTTTGCGTGGTAATAATGTTTCGAAGCGTTTAAGGGAGAACGAAGTCTCTCGAGGCCAAGATAAAAACGCCTTTTGAAACGGGGCGAAATTGCGAAAACGCGGCGGAGAGGGAAATAGAATTTGAATTGATTAAAGTTTGTTTGAAATTTCGTTGTCGAGTATCGCGGGTCGGACCGGATGTTACGAAGCAAAGGGTTAATCGATTCGGGTCGGTCAGGTGAGTTTTGTTCTCCTTCCGGTAGATACGATTGAAATATCAGGTCCATCGAGGGTGGCCCAGTTCCAGAACGGATCGCGGGCAGGTTGTCTTTGAAACGGCGGAGCGACTAGCCGAATCGGAAACGACGAATAAACGGAGTCGGCTCCAAAATAGGGGTTAGGATTCTCGAGAGCTCGGCTTGCGGACGAATAAACCGAATGCGCGCACTTGTACGTGCATACAAATGCGTCGGCTAACCGGTAGAACGTATGCAGCTCGAGTCAGGACACCGGTGTCAACTGGATCTAGGTTTTATGGGTTAGCAGGCTCTGCCGGGACGAGGGATTGCGAATTGTAGACGGTCCGGGACCGTTTACGCGTGTCGGGCAACGTTCAACTTTGTCCGAGATAGCGTGTTTCCATTTAAACTTTCGCGAAACCCAAAGTATTCGCGAAAAAGTGTCCTCCGTGTCGCGCGGAGGTTCGTTTAAATTTGCGAATGCCTCGTTCGGCATCCCCCTGCCGCTTTAATATCGAGCCGGTTAAACGGGAATGTTATTTTTTGCGATGTTCGCCGGACACGCGCGTTTCCGTTTCCCGTAGAAAATCGTAGCGGTAGAGTTTCGCTCGCGGTCGTCGAAGAAATCGTTTGGCGAGGGGTTAAGCGATTTTAACCGATCGGTGCACGGGAAAAATACCAAAGCGTAGCGTTTCTCTGAAAAATTCCGGCAACGCGGTCGAATTTTCACGCGGAAACTCTGGGAAACGGGTAATTCGACACTTACCGGGAGACAGCGGGACTAAGGTTCGCGCGTGGGTGGTAGGGATGACACGCAAATTCCGGAATCTAAACATACCCTCGCGGAGGAGAGAGAAAAGGAGAAAGCTCGAACGGCGCGTGTCTCGTGTTTCGCGTTTCGAGTGAGTCACGGGACCCGGCGACCAAAATAGCAGGGTTGTCCGCGGTTTATGAGCCGATTTTTCGCGGACCGGATAATATCGGGTCGATTTCGTTGGACCGAAATCAAGAAAATTCGTCCCGGCATCACGAAATCGTCCCATGAAAAATTAACAATGCCCGCGATTGCCGCGCGGTACGGTCCGGGTTACCGATTCGAAATGTTTTCGTTCGTACAACAAAGATACGCAATAATTGGGACTTTGGAATGTTATCCGACACGTTCGCTAAAATTCTCTGCGATAAACGTTTTATCGGAATCTTTTGAAACAAAGTCGAGAGGGGAATGCAGGCTGAGACGGTGGACGCCCGAACTAAAAGTATAAATAAAATCGATCGCATTGTTACGCAACGTTTATATGGACGGACCGACGGAGGCAAGTACCCTAACTCGAACGCGTTATCGGATCGAATTAAACAATTATTTTGCCCGCGTTTCGTCCGCGTACGACCGCGCTGTTTTCGCGTTTTATCGGTCGACGGATCCGCGCGAATCGAATTTATCGCGTCGCGACCAGCGGTCGCGTATCGGCGAACGATTCGTTATCGCGGGCAAAATATTCCTGATAATTTCTGAGCCGTTGGTAAATAAGAAACAGAGCCCGGAACGATTACGGCGAAGCAGTCGGCGGAGGTACGTACAGAGCCGTGAGCCAACGTAGCTGGCGGGATAGTTTGCCGGTTCGTTCCTTTGATTGGAAATATTCGCTATCTCGATGCTATCGATACGTAATACCGAACGTGATCCTATTCTGCCTCCGCGTAAGCAAAACGAATAAACGGACGGGTGTCGTAGCCACCGTCGATACTAGATTTCGCTGAGGCAACGGGAACTGACACGTTTTTATATTTACCTGCAGAGAGAATGCTCGCAAAACCCGATGGAAAACGAAATCGAACTTCTAATGCTGACGCGACACCCGAAAGTTTTTATTAACCGAATCGGAACGACCGTTCGGTTGCTTCGGGCGAAACGGTTCCGATAGGAGAGACTGCAACTTTGCGTCGGTCTCGACGACGGTTCTCGACGTCGGGGAACGGAATCGAAGAGCGCTCCCCTAAATGCATATTTTTTCCTCACGCGCGCGCTTCCATCGTTTTGTTCTCGGGAACGAATTTGCAAAGCTGATTTTTCGAATCCCGAATGGTCGTAATTGATGGGAGAACGATCGTAGACGAACGAACGAACGTTGGCGCGCACGGTAAAAATAATAACTGCATCTGCGGTTTGTAGTTTGGACGATACGGCGAGCTTTGCCAGGAGGATGTTCGCGAACTATAAGCATCGGCTCATTGGTAAAGCATGGATAACCGGAGTTGCATCGTAGCGTGTTTATAAGCTTACGCGCGCACGCTCGCTACGAGAAAGCAAAGAAACAAGAGGATGGAGCTTCGGTTCATAGCGAGATAGAATCTGAACATGTTGGCTAACCCTGACGGGAGTGTACGCAATTAGGAGAGTATAAATAGGAAAAGTCGATCTGTAGATCGGTTGGTCTGTCACGGTGAGCGACAGCCTAGCTCGTAAAAGCAGACTGGGGGCTGGCTTGCTTCGTATCCGATCACGGGATCTCTATGTTCAAATATAGTGTGTATCTAGAGCATCTTTCTCCGTCCCGTCTCGGTCCATCGTCGCGACCGATCTCCATCATCGTTTTCCAATTCGCGAGCGACAAACCAGCGAGGCGTTTCTCCTCGCTTTTCTTTTTCCACGCGTCTCGTCTCTCGGAAATCGGTCGAAGAGCACGGGACAACGATCCCGCCGTGTCGCGAGCGTATTCGCTCGATTTTCCGGAACAGGTTTTCCATCGCGTTTCATTATTTTCCGCCGACAACGAGTAATCCCTGTCTTTGACTCGTCCGATGACGGAATTAAATTGAACGGTACGCGCGCGGTCCGTCCTTCCGCGGATATTCAATTATAACCAAACACGAGCGACCGCGTGTAACGTTAATGCGTTTCGATGGATCTACAACGGCCGCGCCGCGCCGTTTCCATGAAAAATATCAAATTCTTCGGGGCAGGAAACAACGTTCGAGCGCAGAGAGGCCGAACATTTTTGCGTTTTCGGAACTCATCGCCATAAAATACGAAATACAAACGTTCCTCGAGAGGCGTACATAGAATCGTACATACGACGACCTCGATTTTTTTACCCCGGACCGTTCGATTTCTGTCCATCGTTCCCATGTATACCGGGGCCACCGATATACGTATACAGTCGCTCGCAAAAGTCTGCGCGCGTCCGCCGAATTTCCCAACAAATCCGAAAAAATACCGGCGAAAGATTTCGCGCTTTTCACGTCGGTTGATCGACTCGTACGAAGAGAAACGGATGCTGGGACGAATCGGCAAATTAAACGTACGGCTAGGAGCGTGTATTAAAATTCGCCAAGTTCGTTGCTACGATTATCGGCGTTGTAATAAATAAATCACGGTAAATTACTCGATGCGCTGCAACGCGTAGGCACGAGGCAATCTTTTCGAAGACTTTTCTACGTTTCCGTTTAGATTTTCCATCCGTTCGAGGGAATACAAGAACGCGATTCGAATTAGAATTCGTCCGATCGCGAGACACTGAATTCGTCGACGATCGGATACGTTGTAAACCCGTGCTTCCACACGACGAGCGATCGAAAGACGAGGATCGCTGGACTTTTGCGAGCGACTGTAGACGTATCTTGTCCCACGAGTTGCGAGTTGTGCACTTTTTTTTTATTATTTCATTGAGCTTTTTTATCGTCCACAAAATGGTCCCAGCGTGTCATCTTCGTCGAACAGCCAGCGTTTCGATCCAAAATGGGTCGAGAGGACGCAACCATTGCTATTATAACGCTGTTCGCTCGTCCACCTCCTCGTCCTCCTCCCAATCATTTGTAGTTGAAGCTCGGCCAAGTTTCGATATATCACGAGGCCTCTCAATGAGGTGAAGCCAGCCAGTACGAGCTGCCAAAAGGGCGGGAGTTCTGCGCCGGCTTAATTAAGAATTAATAGTTCGTTCTAGCAAAACAAATTAGCGTGCGTCCACGCGGGGCAGTTCGACTCGCCGCTCGAAACTTGTTTTCCAAGAATGCTCGATGTTTTCGCTCCTATTCGATTCCGTTTTGCGTTTCCGCGCTTCCGGAACTGCGAAATCGTCGTCGTCGTCGTCGTCGTCGTCTGCACGCAAGAAAAACGCTGTTGATTCTTATTTGAGAATGTCTAAAGAATAATCACTAATTTTTCAG
>CM052083.1:799686-879827 GCA_028453745.1 Agapostemon virescens
ATCCGAAATAATAAACAATTTAGCCGTGTCAGCCGTTTTACACAGTACGTGTATAAAAATTTCATGTGGTATGCATGAGATGTCATATTTCGGATCTGAAAAATTAATGATTATTTTTACCATTTTCGCGATTTGGACCCTCCAAATTTCAAAATCGCGCCACGGCTGCAATTCGATTCCGATCGAGCTAAAATTTGGCATACACTCTGCCTACCCATCTAGAAACGTGTTCCCAAAATTATAAAAGAATCGGAGACCTAAAGATTTTTCGCGATTTTAAGAAGGGGGTTACCTTCAATATTTTGCAATATTTGGCAATAATCTTTGAAGTCGTGCCCCGACCAAACTATTAGAGCTATCGACATGAACCAAACGCGAAAATCTTCCTCAAACCTTCCCCTTTAAGAAGAGCTCATCAAAATCAAGGCTAGCATATCAGGGGACTTCGGGAAGCTACCTTTTATCAACCCCAATTTTTCCCATTTTTGTCATTGCTCGCCCCGACATTTCAAAGTCGTGCCACGGCTGCAATTCGATTCCGATCGAGCTAAAATTTGGCATACACTCTGCCTACCCATCTAGAAACGTGTAACCAAAATTACAAAAGAATCGGAGACCTAAAGATTTTTCGCGATTTTAAGAAGGGGTATACCTTCAATATTTAGCGATTTTGTGGCAATATTTGGCAAATCTTTGAAGTCGTGCCCCAGCCAAACTACTAGAGCTATCGACATGAACCAAACGCGAAAATCTTCCTCAAACCTTCCCCTTTAAGAAGAGCTCATCAAAATCAAGGCTAGCATATCAGGGGACTTCGGGAAGCTACCTTTTATCAACCCCAATTTTTCCCATTTTCGCCATTGCTCGCCCCGACATTTCAAAGTCGTGCCACGGCTGCAATTCGATTCCGATCGAGCTAAAATTTGGCATACACTCTGCCTACCCATCTTCGTCTACCCATCTTCATTATCGTCGCGTAGTAAAAAAAATTCGGAAAGTTCGCGCTCTCTGACTTCTGCTCGCGCGCTGGCCGGCGGACAGTCGAACGCTCTCGTTCGAGCGCGTGCTAGTTCGCGCGTTTCGCTCTCATTGGCCAGTCATTTTTCGACCATAACTCGTTAACAAAGTGGCAGATTGAATTTTCGCTAAGGAAAGAGTTGTTTCAAATGACCTCAGGAACACCTCATTTCCCGCTGTCAAATTACTTTTGGGACACCCTCTATGTGAAACGTTTGTACGGACGGGTTTGTCGCTCGAAATTAGGGGACGTCGGGGTTCTTTCTCTAAAATAGAAGAGCACGATCGTGGAAAAGTTGAGCGTGTCGCCATGTGGCCTCGGGATTTCGCGCGGTTGTTAACGCCGCAGGTGCAACGAAGAGCCTGCAAAGTGCGATCGTCGGGTTCTGCTTACCATTCCGATAAAGCGAACGCTCGAATCGCTACAAATAATAATGATCGATTTGAAGTTTTTTTCTCGGACTCTCGTCGGAATCGGGCGCGCGCGCGTGCAGCTCGAAAAATCACAGGTCGGAATTTTTACAAACACACGCGCACGAGTAATAAAATATTTGCGAGATTTAAATATTTCGCTGGATGTTCACACTCTCGGCCCCGGTGTTCGATCAGCAGCCCGACCGTCCTCATATATTTGCTCTTGTCTGTAAATAATGGCTACTCTTTTTTCCTCATTTTTCGCGGCAGCATGATCAACGAATATCCGATAAACGCACCAACGGACCGAGTACATCGATACCGTACAATAACGTCAGATTAATAATTTTCTGGCAAATAGTTACGATAGACCAGACAATATTTCGTTCGACCTCCGCGTCGCTGGAAAATCTGCTGCGTTCGCGAACGCGTTACGGTTACGCGTGCGAACGCGTTGCCTGGACGAGCTGCGCATAGCGACGATAAGAATTAGAATCGAATAAAACGTAAAACGCGATCGAGTTTTGCAAAAATGTTTATCGAACTCAAATTTATTCGCGGTCGAACGGGGAACGTTCGATTTCGCTCCGGTGTTTTCTCCTCGAAGATACTCGCGTTTATCCGCGAAACGAAGCATCGCGTCGACGTTGTCGCACTACGGACGCCGCGGTGTAATTTTTATAAAACCTAGCAGCCGGAGTTTTCCACTCGCGTGTTGCGACTCCGTCGATTCGTCGAACTTTGAACTTTACGATAGAATTTAACCCTTCGCGGACGCGTGTCTACTGGCAATCGTCCAAGCAATCTTCTCGCCGTTCCGCGGTTGCGAATCATTTTTCAAGAAGTTATTACCGTCAAAAAAGTAGCAAACTCGACTAATTTGTACGCTTCGTTTTCCGATACTCGATGCCGTTTTCACAAATGCGTTCCACCGATCGGAGGGTACGTCGAAAACAATTCCCGTTCGCGTAGGATCGATGCCGTTTCATTTGTATTCGAGAGAAACGATCGACCGAGAAACTCGCGTAATTGGCCTACGAATCGGTAAAAATCTAAATTTATGTAAGCATCATCCTCGGCGCTGCGGACGGAGCTACGGCAAGAACAGAATATCTACGAAGGAATTACTACACGGGTAGCGAGATATTACGGTTTGTGGGGCAGAAAGGAACATTCCCATAAAAAACGGTACTCTATCTGGTAGCTAAAGATGAAAGATTGAAACCATTATAGCTTTTTTCTTGAAAACACGTCCCAGCCGTCCCCGGTTCCGGTTGAAACAATCCTCGCAATAAGGAGAGCAGGGTTATTCCGGGGGGATGATTAATCAAGGAGGAAGAGCAAGTGGCGGCTGAGAAAGCCTCTTTATAAGAGGCAATTCGTCCCAGGCGTGACGCATTAAAGGCTCAATCTCGACTGGCGGCGTTTAAAGAAAAAAGGAAGAGGAAAAAACCCGGGGAACTGTTTCCGCTTTCCCCATCTTCTCTCGTCTTCTACCGCCTTCTCTCGTCTTCTCCCGTCTTTTCTCGTTTCTGCTATCCCTCCTCGCGCTCTGCTCGCGAGATCTCGAGGAGTCGAGCGTCGAATCGCGCGGCTGGACTCTTTCTCTGTCTCACTTTCTCTCTCTCTTTTTCTTTTTCTCTGGCGGCAGCAGCGTGTCGCGGGAAGATTCTCGCGATTCCCCATCCCGGATGAATAACCAAAGTTCGAGAAAAACAAAGGGGAGACCGGCCGCTCTGCGAAAGGTAATTCGCGACAGCCGTGTCGGCGACGAACCTTCGGATCCTCTTCGACAAAGCAAAGAGGGAAGCGGCAATCTTGGACGGCTGTGTCTCGTCCCGCTTTGACGGCTTTATGCCCCCGCACGCTCGTAAAGTTATTTTGACTCGGGCCGTCGCAAGCCGAGCGAAGCCCGAGCGAAGCCCGAGCGAAGAACCGATCACCTGGCTCTTGCTCGACCGAGTTTCAATCTCGTTCGGCCCTAGTCGAGCCCCGGTGACTCGACAGAATTTACCGCGAACGGTTAACGGGGGCCTCGATCGCGATCGGGATCGTTCCGTCTCGTTTATGGCGTTCTCGCGCGTTCGTCCCCGAGCCGGCGAAACGAGAACGAACCATTAATAGACGCGCCATTTTGTCGAAGAAACACCGTTCGAGTCTCCAATACGCCGTAGCGTTTTCGACCGTTGAAACCGCTTACAAATGTTCGATCCTTGTTCGACGCGTGTCACGAATACCGGTAAGTCGACGAGATCGGCGTCGATTTTTTAGCGCTTTATCGCTTCTTCGGTTCTTACAAAATAAAAAGCAATTTAGCGGTGACCAACTTGGTTTTCGTTCGGTATTTCGCCACCGTTGAACGACGAATCGAAGCACCGCGAACCGTGGAATTCTCTTTTGCTGAGAAATCTTAAAGAGGAGGACAAATTATTCTTCGCGCCTCGCGGACTCGCTTCTTGTAATTTAATATTTTTATTCGAAGAAAAAACCGGATTCCCGTTGCTAGCAAGACGTATTCTCGTACATCATTGTCGCATCGGAGACGACGATTATTCGCTGGTACGCAGAGTTCTAGCTCCGCTCGAATAACAAGTTGGGAATGGTATATTTTTACTCTCCTTGGGAATGACAGGCGAAGAATCGCGTCTTGCGTAACAAATTTCCATTAAAGGGTCGACGCGGTAGAAAGAAAATCGTAGAGACGCATAAAAGAATTTTTTGCAACGCGCCATTGATAAAGCGTATTCTTTGATACCTGTTACGTTGCGCGATAGCCATTGTTTGTTCAACAAAGGGTATGTCGTAAGCAGTGATGTAGTATCCGCAACGATCCTCATTATCCCTTACCGTGGGCCAGAATCTGTACAGAATGGAAACGTTATCTTCTGATTTACGCGGAGCCATAAAGAAAAGGGAAAACGAAACGTATCGCTTCTGAAACGTACTTTCGCGATCGTAAGCCTGTAGAATTATGTACGACGTTTCTATACTACTCGCAGAGAGAGGCGCGACAATTACATTTTCGTAGACGTTGTTTCGCGGAACATCGAATGTCGAACGAAGTCGTCTTCGATCAAACTGAAAATCAAACGAAACTAATTAAAACTGTCTCTTCGAAATGCGTTTCACCCGTTTGTTAGTCCGCCGAGTCCACTCTCGACTTTTCGATTTTCCGAGTTGCCTTCTCAAACATTTTTTCGTGAAGGTGACGCTCGGCGAAGGATTTCGCGAAGACGCGTCGGCGAATCGTCGATTAGCATCGATATACGACGGAGCTCCGAAACCTCGGAGACGCGAATCGACGAGCGACCGTTTCGAAAGCGAAGCGTCGAGCAGACGCGCGCACGATCATTCCCTTTAGCCTGTTTCGCCGTAAAGTATCGCCCAGTCTTCGGTGCCCGTCTCTCCGTGGTCCTTGTAAAATCTCCGAAAGCTGGCGAGCTTATATTAGCGACGAAGCTTTCAAGCAATTCCGATGGGCTTTGTCGACCAGCCGGAACGCGGGAGCGCAGTCGCATCGGCCTCGATAAACTCGATTTCTTGAGAGCGTTTCGATGTTTATTCCTACACGATTTTTCATCCCTCCGCCTCGCCTCTCGTCTCCTCCCGCGGCCTCGCCGCGTCGGAGGACGAAGGGACGAATCCTCTTTCAGGGAAGACCGCGAACAAAAATTTTCATTCGAATTCAATTCGCGAGCGACCTCTGCCCGCAACAACCCCTCGTTCTTCAAGCAGAATGCTTAATTCTTTTTCTCCGACGCTGGGGGAACGTTAATGCGCCGCGATCTCTGAAACAAATCCACCCCGCCGCGCGCTCACCCTCTCTCTCTCTCGTTCCCTCTCTCGCGCTCTCGTTCCTCCCGCGTTCCGTATCTCCATACGCAAAACTGAATCGCGGATAGATGAAATATCGCTGTAAATAAAATTGATGATTTATAAGCGGCTGGAACAGCAGTTTAGTGGTGGTGCGCGACCGCGTTGTACGTGAACGGGTTTCAACGATTCCGCCACAGAGGTATTCGCTGGATTATTCTTTTGAGCTGGCGCCGAATCAATATGAAATTAATTTCAACGTTGAAACGTATATTAATTCAGAATGCGGATGTTTGTGCGCAATTATGGGATTGCGTGCGAGCGAGCGAGCGAGCGAACGAACGCCGCGCGAGAACACAAAAGAAAAATTAGGAGGAAACGCAGCGATACCGATGAAAACCGCGATACCGCGGCCTTTTTTCACCGGCATACAAATTGGGCGGCCATTATTTGATCCGGCATAGTTGCTCCGTACTCTCCGTCGATGTTCGATCGTGAAAAATTTACGCCGTACAAATTTGATATTGTTTTCCGATCGGATGTAACGCGATACCGAGCGTCCCGCGATTCGCGACGCGTCTCCCTTCGCCGAAACACCGCGAAACTTGGAAACGTTTAAAAACGGGAGCAAACGAACCGATTCGACGGGCGCGTATCAAGCGAAAATTCGCATTGTTGCGGGTATAATGGCGGCCGTCGACCGGGCGAGTATGGCACCGTGTTAGAAGACACAATACATTAGCAAAAATAAAGTCGTGTCGCGAGCACGCTAAAAATTGCGCTTACCGTAATTGCTTGCCGGTTAAAATAATAGAGACTGCAAAGGTTTCAGCCGCGGCACGGAAACGTTAATCTGGCCACTGTTTAGCAGTCCATGGAGACATAGTAACGGGGGTAGCGGCGGCGGTGGCGGTGGCGGTGGCGGTGGTGGTGGTGGTAGTCCTGGGTTCGCATTAATTTCAAGTATTCTCATTTTTCCAGGAGCGCGAACGCGGCGGAGGGAGGACGGGCGTCGCTCGTGAACGCTTTAGAAAGTCGGGTTCCACCGCGTCGTGCATTTTGATAAGGAGAGTTAACGCGGCGCGATGACTTTTCCGCGTCCCCGCCACGGCAGCGCATTCCGCGAGTTTAAATTCGTTCCGTCTCGGCTGACAGAAAATAGAGATTTGTAGGTTCAAGACCGCGAGCGGTCGAGAGGAACCGAAATTAAAGAGCCGGCGAGCGAGCTGTGTTTGGAACGCGGTGCCACGGTTCTCATATCCGTTCGCGGAACGAAATTTTCGACGAGTTGGAACGGAAGTGCGTCTTTTATTCCGAAATTAAATCCACCGTTGAATATTCGAGCATTCTTCTTCGAGCACTCGGGTGCCATCGGACGCGCGTCAGATTTCACGAAACGCTGGCAGAATCGCTTACGTGGCAGTTTCCGCTCGTCGTCGATGCCACGCTCCGATTCGAGCTCGCGTCGCTCGTCCTTCGATCAATCCCGCCTAGGCACTGGCTTCGTTAATCGCTTTATTCCGATGTATTTCTGATCATACTCGATACGCGGCAACCTTCTTGTCGCCTCCGGGTCCGATAAATATAAATTTCGATCAGAGTCGATGGCTGTAAGCTGAGAAATTGGATGAAGCTTTTTAAAGAGCTCCAGATTCGGTAGAGATTTTAATCCATGAAGCGAGAAGGAGAAAGAGAGAGAGAGGGAGAGACGGAACCGATAGTCGTCGGTTTAAAAATTTCTTAAAATAACGCGCATCCTAGGGAGAAAACCGGACGACCACGACCGACCGAATCGAGCAACGTATTTTCGCGTCGGTGCGAGAAAAATCTGGCGTACGTTCGTTCGAGCGAACGACAGGATTCGGTATCGGCCACGTGCGCCCCGGCGCTGGAACGCGTGGCGTTTGTTATCATAAATAGCAGACCGTGCGTATTTCACGGTGAAAGGTGGCCTTTCTCGTGACGTCCGCCTGCGATCCGGAAATTGGCCCCACTGATAAACAACAGGCATACGCAATTCTCGGGGCCAGCGTTTATTAGCTTTTCAGAAAGAGCAAATGCAAACCTCGGAAAGCCGAGCTCTCTGCCAGGTCTGGGATTATTTATGGAGAAAGGAGCGGTTGAAAAATTCATAGAGGAGAACGAACGGTCGCGAGCGTACCCGTTCTCGCGCTCGCACCCGCTCTCTCGCTCTTGTATCCGCTATCCGCTATCCGCACCGGCTACCCGCTACCCGCACCCGCGGGTGGCCACGTTCGCTTCTCATATCCGTCGTAAAACGAATCTCGTAGACACGTGGACGGCGAAAAACGTGATTCAATCGTCGCACGAACAAACGCCGGCCATCCGCTGCTGCTGCGGAAATTGGATCCACCAATAAACTGTCTATGAAGATCATTTTTTTTCTCTTTCTTCTAGCCGGCCAGCTATTCGCGCGCATTTCTATGTTATTCGATCGAGGACGTCACAGGTACTTCGAAAACAAACCTTTTTGCAAGATCGACGCTAACGTTACAAGAAGGGGCGTGGTCTGGAACTTCGAGCAATCCGTGCCGCGAATCGCGGCGTTCGCGCCGATTTCTTGGTTCCCGCGTCGTCGAGCAACGCGCAAGCGTACGCTTACTTTCGGATTAATAATCTCTCGAAAGAGAGGACGACTTCGCTCCGGGGAGGCATCATTATCGGGTGAAACAACGGTCGAAGTATTTCCCGAATAATCGGAAGAGCCGCGGCGGTCGATTTGCAAGTCAGATGTCGTCGTAATTTTGTCCCAGCGATCGGGGGATTTTCATATTTCCGATGATCGCTCGATCCGAAACGTTACGCGAAACCGCGGCGGCGACGGTGGCGGCCGTGTCTTTATCGGTGTCGCTGTCGCGGTCGCGATCGCAACGGTAGTTCGCCGCGTCTGCAGCATCGCGTCGAGTCGAGTCGCGTTCTATTGAATGTATAATTCAAATTTCGTGGTATGAATAATGTGCAATGATGCAGCGGTTCGGTGGCGGACTCGGAGGAGGGTGGAAGACTCGGGGAATGGAAGATCGAGCTATGCGACTGCCGGAGAGAGAACTTTAGCCTCTGCCGCGGGGGTAACGCAATAAATAATAGAGGCGGGGTCGTCCGTTTCTCAGTCACCCCTCAACAACCATCTCTCTGTTGAAATATTCAGGGGTTGTAATGGCCTGGAACTCGCTGCCATTCTGTGATTCACCTGTCGTTCGACCAGCAGATTCGAGTGTTCTTTCGATTTTTGTTTCGTGCTCGCGTTCACCCTGTTCTGTACCGACCCCTCGTAAATGCCCTACGCAACGCCGCTCGCGTTTGATTAATTAATATCGCAGAGTTCGCGGCGAACCGTCCGGCGAGCCGCGAGCGAAGCGCTCGTAGGATCGGAGCGCGAAAAAGAAAATCGTTGCCTGCCTTTTATCGTTGTCGTCGTCGATCGATTCGCGACCGTCCGAAAGTAACTCGCGTTTCGTCCGTTGTTCGTCGTGGCTGTTGTTGTTGGTCGGCGAGAGGCTAGAAAAAAGTATCGAGAACTCCGGTTTACGGTTGTTCGACCGCGTCCGGACGTCGGATCGCGACCGTACGAGTTCGAAAAAGTCTGCGAACGCGGTCGTAGATCGTAAAAGTGCGAGGATCGATCGGAAGTTGGTCCGGCGTCATATTTGGTCGGGGAGAAAGAGATTCCGATATAAGTGGATCGAGGAGGAGTCGAATCGCGCGAAGATCGATAGGGTTTCGCGAGCGGCCTGCCGCCTACGTAAAACGAGACTTCATAGACGAAGTTTCGCCCGTGGAAATCTTTTCTTTTCAACGACAAACTTTACGACTGTTCGCTCACCTCGATCGCCTACAGCCAGCCCCGCTGGTTTCCAACGAAATTCTAGACCGAGAAGAAGCTCTTGCCTCGGATCGGTGGCCGGCCAACTTCGTTGCGCTTTGCAAAGGGGTTCGGCTTAATCCCGCCGAAAGGTCCCGAGAAGATGAGAATCTCGCTGTATCGACCGATCGTTAAATTTTCCAAGAAATCCTCGACGCTAATCCCTCGCGCTCAACGATCGCTCCTCTCCGAAATAGAAATTGTTTTATTCGTGGGGAAAAACGGGAACTCGATCCGCGCGGAATACGGAAAACTGTACCGCCGCCATCGCGGAGACCGGAAGAAAACTTTACGGAAATCTCCCTCGGTTTTGCCGCTCCGTAACTCGCAACCGAATTTCTCTGTCCAACCTTTGACGGATATTTTTCCGCTATGAAATTTTCCAGCACGGGGAATTCGATCGCCTCTTGTCTCGCGGTGCTCTCCATCTTTCTTTCTCTCTCGCTCGCTGTTTAATAATTCGTCGACCCTCTGCCCTTATTTGTCTTGTCATCGATTATGGAAGCAAATGAAGTCAAAATAGGAAAATTGAAGCCGGTCGACGACGGTGAAAAGCGCCGGGTAGAAACATTTTTCATGGTAATTCGAGGCACGAGTAAATATTGAAATGACGGTGCCGGGATCGATCGTACGGATTCAGACTCGCGTTCGGAATTGTTCTTTAAATCATTCGCGCTCGGTATCGCAAAAATGTCTCTGTTTCGTTCGACTTGGGCGTAATCCGATTATCCGACGAGTTACGAAGCGCGCTCTCGTTCGGCCATGTATAATATGACTTTCATCCGTTTATGTTTCCGCTCTCCCTCCCCCTCGCTTGCCCGCGGAGCTGGTCATTTCCTCGCGTAAATAAACGAGCCGCGTAATTTTGCCGGTTCTTGGCCGTAATTTCGAAATTATTCCCTTGGAAATTGGAGAATCCTGCTGCACTTTTGACACGGACGAGAAAGATAGGTCGGTTCCTATGATAAATAGACGCGCAACGACATTAATCCCGAGCCCACCCGCAGCGGTTTCTCGGTGACAATGATAGAACTGGCAGCTCTAACCGCGAGGCAGAGACATAAGCTGCTCCCAAGATATGGCACGATCATTAAACTATTTTCCAGTGGAATCGATTTACGATTATATACCGCCCGGTGCTCGCCGAGCTCGAAATTTAGGATAAGCTTCCCACCGACGTCCGGAAGATGAGACAAAACGACGCCGCCGCCGGTATTTTGAATTTTCGCCTGTGCGCGAAATTTCCTGGGTTTACCTTTACGAGCATCTCGCTTTCTCTCTTTACGGTCGGCGACCTGTCGCGAGCGACGATATCTTTTCGTATACGGAGAAAGTTGCGAAGCTTCTCCACCGACCAGAATATTCCATAGTTTCGCCGTTTCCAACGATTAACCCTCGAATCCGATCCCACGCGTTCTTCGCGCTTCGGCTATTATTTTCGATTCGGAGACTGCAGAATACGAAGAGTACCGGGAAGCTGATGTCTCTAATAATAAATTCCTTTCGTTCCGGAGCGAGTCGATGCACCAACAAGTAGAAAAGTTTAAGCGTTATAAAGGGTTTGCGAAGGTTTATAAATAAACGATGCACGCGTGGTCGCCGCAAGATCTCGCTTCGCTTCGAGGATCACCGCGTCCTTAGAAAATAGCGTTGAAATGCCACGGTTTACTTTGAAGTCGGGTTAGGAGCAGCCACCAAAGAATCGTGCGTTTCGCTATAGCGGCTCGGACATGGAATTAGCCGGAGTAGAAGCCACTCTGCTTGTTCATGGTTGTTGCATGGGTGGTCACCCTCTGTCGGCGTCAATGATGCGCTGTATACAGAGTGAGAGAGAGAGAGCGGGAGAGCGAGAGAGAGGGGGAGAGGGAGAGAGAGAGCGAGAGAATTCGCTCGACGATCGACCGAACGGAATCAAAGCAACCAAAGTATGATTGGACCGCGGCCAGCTGGCCATATAATTGAGCATCGCGTTCCCCACGGCTTGCTCCAGTGTCTCCCATCGGCCGGGCGACACGCGCGACGCGTATAAATCAGAACAATTAGTTGCACGCTCGTACCTCACCGCGCCGCGAAAGTGTTGCGGCACATTTACCACGTGCGAACTTTATGCGTCTCGTCGGAGCCTCGTGTTTCTCGAATCGCGTATCAATCTTTCTCCCCTCGGCTCCGTTCGCGCGACCGTTTCGCCCGTATCAACCGTACCGTCGATAGCGCGCGATCGTTTTTTCCGTTTGTCGTCTAAAAACGAAATGCAAAACGTTAAGCGTAACATGTTAAGCGTAAATCCGAAGCGTGGTTCGAAGGGAGACGATCGCGAGACGACGCGGGAATTGGCTCGAGCACGATCTCGGGTGGCGGACGCGCGTGTGCGTAAATCATGGCAATCGGTTAGAGTCTCGAGCTTCGAGTTCTCGCCGCGACGCGCGATCTTGTACCTACCACCGTATATTCGTCTTGTTTAGACTCGCGAGACGTTAGCGCGATGCATTATCCGACAGCGATCCGAGATTCGATCGCGGGCTTTCCAGAGCTCGTCGGAAACTGTAAAACAATCCCGGGAACTGGAGCGCGAGAACATTTTAATATCATGGTTGGCAAATTCTCAAGAAAACTTTGACGGATTCGGTCATAATTTTCCATCTCGTCGAAAGACGAATTTCGATTCTGGCGAGTGTTTGCGGAAAAGCGCGGAACGATCGACCGGACGAGTACGAAACTTTTCGTCGCCGGCCGATCGCGAAATTGTCGAAAAATCAGGCATTTCGATTTTCCACTCGGGGACGCTAAGTGACCCGTTGCGTGTACACGCGGCGGACGATGAAACTGTTATTTGACGACCTGTATCAACCGAAAGCGTCGCGTCTCTGTCACCCTCCATTCCCGCTGGGAATCGGACGAGTTTGCTTGGTACACGCCGAATGTGCGTACGATGTTGATCGTTTGCCAGGCTAGTAGAAATTATCATCCCCGAGTATACCCGCTGCATAAACGATCGTTGGCCGTGCGCGCAAGCGGCGTTTACCGATGTTACACGCCAGTGGAAACGTCTATGGACGGTTCCTGCCGTGCCGCCGCGAATGCCGCTCTTATTTCGATACGCCCCGTCGATTCCTTTAATCGTTTTTACATCGGGAGCCACGCTACTTTCGAACCAGAAGCTCGGCCGCGCGCGGTTCGCGTGCAGCTGCAGCCGCGATACAGATTGTTTCGTTTCTGGAATCGTTAACGTCGCGCACCGATCAAACGATACCCGCGGCAAACCTAGAACCTAGTACGAGTCTCGAACGTCGGCCCACAAATTTATAACCGGACCGCGGCTTTTACGCGTTTGCGGCGACGTTCGATCGATCGAACGCGAAACAACGAATCGAAGGACCATTCTTCGATAAGCAATTTCCAAAGTACACCCTTCGCGCCGAAGTATCCTCTCGACGCGTTCGTCAACGATATTATCGCAATCTTATTGGTTTTCTCTTCTCGCTCTTTGATGGAACTATATTTTTCATAAACTTGTCACAAAACGTATGCTTTTGGGCGATCGCGATCCGGACAGACTCGGCGAATTTTGGCGAATAATTTCGGAGCGAGCGTAATCGGGGGATCGCTCGCGGGGCAGCGTTCTCGATAAAAGAAGCGCGGAGCAAGATCGCGATTCGCGCGACTCGATTCGCATCCAGCAGAACGGTTGGATGGATGTGAAGAGCGCGGGGCACGCGCGGCATCCTTCCAGCGCATATTCGTGTAATTGCAAAAGTTATCGCCGCGCGGCGGCCGAAAACGCGAGTGCCCTCCGGAAAAGCACGCCGCGTTATTACCGGTCAAGTATTTCCGTCGCGACGTCGCCGCGAGAGCGCTGCGAAAGCTGCGTCGCTCCCGGTTACGTAATTGATCCCATAGTACGCGACTGCGACTGCGATCTGCCAATTTCGAGTGACGGATGACCCCGCGAACCGCGACCAAAGTCAGCCTCCGATGGATAGACGCTGACGGATCTCGTCGACGGAACGACGCGCCATCGAATTTTTCCGAAATCGAACGACAGCGACGCGTTGTCTTCGTCGAGTACTCGTTGCCGTAAGATCGCGAATACGAGGCTCTGTCGCGAATGCCGAAAAGTCGGATTACAAATGTTTCGTTTCAGACTCTGCGCGATTACGGTCGGTGCATAGGTTCGAAATGCTCTAGGCACTGTAAGCTCGATAAGCTCTGCGCCAGCTATATGAAACTTTCTAGTTAATAAAGCGACTCGATCCTGATCCTGGCTTTTATCGAATAAGCCATAATATGTAGAATTTGCATAGAGATCCTTGGTTTACACGGAGCGTACGACGCAGAGCGAAAAACGAATCGAGAGAGTCGTTCGTCCTTTCGGCGACCCGACGCGAGCGCCGAAAGCGTCTTCTCGCGAGAGGCTGGATTTTTTTTCGGTTTTTTGCGAATCCAGCGAACGAGGGTAATCGTTAAACGACGAAGTAAATTTGCCGCTGTACGCTCGAAAGTTCCACGCGATCGGCGGAGAAATATCCTTGTCGACTGGTTCTCGCGAATTGAAGAAAATCGATAAGACCGTCGACATCTCGTGCACCCCCAAAAGTCCCATAGTAATCACGTGGCGTGAGGTACAGTCGTTAGAAGAGCTTTGTGGTATAAGCGAAACCTGCGAGAGAGCGAGGAGGTTCTGAAATTAGGGGGCAATTCCCCCAGTGCTTTCGGTTCAACTTCCACCGAGGGGTACTGCCTCTCTCCTTCTACACGTGAACCCAGCCGACAGGCGCATGCATATACACGCTCCGCTCCGTTCCGTTCCGTTCCGTTCCGTTCCGTTCCGTTCCGTTCCGCTCCGCGCCGCGCCGGTCAAAAGTACCAGCTTCGAGACAGTCGTATCTATGCGAATTGAATGCTAACGAGCGCGAAATTGCGACCGCTCGGCGACGACCTCTGTGACGGAAATTTTAAACGGCCGGCTCTCGCGCGTTTACGCTCCCGAAAATGTCGGCCAACCAGCCACCGAATAGACCAAATTAGTTTCCGACAACTCGCGGAACCTCGAGCACCTTCCGCCCGGAGAATCGTCGGGATCGTTGGTAATAAAATCTACCGGCAAGAAGGACGAGCTTTTCTTATTTGGGTCGCGCGTCCTTTCTCCGGTTGTCACCGAGCGTGGCGTATTCGCGACGCCGCGCGACGGTACTCGCCAAAGACAAACTTCGTTAAGATTAAACCGTCCCGATAAGAAGTCGAAGCGTCGTCGGCGAAAGAGAAATTCGATCGAACCGGACACGATCGTGGCGAAAAAGGAAACAGCTGTTCGCCGGGAGATACGGGAACGTCGCGCGCGTTCGTATTCCTCGATAAGACGACGCCCTTATCGATCGCGTCGCAAGGATCAGCTTGTTCGATAAAAAGGCGCGGCGGACGATTAAACGTCGCGCCGCGTCACGTGTTTTTCCCGGACTCGATGATTAATTCGCGACCGGCGTGTTCCTCCCCCGGATCGCGCCCTCGTCGCTTCGAACTCGTCGATTCCTCGTGACCGAAGCGTATTTCCCGTCGACCGGTGCTTATTCCCGTTACAAGCGATACGTCTCCCGGTGTGTTTCTGCGTTCATTTAGATGACAATCGTGGCCAGAGACATTTTATTACGAACTATCACGAAGTTCGCCCTCCCTCCTACTCCTCCTCCTCCTCCTCCTCGGTTTCCGCGTATTTGCCGCGCGCGTTTCTACCCTCTTTCATCGTAATGCGCACGCACACACCGATCGGCTATATTAATGGCTTCCCCCCGTGGCTCTTCGATCCGCCGTGTACGCTCGAGATTAATTAGGACATTTCTTTCCGAGGTCTAACGCGCTCGAAAAAAAAATTGTCGAGTGCCAGAATATTTCGGGGGAGAGAAGAATGAATGCGGAAGAGACGCGGGCCGTTGACCCCTTGCGGTTCCGTTCAATCGCCGCTGACGAATGCAACGATACGTTTCATTATTCTTTTTTCTTTTTCGTATCGGACCGCGGATCCTTGCGCCAAATGAAAATCTTTTGCGTCGTTCGCATCGATCGGAACTTCTTATCGACGTCTATTGTACGAGCCGCGAACTGCCAGCGATCGAATCGAATTTTATTTCCGTTTAAAGGAAATTATTGACACCGATATTCGTTGGACTCTGTTCAAAATCTACGATACGAGTTCCTCGATTCCATAAAATCAAAGAAACTTATCGGAAACGATAGGATTTACGATATCGGGAGTGCTCCGACATTCGCGCGTTCAACAGATCCCAACGAAGTTCCCTGTACTCGATGTGTTAGCGCAAATATTAATTTGTAAATCTAAACAAGCGATTCCACCGAGCGTGTCGATCGTTTCAACGAGTCGAGGACGATACGGTATCCGGTAAGTCTTTGGATCGGCTAATTTTTCACGAGATACCGTTTGCAAATACGAAGCGGCGGGCTTGTGCGGGCTTGAACGCGAAAACTTGCCAAGACCGAAAGTCGCGAAGGGTTAAGAATAGTCAAGATACGCGGCGGGACCATCCGCGTTCATAAAAGCATATTTGGCTCGGTATTTCTGCACCGGTTTCCGTGTACAGGTGTGCAGGTGTGCACACGCCGAGCGTACGCGTGTAGGTACGTCAGCAGCGGAACCGCTCGAATTTCTTCGCGCCGCAACATCGTTAAGGTTCCCCCGAGAGTCCTCGAAGAAACGAGAGGAGGCGCAGTTCCGCCGGCGCTGTTATAACGTCTACCTTCGGTTCTTTATTCGTCGGTAATGGTATTCCCGTTCGTTCGTCGCGCAGGAACCCGTCGTGCTGCGGAATCGCGGCCCGGAGACCCGCGATCGACCGAGAAATTCCGTCGGCGACAATGTTATCGAGAAATATTTCCACCCGAGCCCGGATACATCGAGAACCCGCGAAAGAAACCGGAGACTCGTCCCTGACGAGCTCCGCGGCCTACTCGTTATTCAAGCTGCTCCGTCGACGCGAGCTACACTCGACGTTGCACCGTCCCTGCTCGCTTAAAACCCACGGATCGTCTCGCGCTGGTCGAAAATGCCATTCCATTTGTTTATCGTTGCATAGCGTCACCGTGCCGCTCCGAAGAACCGAATCGACTCTTGACCGATCGCGTAAAACGTAGCTTTTAACTTCGAGAGCGAGTATGCAGTCGTACCGCGAATACCTTTGTACTGCTCGCGGTTTTTAACGGAGAACCGCAGAAATTTTACGGCGGCGGTATAATCTCTTTATCAAAGGGGTGGGAAGAGCTTGCGCAGCGAAAGGGTAACTTAAGAGGGTGTATTTCAAGTTTTAATTTAAACGAAGCAACGAACGTCGCGCGGTTTATGGAACAGGAGACAACGTTGTCTCCTGCGACGAAAATATTTCTGTCAACGATGATATCGATCTTTCTGTGAGGGTCTGCAACGCGCAAGAAGGTCGCAAATTTCGTCTGCTTTTAAATTTCGATTTCGCCAAAGATATTACTTCGATACACTTCGACGTTATCGAATTTTTGAGGCTGCTGCTCGGGCATTGAAAGGGTTGTATATTGGAATTTCGGTTGCACGGGCGTACGACCGAGAGCGTAATGGATTTTAATTGGACGAATATTCGGAGGAGTCCGCGAACGGGTTTTTAAAGTAATCGTCGCGATGATTCAGCCGGTCTGCGACTCTGGGTAGCCATGATACAATTACACGGTGGACGCCATATGGCGTACAAAATGCTCTCGTCGCTGATAAGATAAGGCTGTGCATTCGGTCTTATCGGGGGATATAGCTACATCGGGTCGTGATGGGACATACCTCTTTTTTTCTATATTTTTTTAATCCGCCGGTATCAGGTTCTCCGCCACGGTCTCTCTCTCTCTTTCTCTCTTTCTCTGTCTCTCTTTCCGTCCATCTCTGTTCCCTTTCACCGAGGAAAATGAAAACGAGGTCCGTTGGCGCGGACTCGACGCGAGAATGGTCATCTGTTCCGTAGAAATAAAATAATTGATCCGGTAACGCGCATGCCTGTCGCATAGACGACGCGACGACGCGACGTCGCGACGTCGAGTCCGATTGGAAAAGCACGGTATCGGAACTCGCGCCGCGGCCTCGTTTCGATCCGGTGTTCGTCTTTTCATCGAATTTTCCTCGATCGAATGCCGCCGCTAGGTCGAGAATAGATTGATTCGCAACGACGAATCGCAGCGCGGCAGAACCTTCGTCGTGGATCGAGGAAACTCGTCGGACACCGCGAAAGATTTTGCCGGTCGCGAATTCCGCGGCGCCGAAATAGACGACGCGCAAACACTCTCGCTGTTCTATACTCATCCGGCCGCTGATTGAAATTCCAAGTATCGCTGTATCGATCGAACGCGCGGACGTTTCTGGCACGACCCAGCACCGTGCTATTTTCATATAGATCTTGGCTTTCCTGCCAATCGATTAATCATCGCGACTCGCGTTTTCACCTACCTGTGGAGAAGCGATCGGTAGTCCACCGTTTTTAATCGTTTCGTTCGTTCTCGGTGACCGGGTTTCTCGTCGTCGACGCATTTGCGGCAACGAGACGTCGATCGTTCGAGAAAGGAACCGATCGAATTAAAATCGTCCATCGACGAGCAACGACGTTTCCACAGGATCGACGGCGAGCACCGTTTCCATTCGGAAGGTATCCAATTTGAGGAGCACTCGTCGCTCCGAACAACGTCATCCTCCGATTAGATAATTCTCTCCGTTATTACGTTCATTATCGAGAACGCTTGTTCCTTTTTTATCGCCTCTCGAGATAAGATATTCGGTTCGGTTCTAATCAAACAGTGGTATCGGTGCCGGAAGAGGGCAAAGAGGACAAGAATTTCATACGGTTTTATCATATCTCTCTCTCTCTCTCTCTCCCTCCCTTACTCTCTCGCTTCTTCTTTTTGGATCCCATCCGATCCGATCTCTAATAAGACGTTTCGTTAATATATAATATATTCAGGAGGTGAAATATTAAATATTCAAACGAGCGATCGATCACCGCCTCGAAGAGCGGCCGGAAGATGATTGAACATCATCCCCTGACGCGAGGCAAGAAGTAGGGTCTGTCGCGGTAAAATGGAATCAAGTCGAACCTAATACGGCCCTATCTCCAATGACAAACTCATTTTTCATGACTTATCCTCGCTCGAGATGCCAGCATGATAGATCGAGGTTTGCTCGGTCAAGACAAATTTAAATTTAATCATCTATCAGAGGCGGCCTGCGATCGCGGCAGGACGCGGGATCACGCGCGCTCCAACGATTACGCATTCAAAAGCGTGTCGGCGCGCCGGCGGCGAGCTGCCACCAATGTCGCTGTCGAACTTCACCCTCGATCGTTAGCCTCCGCTCGGCAATTACGATCTCTCCGAGATTTTCGATTCCCCCCGAATACCTCCCCATGATTCTTCGAAACAAAAGTTGAACGGTCTCGGGAGACGCGAGGGGAACATTTATCGGATTGGAAACGCAACAAATTAAGAAACTACCGTTTCCCCGAAGAAACGGTCCTTTCGAATCGCGCAAGCGCTGAAAATTGGTTCGCGAAGCGGTTCAGAGTTTGCGCGCCGCCGGGAACCAGATGATTTTTTCGCTGTTTACAATCGTTCATTATTTTCTCGTAGCCAGCGCGCCGCGATCGATGATATGGTTGCAATTTAACGTTGTGGACGGTTACCAGGCCAACGGTAAACTCTCCTGTTCCCGAGGATTGAATTTCGTTTGAATTTGTATTACCGCACCATGTTAAAGCGTCTCGCCCGTAAACAATTCCGTTCGACTTTAATTCTTCCGGTTTATAATAATCGGCTCGGGTTCGCCGAGAAAATTCGTCGGTCTCGAACGATTATCGCGATCGTTGCACCGTTTAGGACGAGTGGACGAGACGCTCGCTCGTATTATGTTACACCGTGATAGCGCTTATCGAGAAGCCGGTCTCCTCCGGCTTGTTTGAATGGAATTTTCCGGGGTTGAGTTATCAGTGATCAAACATCGATAAAACTCGACTACGACGAGGAGGACGAGGACGACGACGACAACGACGACGACGTAGAGCGTCGTCGATCATCGAACGACCAAAGTGACGACCATAAATTGTCCCCGGTCATAAATGCTCGCTTCGCGTAGACGCGCGAATCGTCCGAGCTCGAAGGGCTACGGATACGAAGGAAAAACTCGGAAAATTTCCTTCTTGGAAATCGTTGGCGCACGGTTTTACGTTGCGTCGACGAGGCGGGCGAACGATATTTCGACAAGAAGAAATTGTTTAGAACGGGCAGGAGATTCCGCTGGACTCTCGTTTATTTCCGGTTCGAAATACCGTTTAGATTTTCATCCAAATGGCCATTGGCCGGTAGGTTTGAAACCGCCTCCGCGAGCGAACAAAGGAACAGGACCGACGAAATGGCCACCGAGCGGACCGTGCCAGCGGGTCGAGCTCGGTAGCGCGTTCCCGCTTAATTTTCGAAATTACTATTAAGGCTGAAAGAGAAACAGGGAAAGGGGAAAAGGGGAAAGGAGAAGAAGAGGAAAGAAGCTGGAACGTTGGCGAGCAATTTTTGTAAATGCGTGAGCGAAACGAGAACGGCGCGGCGCGGCACGGAGCGGAGCGGCATGGCACGGCGTGGCGTACGCATAGTTGGATAGTATCACGTCCAATTTCCAGGGAGTAAAATTACTCGAAGCCAGGCCGCGAAGCGTAAAGCAGTAATTGCCATTTACTCGTACCGGCCAGTGGTCACCGAATATTCCATTAATGATTTAGGGCGGCACTTTCGTCGGTACAGACCCCACTCGTCGGACAAAATTTCCGGAACGATAATTTATCGAGCATTTAACGATCTTTCAATAAAGAGTGAGTCAGCGGCTCGGCAAACGAAACGTTTAATTTACGTTAATGACGTACCGCTGGTAAATTAATTAGAAATTGATACGGCCTGCCACTTGTCAACGTCGAAACTATAACGTTGTTCGTTCGAAACGAATTCATTAAAATTTTGCTGGCTATCGTCTCGCTGACAAATCGATCCGGTCGCTTCCTCGATTATTATTTTCATCGGAAACGATCGGTTCCGCGCTCGTTTTGTTTCGCGAATGTTCGCGCGCGCGCGCGCGTGCTCTTTACCGCCAGGCGAAAAAAATACGGTGCAATCGTAGTTTATAGGATCGTTTTCCACGAAGGAATTCACCGCGTTTTTTTTTTGTTTTTAGCAATGTCGCGAAAATGTTCCGAACCGTGTTCATTCGTTGTTGTTTCGATCCGCGGCGATGCCCGATTATTCGCCCCCGTAAAATTCTCGAATTCCGATGGTCGTTCGTCGAGAGCGGGCATTTTTAATAGGTGCCAGTACCGCTCGAAACTGCTCCCGGAACAAGTTCGATGGCGGTTTAGCGGACAGAAAGCGTATCGACACGTATTCGCGAAGTTGCATCTTTCGCCGAGGCTGCTTTGGTGGCTGCTGAATGCGCATTCATCGGCAATTTCGCGTGGAACAGTTTGCGAGGCGGGAACGCGAGGAGCGACAAGTTCTGCATACCCTCCATATGCAGCGCGAAACGTGCGGCCACGAAGAGCTATTCTTGTTGTTGGTTGAATTACATTTCCAGAATTTCCAATGCGACCAGTGCGCAACTTCGACGACGAATCGCCGAAGAATCGACCGACGCTCACGCTCACGCGGGGCGACCCTTCTTACCGATTCGTCGCTGCCTCTGGATCGTTTCCCCGGATTTATATCGAATCCATGCGAACAACTTGACTTTTAAACGCCTTCGTCGAGTACCATCGGAACGATATTCTCTCTCGGCCGATTAAAATTTATGGCGAACTCTAAACGAGGCGGTGCTCTTGATTTTACAGCAACCGGACGCGCTCGACACCGGAGGACGCTATTTTTCTCGAAAGCGTTCGAAAGCGACTCTTTCCCGTTGGTTGGCAGCTCGACGCGTTGCGGCGACGCGTCTTAAATTTATGTTATTTTAAAAAGCTACTCGAGGAGAGTCGGGATGAGAACCGCTGGCCAGCGGATCGTGCCGGTGGAACGGCTCCGGGGGTGAAAGAGAGGGTTGGCTCGATCGACGACTATAAATCAGGAAGGACACGCGAAGCTCGCCGTTCTTCCTGCCTCTATCGGGACAAACTCCTTCCAGGAGCGCGCTTCCACGGAAGTATCGACCAGCGGATAGAGAAAACTGAACTGCAGGCCGCATTCCTCGGTCCCCGCGGCGGGGCGCTTTACCGGAGATCCGGCGCCCTTCGACATTAAATTTACAAAAGGAATGCTCAACGTTTCCCGTCGTTCACGACGTCGTTATCGCATGACGCGCGACGTAATTGCCGCGACGGACGTGTCTCGATCCTGCGATACACCCTGGGGGAAACACGGCTGTAGAATTTTGCAGCGCTATACCCGGCTGTCGTTCCTCTTTAATACCGTCGCCGAAAAATCGATCGATTCTCTCGCAACTCGTTCTTTCTTTCCGCCAGGAGAGATTCGAGCCGGAAAACATTTCGGGAACTCGTACCAGGGATCGCACGACGGCAACGCGTCCGTCGGTCGACGATCGACGTCGATTCGTCTTTCGAAACCGATTCGAGACGAAGACGGAAGCTTCGTTCGAAACGGTCGCGTAAACGAAGGCGCGAACGGTCGAAACGAACTCCGACGAGGAAACTGGCGGGGCTGAAAGTATTCGCAGAGTCGAAAAGAATCGAATTCAACGGCAGCCAAATCCAGAGGCTAGGATTTTCCTTCGACGGACTCCGGAGAAGACGAATCCCACGGTTTTACGAAGCTCCGTGTAATAAAGGGGCGGACACGGCGAACAACGGGAGCCGGGCATGCAATCGTTCCAGCATGCAGCAAATTTTGGAGCGAATAACAAAAGCCGGACAGCGTGTTTGGCTATGTCGCGTGTACCGGCACAATGGCTCGATTCATAATTTGAATAGCGGCAGTTTCGGCGCTTGCCGGTCGATACAAATGAACTGGTGAAAAAGTTTTCGTCGTACGGTGGCTCGGCTTTGGCGTTGGCAAGTGGCTTTGTTCACCGGATTAATTAAATACGCGCGTTGAACTCGTTACCATACGTTCCTCCCATTAGCACGCCCGGTTGAACTTGTTACCTAAGCAACGATGTTCACGGCTCGCGGATCCCGCGGAGAAGTTCGAATCGTTGCAATTAGTCTAGGAAAAAACCGACCGGTCTTTACGTGTCAGCGAATCGCGGAGTGTGCCGATCCGTTTCTTTTTCATTAATTCCTTAATACGATGCCTGCTCGCCGTTCCGCGATCTCGCTCGTCGTTGCGAACCCGAGTGGCCGATTCGAACGATCCTTCGAAAGCAGCAGAAATTAGCAGAACAGAATGGAAAATACGTTATCGAACGAATCCGTTCGTAATTGTCCGAAGTTTTCCTTAAAAACGGTACGAACTTTCGTTTCAACCGATACGCGTTGATAATCGTTTAGGTCTCGTTAGACTCGCGTTAAAAATATTTGCATCGCGACATTTCCTTCTCCGTACCGTACAAGCTTTTCGTATACCATTTTTCCATATTATTACAAAACTACCGATACGCGCAAGGTGCGAGCAGGATCATCGCCCCGCCCTGTATGTACGCGCGTACCGTACGTTTGCCGACGAATCATTCGTTTGCTGTGCGTCATTCTACACACGGCATCGTGTGTTTACGATGGGTCTCGCTTTCTCGCTGGTACGTGCAAACGAACGCACCGCCGACGAGAGTTAAGAATGTAGGAAGAATCGTGTCAGCCGGGTGCGATCGACGCTCCAACAGCCTGGTAGTTGCAAGGATACGATTCACGGAAGCTGTAAATCGGCGGCACAGATCAGAACGGTAGAATCCCAGCGTAGATCGGTCAGAAATGGCTGTTCTCGGACCGGCTGGCCATTCCGGGTCGGAATGCCCCGGCCACCTTGGCCACCCGGGTCCCTGGTTCTGGGTTCTCGGTTCGTGATAACCATTCGGATACGGTGGTCCGACGACAATGACGCATTACACAGAGCGTAGCCCTGCTCGGGCTACAGTGTAACGCGGACCGGCCACCGCGGCAGGGTCATATACCATCGACGCATAACTGGTAATTACACGAGCCAAGCGTCATTACCGCGTCCCGGCCCTTCCTTTATTACTCTGGAACGGCTCCACGGAAACGACGGACCGTAGAAATGCCATTTGTAGCTGCGCGACTCGACGAGGCTCGACGAGGCTCGACGAAGCTTCGAGCCGCACAGGCTCTACTCTGCTGCTCGCGAAGCGCAAGAACGATCGACGAACTCGGTCAACCGACGAAGGAACGAGCCGAGCACACCGGGAATACCCATTCTTTCTGGCCACCTGCGTCCTCGAGTGATCCGATGTAAAACGTTGAATGGTTGTACTCCGGGGGCACGCCGAAGAAATACTGCGCTCGATTCGCCGCTCCGGCAGCCGAGCTTTTCCAGCTTCTCCACGAATCCGGGCCGACTCGTAGTCGCCGGAGCTTTCCAGGGGACCGGACCTCTTCGCGGGATTAACCCTTTGCGCGGCAACGCTTTTGCGAATGCTCGGCGATACGTTTCTCGGAGAAACGAAAAAATAACCGAATCGTCCGTGTTGCCTCTTATCTCTTCTCTCTTCGGTCCGCAAAACAGAACTCGTTTTCGGATTCCATCGACGCGCCGCGTCTCCGTGCACCGTTACGCTTTACGGCGGCCGTAATGCGCTGAAATTTAAACGGTCGTTCACGGAAGGGCCGTGGTCGGTGTCGAACGGTTTTCCGAAGCCCGGAGCGGTTTTCCGAATTTTTGCAAAGCTCCGCAAACGTCGAAACGGCCGAGCGGCGAGGGCCGGGCGGTAGGGCTGGCCACGGCGACGGAAATAGTCGCGATCGAATCGCGATTGCCTCGGAACGGGGACACCGAACGTCGATGATAATCAACCGATCAACGCCGGGCTGCCTCCGCGACGCCTGCTGCTAATAAACGGCCGTATGATTTGAATTCTCGTGCGACCAGTTCGGCGGTGGCTTGCGCCTTGCGGTTTCCAATTACAGTGTGCCAGGCGACGTTTCAGCGACCTCTAAGGCGGACTATCCCGTTAGCTGCGCGCAGTGTATGCCACCGTGAAGGAAGGACAGCCACGGGGGCGGGAGGGGCCGGGGATGTAATTAACACGACCAGCTTGCAGCGAGACACTGACGTATCTGTCTTCCAGCGCCCTCCAACCCGCCTGCGACCCATCCACCCTCGGCCCTGCCACCTCCTTTTACGAATAATAACCCTCGCTGCCATCTAATACGTGGCTGTCTAAGACGCGTTGCCCCTCGGTAGCCGCTGCTTTCGAGATATCGATCGGGAACGTCTGGCTTTTTAACCTTCCGTTCTTCCGATTAATCTTCCACGTTCTTATATCGGCGACACGGTTTAATTATTCGGTCGCACTTACTCCTACACGGATAGAGCAAACGACCCAATTACAGCGAGACCGCGAGCTCTTTGTTGCTATGAAATTACGGCAAACTAGACGCTGGTCCTCCTTTCTTTTCGCCGTATCTAGTAACTTTCATTATTTTCGAGTGCCGAGCAGTGCGGTGCCTAACTAGGGATTCGGGGGATCCATTCTACTTTTATTCGCGTATTTAACACTAGGTTTACTGACGTTTCTTATATACCTATCTCTACGGCACCCGTCAAATTGACGGGTGAATGAAAATACGCACTTTCTTTAAAAAACCGATTTATTCAAGTTAACACTTTTTACAGGTATATTGCACTTTGCAATATACATATATATTGCGTATACATATACATATGTAAAGAAAACACTGATTTTCTTTAAAATCTTAACAAACCGCGCTTCATCTATCGGGCGCTAGATTAAGCAATGACATTAAGGATTTAATAAGAAACATTAGGAAGAAAATTAGCGGAGATCATTGGAAAATAAAATAGTTATTAATTAAGTTAATAAGAAGTAATAATAGACATTAATTGTCGTTTCTTACTTACAGGTAAGAAACATGTAAATATGTAAATCTAACTAATAAATAAATAAACCTTTACTTACTTACAGAAACACACGTGTCTAATATTATATAAAAAGGGAAAAGAGGGGAGAAGTTTGGATAGAATAAATACATTATACATATATATATTGTATATAATACGTATACATATATTGCGTAAACCTGCATCGAGCTTTCGTCGGAAATAACTGTTCATCTATTCAAATGTTTTCGTGTGGCTTATAACAAGCCTGGCTGTAACTTATAAATTTCCTCCATACTTCGGATATCAGCACAAATTTATCTGTTTGTAATCTTTCGAATCGTTGGTTTTTTTTTATCGAAGAGTATGAATCTTAAAATTTCTGTAAACTTATCTCTGCTCATTGTGTTTCTGAAGAAAGGGGGCCCCATTTTTTCGACCATAGATAGGAAGCTTGCAACGATCTCGCTTCATATGCCCCCCGAGCATACAGAACTCCTATAAAACTTGGTAATTCCGCAATTGTGATTGTGCAGTCTGTTTTCAACACGCGACGAGCCTCGGTTTCAGTGCAATCTTTTATGTGTTGAATTATATGTTTTGTCAATTATCAAATCGAAAGCGCTAAGCATGCAACTCACCAATAATATTTCTTCTAGTTTACGTCGCTTTAGTTTACACTATCGAGGCGCGATTCAGATAACGAATTGGAAACGGAGAACATAAAGACATTGCTTTCACTCTTGTATTTCCTACTGGATGAATAATGCGGCGAACGAAGCGAAAATATAAGGATTATTTTTCGAGATAAGCGTACCCGTCAATTTGACGGGTCCCGTAGAGATAGGTATACCACATACGAATCTCAAAAAGTAGAAGGCTTAGGAAAATAAAACTGTGTGTATAAATTCTTTGGAAGTAATGATTAATTTACGATGCAAAACGGTTGAAATCGATCCAGCGGTTTTCGAGATATTTCATTGCAAAGTTTGAATTCCGTCAAATTGACGGGTCCCGTAAACCTAGTGTTAATATAGTATATTTTCTTTTTATAGATTAGGCGTAGTTTTTCTTGCACGCAATGAGATCGAAAACGAAAATTCGACGGTTGGAGCGGTCTTTCGCGAAAGTAGAAATGGCCGACCACGATTGGACGCGCGTCGAACTGCTTCTTGAATTTGTTCCCCGGCGGGCACCTGCTTTCCACCAAATTTTTCTTACAGAATAGACTGCTCCCGTACGGTACAGCCTCCTCGGTTGTTCGAACGCGAATCGTTTGCGAGAACCTTTTGGATCTTGTTTGTCGCGAGTCCGGCGAGTCCGGCAGGACAAGGTCGATTCGATTTCGGTTCGGGAAATTACTCGGCACTTTCCGCGGTCGCGATCGTCCCGCCTCGTCGTCGGGGCGTGCAACACGGTCGCAGCCCGGTGAATTGCAAACTCGAATCGTTATGCGACGCAGAATTGCATTCCTTAATGAACCAGTTGGCGCGGAATCATCCCCCGCGGGTCTTGTTAACAATCTCCTCGTATCTTTCTCTTAAAACAGAGAAAAGTGTCCCGGCGCATCGTGTTCCCGCGCGTGTTCTCCGCGGTGGAGACGAAACGATATCAACGCGCGGAAAGAAACGCGCGAGAGAATCGCGCAATTGCTTTTTCGCCGCTGCGCTTAAACGTTCGAAGGTTTGTCGCGACCGCGAATTCGAGATTACCTTTCTCGCTGCGAAAATAATGTTTTCACATTTGTAAATTTCACAGATCACGCTTGGACTTTAATTAGCCGTTCCGTTTTATGTGTTCTTATCGATTTCCAACGAAAACGTTGCGCGATTTCAATTTTTACGAAATAAAAAACGTGGCCAGCTTCGGATACGTTTCCGTCGGTGGTTTCGCCTCTGCGCGCGAGATCGTCGACGCGAGCGATATCGGAGAAAACGTTCGAGGGACCGGTGCAATTTTGATATACCACGGAAAAACCTTGGTCGCTCGGTAGCAGGGCGGATCTCTTTGGAAATGCAAAGAAACTTTCCTCGGCGAATCGGAATTGTATTTGAAAGGTATCCGAGAGGACGCCGTACCCGGAGGTTCTCTCAGATCGTAAATTCGGTCTCAGTCTGGAGGCTACAAATTAGAAGGACAGAATTATATTAAGTGGAAGGTTCGTAAACTCGGGAGCAATGAATGTAAGATGTTTCCGACGAATAGATAGGAACCGCAGCAGCTAAAACCTGCCCCGGTGTCTGTCGTAAGTTACAGCTTGCCACTAGCGTCTTAGGTGATGCACGTAAGGGTCCCATTACGCCGAGTTACGATTACGAGTCGAGCTCGGTCGTAGTTCGTTTGCCATTTCGGAGGCTCCGTGTTCGGCGCCGTCAGTCGTTTTGCGTTGCGTCTTCCGAAACTTCAGACCGTAAGATCCTTTCGCCCGAAACAGGAGGGTTACGGCGTGCTTGCGAGCAAACGTGGTCCACCGCCGTTGCATCCTCCGCATCGAAAGAACCGCGGTTAACGTTCCGGGATTATTTACAAGAAAATCTATCCACGCTCCGAAAAAAGAATTTCCAAAAAAGTTGAGACGGAGAAAGAGAAGGCGAGCGAGAGAAAGAAAGAGAGAGAGAAAATCCGAGAGAGGGAGTTTCAGGAAAAACGATGGTGTAGCGATACAACAATGGCCATCGTCTGTGCATTGGCGAAGGGCCAGCCAACAGAAGGGAACACGTGTCCGAGATTAGTCGACTAGGACAGGTGCCACGGCTGGCAAACCTTTGGCTGCGCTCGCCCGTTGCGGAACAACTCTCTTTCTCTCCTTCTCTCTGTCTATCCAGGAATTTCTTTAAACTTTCCCAAACGATTTAAGGAATTATTTCGATCGGAACGAGTTTCCGGACGGGAATGCTGATACACGGAATTCCATGATACTCCTTGGCAGACGTTGCGCCACTCGTTCACTCTGTTCGTCGTGTTCGGTGTGTCGGATCTGTTCGATCTGTTCGGTTCGGGTTAGGTCTGTTCGTTCCGTTCGCCGTAGCGAGCTCAACTTATGCAGCCGACCGATCGTGTACAGGCTACGCCCACGCGTCAGGAAGATCCACTGTGTCTCTCGCCTTCCGCGAACCACGCGTTTGCCGTTCCGTCAACGAAACTGCCGCGTCGGGAATATTTATTTTGCGAGCGACGATTCGTTCGAGAACCTGTCTTGGACGATTCGAATGATTTCGCGGAGAACGCGACGGTTTCTTCCTTTACGCGAGGACGCGTATCCGACGGCCGTCTAAAAATCTGTCCTATATAACAAGCAGGTTTCACCGGGAGCCCGGTTTTCTCGGCGATAAAATTACTGCAGCTTAAGCGACGACTAGAACGTTCGTCGGGTTTTCCACTTATTCGGCGGAGAGAACTGCAGACGCGGTTATACGTTTCTACAAAACATTTGGCGCGATAATCGTAAAGCCTGGAATGGGTTGGCTCGCGTTTTACGGTGCTCAAATTTCGCAGCTCGTAAAGCTTTTCGATTTAAATTCCAAGAGGAAGGACTTTTGAAGCGTCGCACGGCCGGATGGCCGGCGCGTTATTGATGTTTTCGGCGTCGTACGACCGCGTAGTTAGTGTTAAATTTAACCGGGTTCCATCCGGGTGTTGGACGCGAGTTCTCCGCTGACGTGACATATTCGCGTGTCGAAAGCGAGCGTTTCGATATAAATATAGGGATGCGCTGTCGGTCGTTGTGAATCGATCATTAACGCACCCTTCGACGTTCGTCGAGAACCGTACGCTTCCAGAACGGTCGCCGCAAATAACAGACTGGTCGTTCCGCAAATACGCGGAAGGCTAATTTTGCTTTTCCCACGGCGGACTTCTCCGCGAACCGAAATATTATCGCGGCGAAACATCTTTCCAGCGTCGTGCCGCCGCGCGATCGACTCGCTCGCCATCGACTGAACGTCCCTATATCGAGCGCGCGCGATAAACGAATCTGGCTCCGAAATACACGGCTGACCGTGCACATCGATTCCACGAATATTCGTGTATTTACATTACACGTGTAATTTGCTCGCCGTATAATTTTCTTGTCGGCTACAACGAATTAGAGTCGATCGCAACAGACCGGAGCCGCGTGAGCATTTAATTCTCGCTCGAATAATTTCTCCATGTTGGATGTTGAAAGTTCCTGCTTATCTAAAGCAAAATATTACAGTCGTTCGGTATGTTTGTACGCATTGTAGAATCGGAGAATCGTAGCGATTCTCGGAACGAATGTTTAGGTTACTGCCCGATAAGCATAAGGGAACGAAACGTCCGTCCGTGCACCGAGATCGGTTCGAGTTCGGTTTCGTCGGTCCGCTTATCAAAGTCGAGAGAAAAGAGAAAAGAGAATTTAACGAATAGCAAAAAAGAAAATGACGTTGACCTCTTTACGGTTTCTGACGGCACTCGCCCATTTATGTCGCGAATGCGTAAAATCCGCGGTCTGCTTGTATCGGATAGGGATAATTAGCGAACCTCCATTGTGTTCGTAGATGGCGACATCGATCCCCGTTAACGAGGAGTTATTTTTCCCTTCGGTCGAAAGGACGAGCGACGACTCGTTTGGCAAATCGGATGCAGGAGGTTCTGGTACAGGCGTCGACGCCTCTGCTGTTTTCCTGACCTTTCGCGGGAACGATTTCGCGCGATAAATTTTCGTTGGCATTGCTCGCGAGCAATACCGTGTAAGACAGAGCTATTTATAACCAGCCACCGTTAAGTTCCACCGTAGTCGAGTTTACGCTAACTCCGCGCCGAAGTTTCATCCGTGTCTGAGAGTCGAATGCTTAGAAACTCTCGAGTAAGAACTTTCGAACCGTTTCGAAGGGATAAAAGAACTTTCCATTCGGGTAAACGCTTTTAATGAGAAAATATGATGCACCGCCCCTCTCGGTATTCCCCACGACGCCAATTAGAGGAGAATGCCTCTCTCCCTCTCTTTCTCTCTCCGTCTCCGAGCACCCCTCGATCAACCACCGCCATCACCGCCGCCTTTCTCCTCCCTTATTTCTCTCCACTGTTCTCTCTCTCTCTCTCTCTCTCTCTCTCTCGTTCTCTCTCCTCTCTTCTCCTCGCCTCTACCATTCTCCTCGTTCGGCAGCATTCTGTATTATCGCGCCGAGGAGGAAGTAGCCCGGCTGGGTATTTTGATGAAAATCGTAATGCAATAGGCATGTAATACAAAAGGGGATGAAAGACGCCCCATCGAAGCCCTCGATAAGACGATCGACCGACCCTTCTTATTCGTGTTCATAACTACGTACCCGCTGCGTTGCGTTCGGTGGAACCGATAGGGTGCTCGGACCCGCAGCCGCGGGTCGCGAGGGTCCCACCGTCCGGACAACTTAATCTTCGGATTTCGAGATTGATTTCCCGACGAAGACGGACGATGCTACGTTATGCGACGGGAAAGCTCGCGGATGCTCCGAGAAAAGACGAATCGAATTACAAACAACGGACCGGCTACCCTCTTCGCGTCGAGTCGATCCCGCGTAAGTGGATTTTTTGGACGGCAGCACTCGTTAGAGACGTCTCCGTCCCGTCCGTTTCCTCGGATCAGCTTCGATTTCAAGGCTATCCGTCGGGCAAGACGTCCCACGAATCTCGGAGAAATATAATATAAAATACAAAGTTTTACGTCCGTTAACGCTGTCGGAAAATAAATAATGCCTTTGAGATTCCAAACGCGATATCGGCTGAACTTTTCGGAAGTCGAACTCGCTCTGGGATTCTCGGCTCGCTATTTAATAACACGGAATTCGATTTCGATCGCGGTAAAGTCAATTTTGGCCGCGTCTCGGAGTTACGCGGGTTGAAAGTACATTTCACAATGCGATTTCGTCGCGACGAATCGAGGAGTCGCGGGACGGATTTGGAAGCCGAGGTCGATGGATCAACGTTCTCGTCGGTTTTAGAAATGTTTCTTGCAGATTAAATGCAGAATCGTCTATTCGGGGCAAAAGCGCGGCGGCAACGTCGACGAAACTTCTGATTCGGTAGATCCCCGTACGAGCACCGACGAAGAAGACAGCCGATGACGGAACTTTCGCAGAGATAGCGGGAGGACACGCGCGCGCGTCTCAACCACCCGTCGTTTTCTGTATGCGAGCACGTCGTGTAAATTTTCCCTCTCCCTCGCGCCGTCTATCTCTTCAGCCCTTAACTGAAACTTCCTTGCCCCTTTCCGTCGACGTTCCGACAAATTCACGGATAAAACATTCGCCGGGAGTCCCGAGACGCGCGTACGTCCGTCGCTGTACGCGACAGACCGGATAATTTGACGAGCGAGGAACAACGTCTCGGAGAAAAATCATCGCAGCCGTCTACGGTTAATTGTAACCGTCATCGAAGACGCGACAGAAAAATCTAATCGAAGAGAAACCTTTTGGTCGAACGTTGACGATTCTCAATTTCTAAAATAACTCTGTTTCTTTCACTTTTCGTACTTATTTCGTACAATTTTCGCTCATCGGATTATCCTCGAACGCCTTGATCTCTTCGTCGAAAGGCGAACGATATTTTAGAGGCGAGAAGTCGTGATTCTATTGGCAAGCAATCTTGAGAATTCGAGTGGCTCGCCAACAAGAAAAAATAAAACACCCGAGGGACTGTAAACGAAGTTTATTACGTGCCGTACTCGGCGAGGTTTTAGGAGCTGCGAGAAGGACAATATTTTTTACCATTCCGTGTACAGACGTCGACTCGGACAGACGTTCGGAGGCGTCCTCGGCATTCCTCGGTAGAACAGCGTAGCGGCTCGACAGAGTCTCCGACTCATTTTATTTCGCATTTTCTGGATCGTTGGACGTTGCTCGCTCGGAAGTTGCGACGCGAGGAGACGAACGGCGGTTAACGACGTTGACGATCTTCGAAGAGAATCCACCGACGTCCGATTCCCTGTAATCCGTGAGCAGAAACAACCTGTTACGGGTGAAGGGTCTCGTTAGATCGCGCGAAAAGGGGAACGTAAAAGGTGGGTGGGTGTAGTCGATGACGAGATTCGAGCGGTCCGTGAATATTTATCGAGAGCGGCCCGGACAGCCCGAGGCTACGACGTCCGAGCGGTGGCCATCGAGAGGCAGAAGGTTTCCGGAAGGTGGCGGGACGCCCCGAGATAGCTGCGAAGGGGTGGAACCGCGGGAGCAAGCTCCAAGGAGGGAGGGATATAATCCGAAGGTAGTCGTGCAAAAGTCACCGAGCGTCAGAATCGAATCGCCACGGATTCGAAGAGCCTCGGGCAACTGCCACGCGCAGAGGTCTGTTCGTCGACTTCCTCTATCGGTGGCGTGCTTTCGGCCCTGGCACGCATTCTCTTGCTTCGAAGCGTAGCTTGGAACTTCGGCCCTTGCTGCCGGACCTCGCCGAGCCCGACCGGACCGTTTAGAACCATTTTCGAGGAATGATCGATAATTGGAATTGTCCCGTAGTTAATGCGAGCCTCGGCGAATTTGCTTGCGGTCGCCGTAAATCCTACGCGATGGCCACCGAACGGAATCGTTATTAATAATTTGATCGGCCCCCATTAGCTCCTGTCAATTTGCGGGCTGACGCATCTTTAATCCGACGGAAGCGATACCGTCGACTATGCGCTGTCCCGAAACCGACCTATCTGCAATCGTATTACCAGAGTACGGATCTCGTGCAATATAAAGATGGTCTGCACCGTATGCGGGAAACAGAAACGGAAGCAGAAATTAAACGGACCACGGAGACACACAAATTGTTATCTAAAATATCTCCGTTGTTTTAAACGATGCCAGAAAATTTATGTTAAATGTATACAATTTAAACGTATTATTATAAAACGATTTCTCAACTATACATAATTCCAATGGCATAGATTTCTTTCTCGAGAGTTCATTAAAAAATTCTTAGTGCAGGCTTTTAGAAATTACGAGATCACTGCCGGTCCGTTTGGCGTTGTTTCGCGTAACAGCATATGCGACTTCCAAATTCCAGCTAAGAATCGTAGGAAGCGAAGCGATCGATCCGAGGGTTAAAAATGCACAGGAATCGCGGTTTAACAAACTCCGAGGGTAGTTTCGCTTTCCACGGTACACACTGTTCGCGGCGTCTACAGCTTGCACAGTATTTCTAGCGGAACGGCAAACGTATCTTCGATTATTCCGGCACGATTCGAAATTTAATAATCGTGGCTCCGCGAACGCTAACGTTCCGAGGACATTTCCTCGAGTCGACAGCGACGCGCTTGTAGGCCCGCTCTTATCGGGAGACCGTCGAATTTCCTTGCAAAATAAAATGAAAACCGTGGGAGGAAATGGGCAAAGGAGGAGTTGGGTGGCAGGCAGGCAGGCAGGCAGGCAGGCAGGAAAGTTAGTAAGAAAAGAAAAGTCTGACGACTTTACACACTGCCGAATCACATATTTCCAATTCAATCTGCCTTCGGCTCGCCGACGAGCGATCGAACGAAAAACCATTATTCTTTTCTTGGACGGGTGGCGCTGCGGGGTGGGGCGGGGTGGATGGAGGAGGAAGAAGAAGCTAGCTGCAGGGGGAACGAAAGGAAACTAGGAGGAATCGGGGAGGGAGGTGGGAAAACGGGGTGGAGAAGGAGAATCGTGGTCGTGTCGCGAGTCCAAGACGAAGCGAAAGAAACAGAGAGTGAATCGGATCGAGAGAGGGGACACGGAGGACACGGGGAACAGAGGGAACGGTGGGTTGGCCCACGAGAAAAGGTCGGCCCGATAGCATTGTCGGGGTAGCCTCAGCCACGAAATATTACCGGTTATTCCTATCCTACCCTCCGTGGATCCAAGGGTGCAGTCATCCACTGATAATCGTACCGGATATGTCGTAGATCTTGCCGGTAATATTTACGAGCGACTCGCAACCCTCTCGCGCTTTTCACCCTCTTCCCGTCTTCTCCCACGTGGCCGCCGAGTTTCCTCTCTTTCTTCCAACGATGCCTCGAGTACGCGTCGTTGTTGCGCCCTAAGTACTCTTTCGCTGCTTCCTTGACCGACTTGTTAACTCCTCCGCAATGCTCGGAACGTTGTTACAATAATACGTTGTAAACTAAGCCGACATCGGTACCGTCCCAATTTCTTTGCACAAACTGTGTCGCGGAATTTCGGAGATGTCTATTGGAGAAAAATAAATAAAATCGTTGTCGGTAAGTTGATAAAGATATTTTTACATCGCAGATGCCGCGGAACGCGGGGGTGGGTGTAGAACCGCGGAACCAAATGAAAATGTTTAATTAAATTTAGTTGGATTTGTACGTTGCTCGATTTCTTTCGGTAATCGCCGGAGAAGAGAATTCCGTCGAATCTGTTTTGTTTATTAGATCATTTCGATTCTCCTCAGCCGTTCGGTCCCTCCGCCGCGACGTTTATTCACCCTTCTTTTCGCAGGGGATATTTCGTTTCCGAAACTGCCTCCAATAATCGGCCCGTTATTCTCTCTTCGTTGAACCATAATCCGACGATAGAGCCCGACTCTCCGACCCTTCGAATTCTATCGGCGCCGAGTAGAAATTCCGCCGTTGTTCGTGTCCACCCCAGGCCGGTGTGGCAGTTTATAAACGATAACGTACGTGCCTCGCCGAATCTCTTTTTATTCGGTGGAATAGTTACGGCGAAACGCGATCGGTATTTTATTCGGAACGCCCCACCTAATTATGATAATGCGTCCAGCATGTTTTCGGTTCGATCTCGAATTAAATACGATACACGAATAAAACGTTCGTACGTCGAAATGCTAATTTTACGAAGTGCGCGAAACGAGCGCGTTTCCAGGCAGAAAAATAAGGTTGAATTAGTCGGCCGAGTAACTCGAGCCCACATATTCTTTTCCCTGATATCGCGATCGCTATCGCCCCTAATGTAAAATTCTCTTAAGCTGCTCCTTCTGTAAATGAGATTCTCGCCCCCTGTACTCGGTTCGCGACGAAAGTAAGCACCGCGTTTAATTAATTAAGTACCGAGCGGTGTAACCCGCCAATTTTTGGATCCAATTAGCAGAAGCGAGCGTTAAGACGTTTTTTATTCCTTTCCGCGCTCCGACGAACGACTTTGTCGGGACTCGCCGGAAGTCCGTGGCAACCGGTTGCCGACGCGGTTCCACGTCCAACGATTTCAGAAAAAAATTTATTTCTCCTTCGAACCCTTCGCTATTTTTACATCGAACAGCGCGACGCGAGGAAACAAGTACATTTTAGAATCCGGATTTTAAAGGCACGATGGGAAAGGGGCGGCGATCGATACTTTTCGAAGAAAAGTGTTTGCGTTGGGTACCTTCCAAATCGGTCGCGTTTTTCATCCCCTTACCGTCGCTCTTATCCTTTGGCAAGAGTACGTGTTTAATCCGCAAAGCGTGTGCTGCAAACACACAGTCGCCGGACCGAAAAAGCTATAAAGAAAACGCATCCGAAAAACAGACCTCCATAAAAACATCGGACGAGGGTGGACGCCGCTGCGTCGTTCGGAACGGCTCGCATTCAAATTCACTCTGACAAGAACAATATAGAGAAGGATTGGAAAGAACAGGCGCCGCGACAACAAAGAATGTTTTTCTCTCTGTTTCCGAACGAAATTGGGCGAAATTCTGGCTGCAGAGACCGGGAACTAATGATAGAACCGGAGAGCGCATCGAAAAACCTGTTAGCGCGCGTTTCGATCGGCCGCAAACGCTTCGAGAAGCAAGCAACGACTACGTGCAAAAGTTTCGCCGATCGATCGTATCGCGGAATCGAATTACAGGACAGATGCCCGATCGTTTCTCGCGAGATCATCGGCAAATCGTTGGCAACGAATCGACGCGTCGACCGAGGCAACGCTCAACCTCTTGGCCTACGATTTATTCCACAATAACAGTGACTAGACTTTCTTTGTCCTTCGTAGAACGACAAAAAGAAAAGTCAAATTTGTACTTACTGCGTGCCTAGCTATTCTCCAATGACCGTATACGATCAGTAATTAAATAAAATGTTATTTTCTTTGCTATTTTCCGTTTTCTTTTTTCGCTCTTCGAAGTACCACCGAATTCGAGGCGAATTACAAAATTCGCCGAGTCCTTTACGAGCGATGCCAAACGATACATTTTCGAACGAAAAATTTAACGCGTACAATTCAAAGCGACGCTAGAGCGTTCGTCGCATTTTGCACGGTCGGTCTTCTCTAAGAACCGCAAATTTTGTGCAATACGATTTTTAATTCAATTCGAAGTCTTCGTTATCGGGAAAAGCAAAAAAAGAAACACGAGTCCGGGAGACTCCGAATAGCAAAATAGCAAAATAGAATATATAATAACTGATCACGAGTCTGTCTCGTTGTTGTAGGACAAGGGGTTAATAAAGCGCAACTTGCAATTAATTTCCAGTCGTTTAAATCGTAAACGTAACGAGCAGACTTCCGCACTAATCGATGTTTCGAATCGATTTTGCCAAGGAGAAATTCCGTGAAAACATAATGAAGGGGGAGAAAATTTGACGGTACATCGGTAACCGACACGTTGACACAGTTCGGTGATGCGGCGACGCGGCGGCTTTAATATACCGGGAGCTCGTGCGACGAGCCTCTTGTCGCGTTCTCATTGTGTTTGCTCGTTCCTTGTCCGAGCTCGCCCGAACTGCTACCGATTATTACAAAATAGTTACATTCCCCGGTTACTAGATTCGGGACGAACTACGAGCTTCGCGCGCTCGACCGACGCATCATCGTGGCACGGCGAAATTGTTGTTCGGCTAAGGGCCCAAAGTTGTTTCGATCTCTGGCCGAGCAGACCTTCTCGGCTCGGAACGAAGATCGACGACGGAGGCGCGAAAGGAAATTAATCAGACATACGGAGGGAGAGGGAGAGGATGAAAGAGGGAGAGAGAGAACGAGAGAGGGGTGGACAAGGGGTGCGGGAGAGAGCGAGAGAGCGTATCGATCTTTCGCTGGCTATTAGATATACATTAATATTCATGTATGTTGATAGTTCAAACTGCAAGGTACTTCCTCCGGGTTCGGGTTTAACCGGAACAGTCGCGTATACGACATCGGGCCGAGAGTAACGCAAATTCGTGCCGATAATGCCACTTTGCATCAGAGGGTTGCGACCAAGTGAGAGACTAACTAAATTGCAGATGCAAATAGCAGAGGTTGCTTCTTACCGAGATTTAATGGATCGAACGTTAGAACAGCTTCGTGCCACTTAGCGGTCTATTAATTTGCCTCCTAACTAGACCCGAATCTCGCTTGTTTGGACGGACGCAAGAATCGTTCGACCGAAAAATCTTCTTCTTCGTCGAAAAGTCCGATTCGAACGGCTACCGGAGTTTTCGCGATCGACGCGTGCCATTTTTATGCAGTCTAAAAATTACAAAATTGTACTGCCCTGTAAATCGAAACGCTTAAAACGAAGACTGTTGCAAAGAATAGTCATCGAACAAGTATATCCGTTTGCTTAGTCTTGGAATTCTTGTCCAACGATTTGAAATAGTTAGGACGTCGTCGACGGGCGAGAACGAAAGAGTATAGGGTCGAATAGAGTGGTCGACGGCTCGCGTTAACATCTCGTTGGTGTCGAGCGAGCTTCGCCGGGATATCTGGAGCGTCTCGACGGATGAAATCGGTGGTAAACAGACTGCGAAGACGACGCGCCGCTGGTCCCCTTCGAAATTACTATCGGATGGTATCGATAGCGTCGATTTCGGTAAATCGATTTTGCGGGATGTTCGGTTCGGAGGACAGGAACACGGCCCAGTGACTTTAGTGCCGCAAACAATCATGGCCCCGGCGAAGATCTTCCATGACTCTTCCTTGGCTCTGCAGCCGTTGCCGCCGTCTCCTCGTCTCTCGCAGCCTCTCTCGGCCTCTCTCGGCCTCTCTCAGCCTCTCGCAGCCTCTCGCAGCCTCTCGCAGCCTCTCTCGCTCAACCGATGTTGTTCCATCCAAGTTTATTGCCCGGAGATAACCCCGGTTGCCGACCCTTCCATTCTTATCGAGGATTCGCTATGCGCTATCCAAGCGCTAACTAACGAGTTGCCGCGCAGCGTTCCGGGCTGTTTGGTCCACCGGGAAGATATTACTCGGCCCCGGGAACCTCGACCTTCTTCGAACCCTCGCGCGGCCTCTCGGTTTTCCTTGCCGCGACGTTTTCGAATCGACCCGACTCGTCGCACCATCGATACCCGCACACCGTTTACCGTTCTCTTCGTAATTTCGTTACCCGGCTCGTTTCGTCCACGATCGCCGCGCCGCGCTGTTCCGCTGCTCGCGCGATTCCCTCCGCTCCGCGAATACGAAACTCGCGTTCCAACTTTGCGGCATCGATTCCGCCGAGACCGTGAAACGTTTCCTAACGCGTTCGCCGCGGCGTTGTCGCGCGCGCGGAACGACGTTTCCGCAACCTCGTGATTTACTCAAAGATAGTCTAATTGATTTTACACGCTTTGCCGTTTGCGCGGTCGTGCTACGCGGCTCGCGATACTCAAAGACGAGTCGACTCGTCTTCCGTCGAACGATTTCGGTAATTCGCAAAGGGGACGCAGCGTATTCGCCGAAACGGTTGACAGCGACGACGGGTAACGCGAGAGAATGCCTGCGGATCGGTCCGACGCTCGGATACCCCGAACGCGATCTTTTCTATACGGTGAATCGCACTCTCTTGCTTTAATTGCCGTTGCGATTCACGCTTCGAAGCGGCTCGTTGATAAAGCGTTAAACGATACACTCGAGCGGCTCGAAACGTGTATTTAATTCGATAACGCTCGGAAGAGGAAGACGCTCGAGAATGGCAATTCAAGTTTGATCCTTTTGAAAAATAGCCCCGCGCTCGAGCCCTCGGTCTTTTCTCCTCGAGAGCGCGAACTTGCGTTTCTGTTATTGTAAGTCGTTCGTAAATATACTATACACCGGTCGACCTATTTTCATCATCGGACCGAGCCGCCGTTGCGAATCGTATCATCGAAGTGTGAAACGCTCGTTGTAAATTAATTTGCCCCCAGGTTGCTTCTACTTCAGCAGTCCGCCACGGTTAATGATCAACGAGAATCCTTCATAGCTTTCATGGCTCGGGGAAAGAGTTTCTTCACATTGGAGTGCTTGATTTTACGGAGGTTCTCTTTTTGTCCGCTCTGCTCCTCTGCAAGCTGACTAATTACCGGTGTATATCTCTGGTAATTGGTTGAAACGGAGTCGCTCGGAATCGCTTCTTCGAACTTTCAGCTACCGAGCGATTTTTCTGTTTCAGCCGAGTAATCCGTGAACGCGATCTTCGATCTTCCGGTCGACGCACGATCGGCGGTCGGTCGAGCGAATCTCCGAGATCGCGTCGAATGGAATCGATTCGGGATTCGAGCTCGTTTTTCCATCCGTTTCGACGATAGGAGCGGGTCGGTCGGAACTGTGTCGAGTTTCGGGCGGAGGGATATTTAATTTTCAAAGGAGCGTAATACCATCTATTCGTCAAAATGGAATTCTATTATTTGCTTGCCGTTGCGCCTCTACCCGCTCCGTTCGATCTCCGTTTCGCTAGCGAACGAACCGTGCCGGTTCGACGTTCTCGTTAGCCGTCGAATATGCCGAAAGTATTTCCCGAAACGCTAAGTTGCGGCACGATCTGCGAACGCGAAAACGTCGCTGCCGGGTCGGAGTGGCCTAATTTCGACCGACGCCTGGACCGCCGAATCACCCATCTTTGAGAAAAAAAAATGTATTTGCATCGATGCGCCGGTTACCGGCGGCGGCAATTGGCTGTGAATTGTAAATTGGCTCGAAATTCGGCGGCTCTCTCCTCCGTTTCAACGGCAATTTTCTGTTCCACTTAGGCGAACGCCGCGCGCGGCGCGAGGGGATTCTGGGAGCACGCCACGGCGAACACGATCAAAGTTACAACTAAACGTCGTTGTCACGCACCCTTTGCCATCCGGTCGAACGTAATTTTTACGAGGAAGCGATTAAACCAGCTTCGCAGAAGTTTGGTCGCAACGATGTCGTTGGCTCGCCGCTGCTGGTCGCCGAGCTGAGCGGAGCGGAGCCGAGCGGAGCCGAACCGGGCCGGGTAGTCTACGTAGGCTGGAAATTATACGGGCGTCTCGTTTCGCGGTTATCGATCACGAGCGACACCGGCCGGGACCAGTTTCGAAACTTTTATCAAGTCGTAATTTCAGCTTATAAAGCGCTGCCAAGTTGCGCCGCGGCGAGCGAGCGTGCATCGATGGCGCGTGAAATTGTACCGGCTTCGAACTGTCTCTCGCGCGTAATTGAATATCCCGAGGAGGAACCAATTTCCTGTTGCTTCTTTCCGATGATCGTCGCGGTTCGAACGGGACCAGATACTCCCCATAAACTTTTATCATTTCGCCCGCCGCCGACCGTTCCCGCCGATTCTCAATTTTCTCCTGTAATCTCGGCCAGGCGAAAAGATTGTCGCGCGCGCGTTAACCTCGAACCACGAGCCGTCGAAGATCCTTCGGGATTAGCGGCGGATCCTTCGGGTCTTCTTGTGGATTACAAAGAACCTCGATACTCGCGTATGAACCGTCCGGGGAATTCTCTCGTCTGATCTTCGGAGATCACCGATAAGTTAGACCTCGTTAGAGACTCTCCTCCTTCTTCTCCTTCATCCCTCTCTCGCTCTCTCTCGTCTAACCGAGGTTGTCTATAATATTTGGGGACCATTGATACAATACCGCGATTCCCGGGGTCTAATAATCCGTCGAGGACATTGGAAATTTCTCGTGCCGGCGTCCTTTGATCTTCGAGGACCCGGCGAAAAGTTCTTAGGGTCTTCTTCGCTCCTCGGCGACCACTGGCAAGTTCCCGGAGTTTCCTTTAATCATTGGAGACCACTGGAAAATCCTTAGGGTCTTCGGTGATCGCTCCGGATCGTCGAGAGCTCCTCGGAATGTTCGTTTAATTCTAGAGAGCCATCGAACGATCTTTCGAGTGCATTTCAATAATTTTTCGGAACCATTCTAACCACGCGCCGACCATTAAATCAATTCCCGAGACTTTGACCTCCTTCCGATTCTATGATTTCGAATCCGCAGCATCCGGAGATTCGGTTCGATCCTGCTTTTACCGATCCTCGGTGAATACGGTCCGCGGATCTAAAACGACAGGCAGACGCAGCGATCGCTAAATTGCGAATTTCATTCGCATTCTATCCAGGCAGCACACGCAATTTCTATCTCGCTCGTCTTCGTCGTAGGCTCCTTTTTATCCGGTCAACGCGATCATTGTTGTCTTTCGTCTTCCTATAACGATAATCGACAACCACGCGAGACGATTGACATTTGTATATTGTTATTCGATGTTTTACGATGCGATGTCTAGATTCGATTTCAAATTTACATTCAGTGGATTCAAGTACACGAAATCTCCCGGTAATGTCATCTTTCATTGTACGATACGATTGTTTTTCACAATGTACCACGCGAGAAACCAAAAACTCATTTTCCTAAAAGACAAAAATTAATAAAATTTAAACTTCTGGGAAAAGTTTGAAAAATTTTTTTCCTGACCGAAACCAACGCAGATTTAAACATCGAAGCTTCCTCTTTGCAACAATGCCTCAAAAATTGTCGTACGATTTTTTCTAGTCGTTTTATCGAGCTTCGAACGAGAGATGTACCGCCAACTATGCACGGTCGGTACACGATCGAATTTTTTCCATGTATTTGTTCGATCAATCGGTGAAAAAAAAATCGTACGCAAATTATCGAGGTGTCGTTGCAAAGAGATGGCTTCGATCTTCGAATCCGTGAAACTCTGGTGTATGAAAAAAATTTTTTAAGGTTTCTAGGGCGGTTCGAATTCGCCGCGTATTTCGGGAAAAATGGGTCTTTGGATTTCCACCTGGCGCATCGTGTAAAAAAGTTTTAGCGAAAAATGAATAGCGCCCTGCGAAAGCAGAGGCTTCGAGCTTTGAAATGAGTCCAGGCTTATGGCTGTACTATTTCTTGTTACGATACGACCATAATTTTAATATCGACAATTTTTCCAGAACTCGAAACACAGCGTTTCAATACATTCCCGATCCACTGTACGAACAATTCGGATTAACCAGCCGATTGTTTATCCGGCCCGTGGTCTCTTCGCGCGTGGCCCGGTTTAAAGGTAGTCCGCTGTGTTTGTGCAAGAGATTTTTTTTTAATTTTCAAAGGGATTTGCTGGTTGCAAAAATTTGGAGATTTCGATGTGCGAGAGCGGGGCCGCGCGCTTGTTCATCGCAGAAATGGAGTCTGAGGGCAAGGCCGTCGGACACAACGAAATCCACGCGTCGAAAAATATTTGCTTTCCGGTTGACGCGCGGTCTCGACGAAGCCGGATTTAAACGAAAGCCCTTCGCGCCGATGCGCCGCGAGTCGGTACCGCAATGTTTGAGATTCACCTACCCCGACCGGTTGTTCCGTTTGAATTCGACTGGCGCTTAAGACGGCTCGCGAACCGCGTTAAAGCAGTCGTCGAATTTGTGTTCCGCCGGGAACGATCGACCGTCGGAGACAATCGCTCGTTCGTACGAGGCGCATCGAAACGCGCCGCAGCCGAGCACGATGGACGAATTTCTATCGAATGCCGGGGCCAAATAAAATTACAGAAAATAGTTTTTCCCGGGTGCGTTCGAATATTCGGTGGAGAGAGCCGGTTGCGTCACCGTTCCGCTCGCGCGTTCCACAAAGTTTAATATCTGTCGCGGAAACTGCGGCAAGTTTACAAGTACGAGATGGAAGTTTGTTTAAAATGCTTTGTATTGAAATCTGTCGCGCGAGAATGGCATGGCGGCGAAGCCAATGCAACGAGACCGTCGCTCGGAACCGTGAAAAGCGTTACAAGTGCGCGACGGACTGTGTGTTTCTCGAAAGGCGAAACTTTATCGCGACGTCGACGCGCAACGCGTTATCGAATCCGTTCCATTCCTTTTTCGCGCGCCGCGGAAACGCGGTTTCGAGCGATCGCTTCTCGCAACGTCGAATTAGATCGTCGGCTAACGAACGTCGCGGATCCGAAAAATTTCGCTGTCCTCGGAGCTTCGAAATGGGTCGTCCCATGGGATTGTTAATGAGTCGCTAACGAACGTTTCCGAGGCTACTTTCGCGACACGGTCAACATTCTCGGTGCCCTAAATTCTCCCGTGCAGCCGCGCAACCGTACGTTCGACGAAACTTTGTCACCGTACACGGTCCAGGCGATTCCGCGGCGAAATTAAAACGCGTTTCGGAACCTGTTCGTTGGGTGGTCCGATAAACAGCCGATACCTCGAATCGACTGCAGGAAGATCGAAAGTTCGCGGCTCGTTACGGATCCGGTATCGAATCTCGCCTAGCAGAGGAAGCGGCGCAACGAAGGCATCGAAAAAGTTCTTTTTTATCCTCGAAACAGAAGCGAAACGTTGTCGAAAGTTCATTCTTTCCGGAGAGAAAAGAGACGGCTGTGCATTTTCGAATCGGTGGTCGGCCAGGGTGGCGAGGGGTGCGGGAGCACGGGGGTGTCGGTAGTTATCGAGGAACGGCGTGGCACACGCGTATAGCCGCAAATCGTCGGTATCTGGGTCAACTCGAATCAAACGGTTATTGTTATTCGCTCTTTCGGAATAATTTGAAATTTGTAGGAAAATTAATACCACCGCGACGAAATGCCGGTCAACGAAGACGCCCGAAATCTCATCGATTACGCGGCGTTTGCCTGTTGCCGGTGTACTTCGCGCAGCGTCCAGCGAATTACAAACATTGCTGGTTTCCCGACTGACGTTAAACCGAATCGAGGCACCAAACGGTGGACTCGCATTAATGACAGATTGTATCTGCCGGCCGTCGAGTCGCTAATAGATTGGCATTGGCTCTTATTGCGCCATGGCTTTGCCGTTATGACGTCACAATCGAACCAATTTGCGTGGAAATCGGGCCGAAATTTGTCCACCGACCGGGATCGATCTCGATTCGCCGCTCTCGAATCTTTACCGACCGGTCGAACTTCGAATTCCATCGGCGATTACGAGATCGTAAGTTTCGTTTGTTCCATCGTATTCGAAAAATTGTGTACGGTTCTAGAAGAACCATCGAACGCCGGGCTACTTCGATTCCATACGTTTCGGCGTTCGCGTGCTCGGATAAACGCAAAATCCGTCGATCACCGACGACCGTTGGATCTCCAAACTCTTCGCGATCGCGTAGATTTTCGTTTCGAAAAGTTTGGAAAGCAACGCGGGTTCGCCTTTGGCTTCCGGTCGTTCGCGGTTTATAGAATTTCGAAGAATCCCCGGTGGTCGGGTGCACGATTCCATCGTCCCCTTTGCGAGAGCGATTAAAGTAGTCGAAACGGAGGGACGAAATCGAGCGAGCGCGCGGAGGCTAACGATGGGACTGCGATTTAGCGTTCCGATCGCGTATCAGAATCCGGAACGGCACCTGATCGGCATAAAAGCCGCGGCGCTCGCGATCGTTCGGGTATTCCGGGGGTAATGCCGCGACGATGATTTGCAGCCATGCTATTTGGAACGCATATGCGAGTTATGCCCCTCGCGACGCCATTACTTATCCCGGAATCGGTCGTGCACGCATTACGAAGCTGACCAACTAATTGCGAGGGCGGGTTCCCCTCGCCCCGAACGAATTTCTCAGCCGCAATTACCGACACTTTGACTCGTCGTTCGTCTTTCGACGGTTCCATCCGTTCGCCCGTCGTTCCTCCGTCGACGAAACAACGTTCGATCGGTCGACGATGCATCACTCATCGACTTGTTTTCCCTCCGATCACCTGGCAACTATCGTATTTCAACCAAGACACGCTAAAATATTCAAATAAAGACCGTGCGCTGCTCCAATTTGTTCTGTATTCGAATTGCCGCTGGTTTCGAGGCAACCTGCGAACGAGACGAGCCATCGCGAAACCTCGTATTCGTTAAATATTTATTTCTCATCGATTCGGGGCTTCCGGACGTCCTTTACGATTCCTACGAATCTCGGTTCGATTCGACCGCGGTCTCGCGCGCTGTTCGTTGCGTTCGTCTAAAATCGTAGCAAGATATTTGCACCGTTCAGCGATACCGGTGCACACCGCGATATCGCGGGACAGGTATTTTTGCGAGCTGCGAAGGTAACGCTGTTTGATTTATTGGTAACGCGGACTCGATACAGACTCGGCGACAAAACACAGACGCGCGTCTTCCCGGTCGGTGTCTCCGCGACGGGTTGTCGTTGATTTATCGGTGTCCCACATTAGACAAGAGCATGTATTACAAGAGCGCCGGTTAATTGGAATCGCGATTAATATAGCTGCACGCGACGCTACCGTCGTGGTTGCCGCCACCGCGTCTGTTGCTTCCGCAAGAATAACTTGCTCTTCCTGTCCAACTCACGAAAATACTGCGGCGAGGCTGGTCTTCGCAGAAACGAGTTCTGTCGTGGTCGGATGCCAACCTGGGGAATACAGCGTTTCATTTACGGTACAGCCTCGATCGTTGCGGCTGGGCGGAAACGTCTCCGGGAAAAAGGAGTCGATCGAACGACCATGACGCTCGTTTCCATCGGCATAGTATTTTGTCTCTTCCTTTTTGCCGTACGCTCGAAAGTTTTGCCACGCGTTGCTACGCAATCGCGCCTACGTTCGCGGTGGAACGCAACGCGCCGAGATCCTACCGCGCTTGTTTATTAACGCGCCGACAGTCGATTCGACAACCACAATAAAATCAAGCGGAGCCGCCGTTGTTTGTTTACCTTGTTGCGTCGCGAACGAACAACTTTCAAAGCGAAAAGAGAATATTTACGTTCGAACGATCCGCCTGTAAGCCGAGAGACAAGCGGCGACTAGAGACGAAGACTGAGAAGTCACGATTTCAAACTGTAATGGTATTGCAAGTATTCAGGAATGTCGTCGCACGTGTTTCGATTTCTCGCAATAATTCGAGGCTGTCGAATGCTGCTCGTCTCGATCGAGTTACCGTAAGGAAAATTAAATGGCATTTCCGAATTGTAGAGGCTCGCGGTTCCGGAGACTGAAAATAGCATCGTCCGCGTGGTTGGCGATAGCATAAACTGGGAATAACGTTTCCCGTGGGTCGACTGGTTTTCCACGATGTTTAAAAGACGCGTTGTTGATAATAACAGCAGCGGTGCGGTGACAGTAGATCTTTTGGATGGTTCGGCAGCTTTGGTTCTCTGTCGAGCAACGTTGTTTAGAACGACACAGTTACCGCGGCATGGACGTCAATTGTTGCGCCTATAGAGTCTTTAGAAATGTATGGTGCAAACTCTGCACACGTGCAGGCTCCCACGAACTTTATAGAGTCGATTACACGTTACAACGATACGTAACGTTTGGCGGAAATGTAAATGAAACCGATCGTTGCGCGCCGGTAAGTGGTCTCCGACATTTCACCGTTCGCGCGCTCGTATTCTGCCGGATTTTCGGAAATAACAGCGTTTGCGATCTCGAACAAAAACTCCCGTGCAGCGAGGCCCGAAACGTCTCGTCGAATCGACGCAGTTCGATCCGTAGAGCGTTTCTTAAAGCAGCCTTCGGATGCTCGAAAGAGAATAAAACTTTATAAATTTTCTATTTACTACGGAGACGAATATCGCGTCTTTGTTATTCGCGTTCAGGCTACGAATTACGAGGTACATTGCTCGATATAACCCGAAGATGGACAATTCACGATTTTATCGTTCACCGACATCGTCGAGTCTAGGATTTTCGCGATGTCTTCTCCAAATCCCTGTGCCACGCGATAGCCGCTTTATCAGCGAACAAGAAAATCGCATACGTTTTAATTTCAGGTAATCCCGACCGTCGCAATTCGTTGTTGCATTCGTAATCGTATAACGCAGATTCCCGCGAACAACTGTCCCGTTGATACAAAGAAAATCTATAAAGTTTGACGCTGTTTCGAGGGAGTCCAAGGGAGTTCGAGGGCGTTACAAATTTCAATAAAATCCGAGTTGTCCGAATGCGCCGCAATCAAAATTAACGCGTGCACTCGGCTATGGAATTTGGCATAATCGTTCGAGACCCGTCGAGTAGTCGCTGGTGAACGAAACGTTGACTCGTCGAACATCGGCTTTCCGCGAGTTCGCCGAAACACCCTGTACATTTATCGACGTTCGCGGCGTCGCAGACGTTTGCGAATTTGTTTCGCGATCCGTGCAGAGGAAACGGTTCCGTTCCAATCTCGGGCTTGCTTCTCTTCCTTTTTAATCTACGGCGCGGCGGCTAAAAATAAGGAGAAACGCGGAACAGCGAGCACGGAGCCGATCGCGGATCGGCTTTAATCTAAGGGTGGATGCGTCCTCGAACGTCGGCTCGGGTTATTCCACAGATTATCGGGCACGGTCGGGCAAAACGGCGACGATTTTCGACCCGACGCGGAATCGTGCAGCGGCGAGGATTTTCGAAGCAGGACACCGGAGCCGAGCTTTATCGCTCGGCCCGGAAACCCGCGGAAACTGGCGAGCACGTCGTAAATAATCACGGATGCGAGACGCTCTCGATGCCGACACCGCGATCCACCATTTTTATTGTCCGGCCCGCCGCTTTTTCCCACGTTGATGGAATTCTTCGTCGGACCTGCATTTTTATCGGGAATTCTGCTATCGGTTAATTCGCGACCAAGATTCCCCGCGTTTTAAACGAATTCCTTGCTAATTTGCAGGTTACGGACGCGCCGCGAGTCAAACTAAACAGAGAAATTCATCGTCGGTCGGCGGATCTTTGTTAGATACCAAGATTATTTCTCGCGGAAGTAATCGCGTAATTAATTCTGGCCAATGTACGCGCTCCTCTCCCCTTGTAGTTCAGGATAGCGCTGTAAAAGCGTGCAGAGAATATTCGAACTAGTATATTTTTCGTCGTTTCGATTTTTCAATGTTTCCGACGAAAACGTATATATCGAGAATGTTGCTGTAATTTTCGTTCAGAGTACGAGAGAGAGAGAGGGAGAGACAGAGAAAGAGAGAGGAGGGGAGAGATGCCACGGTGTAGAACGTTGGTCGCTATCAGAAACGTTCGCAATAAACCTGCATCTCCGTCGACGAGAATTTCTGAAAATGGTCGCTCGGCAAGCAACCCTCACGGTGATTTATTTGTCCATTTTACAGCGTTCGCAGGGCGTCAGTCGCATGGATGTGCGTACCAGCGAAAGTACAGGTGCGCACGCAATGAAAATTCGATTGCAAGCTCGTCTGGGTACAGGGTCACCGTGGCTGGAACACGCGGTTATTTACGGCGTGCTTCGCGTGCTTTTTGCCGGTGCCAGCGCAGTGCCGCAGCCGTTGCAGCTTCCATCCACCGAGCCCGATAAAATTCCCTATTTCCCTTTTCTTTTGCCCTCCTCTGTCTCTGCGCTGTCACCGAGCCGAGCCGAACCGAGCCAAGCCGATGCCAGGCGAGGCGAGGCGAGGCAAGGGAGCCTCTGGCACCACCAGAAACCGCCGCATGCCTTTCGCCCTTTGTTTCCGATAACCTGATACCGCGAATCCGACGTCGGATTAAAAATTGATCCCCTGCGAACCTTCATCCGACCCTAAAACGCCCCGACACCTGCGAAACGATCTCTTCTTCCTGAACTTCGATTTTCCATAACCGAAACGCACCGAGAATTCCAATCTCCGGAACGACCAGCCAACGCTCGGTTCTTCCGTGTCCAGCCGAAATTGGGAAATACAGTCGATCGATGCCCTCGTAGATTCCACGCGCCGAAATCGACCGTAGATCCGCGCAATTTGTTTCGCAGCGTTTTCCAGCCGTTCCCCGGCCGTTGCGCAGCGTTCCCTCCGTAACTGTGAATAACTTTCGATCGGCAGAGTCACGATTACGGAAAAGGTGTTCAGAGCGTGCAGATAGGTCGATCGTGTACGTTCGATCGGCTTCGTTTTCCTTGCGAGAAAACTTCACAAAACGTTAGCAAGGCACAATGTTGCATTAAAAATTGCACCGATCAAAAGTTCTTCGTTCTCGATAGTCTTTCGGCGGAGATGGGTTCACGATTCGTCGCTCGATCGTTGATCCCGGACATGGAAAAGTCTGCATAATCGAGCAGCGTTGCTAAAATGCGATCAAACTGCAAGTAGAACGAACAGGACTAGCCGTTATTGGTTTCACCGTGTTTCGAAACGGTAGAATAAGATAGGATCGGTAATGAACGACCAGTATCCCTGTCGGCTGGTTCGTTCTACCGTAGTTTGACTGTCGGAAAGTCCGCGCGGGAGTAGCGTCGCGTCTGTGTGTCCCAGCGTATATAACTTCACTGGCAGCATTTCAAGATAATTCAAGATAGATTTGCACGGATCATGGGATATACGCGACGCGGGGTAGAGAATCCCTTTTGACGAGTCAAGCTCAGTCGAATGCGTGCCATTCGTTGATAACGGGTTTGCCGACAGCTCCGCCGTGTTTCGTGAAATCCAGAGATTCGGACTTTTCAATTTCGTTTGCGAAAATTCGGCAACCCGGCCCGGAGGCAGGTTCGAAAGAAGGCATTAACGCGTTAACGATTCGTCGCCGCGCGATCGACACCTTGGCAACGAATTCCACCGAGTCTCTTCTCCGATTGGAATTTTCGAAACCGGTGCTCCGTTCGTTCGGGAAAAACCTTTGCCAATGGTCGAACGCATTGACGGGAACGATGCTTCGTTTAACCCTTTGCGCTCGGCCGTCCTCTGTACAAAGATTCGTCGACGCGGAATCCATCGACGCGAAGCGTAGTCGACCGTCTTTCTGGCGTAGCTGTTTTAACTCCGAAACCAAGATATTTCTTTCGACTTCGACCATCTCTATTGCGCGTAATTTATGTCTCTTTGCGCGCACAAGATTCGCCGCCGAATAGCAGATTTTTACATCGCAAATCATTAACAGAAAAAGTAACATTGCACATCCGCGATCCGTATATCGCTGCCGCTCTAATTTAAACGAACGACGAACAGAATGATCGTACTCTTAAAAATCGCTCGATGCTTTTCCCATTTTATTTCCTTACGTAAAATCCAATGTCCGATAGTTACCGTTCCATTCGAAAGTAACGAACGTTGCGCGACGAACAAACTGTTCCAAGTTGAAGATTGTCAGTCGAAACTTGCGAGATCTACAATTTTTGTTCGTCAGCTTCGTAACTGGAAGTTTAATGGAAATGCAGCAATTGTTTCCGCAAATAATAAGCGTTCTACCGGCGAGCGATCCGAGAGGAGACTCCGGAGAGAACGTGCTCGCAGTTTCTATCGAGATACGCGTCTCGGGAGTTGTTTAGGAGTTGGTGTTTTCATTGCACAAGTAAGATCCTTGTCGGCGATGATCCTCGATGTCTGCGCAATGTCTTGCAGAAGTCACGCTCGCGCGAAACAGCCAGGTGTCTGGCCGACGAGTGGCTGCAGAATTCCATCGAGTGAGTTTCGGCACATCGTCTGTCAGAGGTCCGTCTGCCGGAAAGATAGACATTGCCTGGATGTCTGGAGATCCGGGATCCGACCTTTCGGTATGTCCGGCAGCCGGGCCTGCCGACGAGCACCGGTATGCGATCAGGTGGCGCAAACGGTCAACGAAGCGTTGCTACGGTATGTCGATGGTTTCCATCGCCTTTGGAACGATCCACCCCGCCAATTTCTTATGGCGTATACAGCGCAGCCGGGAAAGCGGAGACCTCGTTCAAAGAGTCAGCCGACTGTCGACAAAAAATCTAACGTGTTTTACAAAAATTTTTACGCATTCGTTTGCCAGGTTGCCAGTGTCAAGAAATAATCGAATCTCTGTCTCTTCGACTCGATTGCAAAATTAAAGGCAGACAAAATTAATGACGATCGAACCATAATTTTGGTTAGATTATTTTCAAAATAGGTTCAGTGTTCGCCTTGGAGAGGTGGTTGGAATTAACGCGTGGATTTGGTAAATACGGTACGCGTCGGGTTTCCCGAGGAACGCGTGCCGATTCGAGACCAGCGACTCATCCGTTGAACGAGATTTTCATCGCGACTCGTTCACTTTTCCTCTTTACACGGTCGCAGGTCCCGCGACGAGCATGGAACTCCCCGAGGTGGCGACCACGCGCCACGAATTATTAAGGAGTCTCGCAATTAACGACTACTTTGCCGGTTAGTTAATCGCGGTATGCGGCGGTGAGTGTACCTGGGGATTAAATCTCCGAAGACGGTGTAGTAGAACTCCGCCGCTTGCCGGTCCGTTCTGTTTATTACTGTTCAAGTTTCTGGTCCCGTGTTCCGTAGAATTGTTCCGCACCGTCTAAGCCGCATAGGGATATTTCTCTCTCTCCCCTTTCGTTCATTCGCTCGCTCCTCCGACTTTATCTCTCCCTCTCTTTTTCTTCCGTGTCTCTCCCTTCTTGGTCGCGTCACGCAATTTCCTTGGGCGAAGACGAACAATCAAAAAGTTTCTTTTGTCGTCTTTAGCGCCGTCAGGGACGTTGGATCTCATCGAGCAGAGTGCAGGTCAGCGCGTCGCCACCCGGAAGCCGGTTCGCAAAACCGAAAGGCGTCTTTCGGTCCGTCGCCGTTTAGAATCCGCATTTCCACCGGTGTTCGGAACACGCGTCCGTTTACAACTAAACAGAGGCTAATTTATGCGGTAATCAAGGACCGGCCGGCGACCCTCGTTCTCGTCCTTTGTATGTATACGCGGTGTAGTGCCAAGTGTATTTCCTGGCTTATACAACCGCCGAGCGGCTGGACCCTTCTTCCCCTCTCTCTTTCCCTTCCAAGCTCTCGTACTTGCTCTCTCCTCTCGCAGAACCATTGTTTTACGACGCTCCTTGTTTCTCTTTCATCGGTTCGCGGCGACACGGTCCGTTGTCTTCGTGAACGCTGGTTCCATCGTGGTTCCATCGTGATTCCATCGAGGCGCGTTCCCTGCGAGCTCGCACGCCCACCGTGAGATCGGAGACACCTGTCCCTGCAGTTCTTGCAGTTGCAGTTGCAGTTGCAGTTGCAGTTCCAGCAGCCTGTCGACCATACTTATGAATACGGTTACCGTTCGTATTTACGCTGCCTGTAAACTTCGGTTTTCGTGGATATGCTGTCCCGACCGCTGCGACGACGATGCCGGTCCGACGCGGTGTCCACGACACTGGCTATTCTACGCTTCTATCGATTGCAAACGTCAAACTTCGAAATACAACACAGGGATTTGCGGTCCGCCGGAGTTGCGAACGCCTCCGAAGGACGTGGAAAGACGGAGTCTGTTTATTTGTCTAGCGACGCAAGACGGGAGATTCTACGGAGAATCCAGAGGGACCACCACGGTAATCGAACGGTAATGGAATACGCGGGACGATCGATGCAGCTCAGTCGCGTTCGGTATTTTTCTTGTCTGCGACGAAACACCGAAATGGCTATTTTTATAACATTCCTACGGACGAATACCCCTGGTATTACATACTCGCGCGCGTTTGTTAATCATAGGATTAATAACCCTTCGGTAGATCTTTCGATCGAAGACGCAGAAACGGTAGGTTCGAGAAACATGGAAAGACAATGGAAACAATTTAGTGCGGCGATTAGGCAACGTCGTTGGTTCGCGAAACGGCGACCTCCGCCGTTACCTGGTATATAAAATATGTGCACGGTCTCGGTACGTGTACGACGCGGAAGAAGTTCGGTTGTACCAACGGTACCGCGGACAATGTAGCTGGCGAACGGCCAGCACTACCAACCCAACAAACCGTTCTATTGTCCGAGGTATGCGTTCGCGCGAGCGCGAGAGGCAGAGTCGGAGCGAGCGCAGAGAGCCAGGCAGCCAGGCAGTCAGGCAGGCAGCAGCGTCTACTATGCAGGTCATATCAGATTCCTCGGTGTACGGGTTTTCCCACCGGAAAAGCTGCCGATCCTAAAATTTCGCAAAAAAGGAGGATCGCGTGCCGGATGATCTATTCGATCCAGCTCGCCGACTCGTACCAATGGACGACGTCGATCGAGAAATTCCCCAGCGATAGATGTCGGAGGGGAAAAAGACGTCTCTTTTCATTCCCGTACATGCAATCCTCCCGTATTGAGGCCGAACAAAGGGCCGATTGTTCCTTTGACACCTGAACATCCGCTTCCTCAGAGTTTCCCCGACGTTTGGCGACTGGTTCTCGGAGGAAATTAAGGTTTCACTCTTCCCCCGTCCGCGTTTAATGAATTCCACCGGCGATCCCGTTAATTCGCGTCTATGAACGGCTCCTCTTCCCATGAATCGACTCGAACGCCTCTCTCCTTCGCGCGTACACGTTCGCACGCGCTCTCTCTCTCTCTCTCTCTCTCCTTCTCTCTCACCCCGGTCTAATTTTTCATTTAATGCTCCGCTCAAAAGTCGACATTTTATTTCCTTCCACCGATGATCGGTCGATCGATCGATCTTTTCCCTTCTGCCGAACGCGCGAATGGAAATGATTTCTTTCGGGTTGCGAGCAGTGCGGTGCGGTGCGGTGCGACGCGGAGCGGTGCAATGCAGTTGCGGCGACGAGGCCGCCGATCGGATTCTTCCGGTTCCGTTATTGTTACGGCACACAATTTATACAACGATCGTTCTCGATTCGCGAGGCCTCCCTTGACTTCCGCGGAGCCAATAGCCTGTAGAACAAAGGCGGACAACTGATATTGCCCCGCAGTTTGGCAATTTCCCAGCGACGACGGTCCCACGATTTTGCACCGTTCCCGATTTTGTCTGGCTGCCTCTGGACTCTGATGAGTTTTCTCCCGACAACAATGACGGCCATTATTCGATCGTTCTCATTAGCATCGGTCTCATTATTGGCCGTGCGCGAAAGATTCGAAACGAAACGAGACGCGAACCGTACCGTACCGAACCGAACCGAACCGAACCGAACCGAACCGGTTCTCTCGGAAAAACGGAAATAGGACGTGCAAGGAGCGATCGGTGACAAAATAGAAAAAGGGAGGGAAGGGAGGGAGAGGTTCGTCGCTGCCACCGATGAAAAGTGTCCGTTAGGGCTCCGGTATGGAAGCGTTTCCCGACTCGAATCTTAATTTACCTGTCTAGTCGGGTTCCGATCGATCGCAACGCCGAGGCGGCACGCATTTCTGCTCCTCCGTACACGCGATGCGCTTGTCCACGCTCGAAAGGGTTCGCTCGTCTCGCCGGGAATACTTCGAAAACTCTTTCGTGACAGCTCGTTAATTCGCCAATTGCGTCGGCGTGCGACGCCTCGGGATAATTGGAAACGTCAAACTAATCGAACGATACGCGCTCGCCGCGGGGGAATCTTAAAGGAAAACGAATCGATTCGATTCGATTCGAACGACACGCGCGTCGGACGAATAATTGTTGACGCGGACAACGGTGCGCGATCGGGGAAAAGATGATTGCCATCGAGATAATGGACCGGCGCGATCGCGCACCCTGTCGCACCCTTCGACGCACCGGAACGAGTACTTCGTACAGAAATACCTACAGGGTGACCCATTTTAATTTACTATTAATACGGTCGTATACGCAGGATTCGTAATTCGAAGAGGGCGTACAAAGGTCCACTGCATTCTTTTTTTATTGGAATCCGCTTTGACGTTGGCTACTGGGTCAACAGATATTCCGTTTTCTATTTTTAATAGCGCGACCTCGAAATAAAGATTCGTTCGAATCGCTTAATTTTTCTAGCGTAAGAAGCATTTGTGAAAATAATCGTCGCACCGTGCATCTTCGATAAATTGCAGTAACGGTTGCGCAAGATTTTTCCGAGATTCCCGGAAGTGTTCGTTTTTTCCTCGAGACTCCGAACGTCATAATAAAACTAAGCCCGACACTCGAATGTGGAGCGCGGACCCAGAAAAAGAAGGCGGTCTCTCTATATTACGTTGTTCGGGAAGTTTCTACCGCATTCTCAGATAAAAGTGTGAAATTAGTTTCGAAACCGTCCCAAGTTCTCCGAGACCATTACAAACTTTTAATTTTGTAATATTTACCATATTTCCGGCGGCGGCACGCTCGTAGCGTTTTAGCTTTTCCAGCTCTCTCTCTCTCTCTCTCATTCTCGCGTACATCAGGCATCGCGTCGCCCAAATGAAAATTTGTTTGGTTGTTCGGCCCTGGCACGGATCGATCTCGTCGAAGGGGACGATCGATGCATCGCGAGCGAGACGAGCTCGCGCTCGTTCCGGCCCGCGAAAAATGCGGAGTTCTCCGCGGACATAATAACGAGTCACTTTTGACGCATTGTTGTAGATCCAGTCGTGTGGGTGTAAAGTTAATTAACGCGTCTCCGTGTTGGCGGCGCGAAGACCGACCGACGCGAGGCGTCGCGTCGTCGCGTTAACGCTAATTATTTCGGACATTTCATTCCAGAACGTTACGATAAATCAGCGGAAAATTCACGGTAGGACGTGACTACGCCTTGTCAAATATCTGACGAGGTCGCGTGTACACGGCCCGGCCGTTCGATCATCGGTCAATTTCGTGGACGCTCATTCATCGATGGAATTCGAGTGGCCGCATTCGCGTGTACGAAATTTTAATTAACGAACTGCCGCCGCCCTGCGCAAAAACGGCCGAATAAAGTTACGCTTCGTGAAAGGCTATTAGCCGCGCAAAACGTTCCCCGCGGAACGTTTCGCAAAAAGCTACGAACGTGGTGTCTGGCTGCTCTCGCCCGCCTCCGCCCCGTCCCCCTGTCCCCCGCTCGCGTTTCCGCCCTCTCGTCCCTCCGCCGCGACCTCCCTTACGCCCCTCGTCCCTTTCGCCCCCTCCCCTTTACCCGTCCTCGACACCCTCGTTCGGGCTCAGCCTCATCGAGAAATTAACATAGAGTAATTATCCGGTCAAATCATATTCCAACGTGTAATAGAGGCTGACAACGCGTGCAACGCGAAATCAGCGTTTTATCGGGCTCGCGCATTCTGCTTCGCGCCGGTTTAACGAAGATCGTTGAACCCTCGCAACGTTGCGCGTCCAAAGATACCGTCGTCGCGAATTTTTTCCGAAACCGTTCCCCGCTCCTCGTCGCCGCTTCTACGACGAAACAGCTGTCTCCCCGTAGGTTCTCGCCGTCGCTCCCCTTTTCCTCGAGCGTGATCTCCTACGCGCTTCCGAAGCAGCCACCGCTGCGCTTAAGACTCGATTAATTAATTTCCCACGCATTTATCAAATCGAGCTGACACGCTGCCGCGAACTCCGTAGACTGCGGACCGCCGCGCCGGATGTATCGATTTAGTTGGCCGGCTCAATTTCAACTCGTCTTCTGTCAACTCGGCGAAACCATCGACCATCCGCTCCATGTACGTCATAGTGGTTCGGAGATTGTCGTTGTTGTTGTTGTTGTCGCTGTCATTGTCTTTGTTGTTGTCGTCGTCATTGTCGCTGACGCCACCGGCACGGAAGGATCGTACTTCCGAAAAGACAGATAACGCGCTTCGTCGTTGTTCCATCCGTGCCAAAATAAATAGCAGGATTTTCCACGAGGACGAACGATTCGAAAACGCATATTTCAAATCGATCCTCGGAACATCCTCGGGTATTTGGATTATGTAATTCCAAGAACCGTACCGTTTCTTATCGCGTTTTACGCGGTATCTTTTCGTTGGTCGAAAACGTGCATTCGGAGCGTTTGAATTCGGGGCACGAACGTTGACGAAATTCGTTTGCCGGCATCGCGTGCCGTATGAATGTAAAAAAGGGGAATACGAACGTTTGATCCTGGAGAATGAAAAGCACTTCAATTAAAACCCCGAAAATCTTTGAAAAAATGAAATCGAACGGTCTCGCGTTCGAACGCGATGCGAAACGGCGGCAGGATTTACGAAACGACTCCGATGTTTGCATTAATTCGCGAGTAATTTCGTTGCGGGACATTGTAGCGCACCGATTAAATTTTGTTTCCTTTGTTCCAGGTAAGTAGCCCGCGCGGATCTCCAGGCTACGAGCTTGTAAACTTGGCAAACTACCCTAGCAAGTAAGTGCCAAATCCGTGTCTAAAGGGCGGCTCTGTGCTCGCGTGCCCTCCAGGGCTTCGCAGTTTCCGCTGCTTCGTTCCCGACCGAAATCGAAACGGAGCAACGGATTCGTCGACGAAGCCGATCGCGCCGGTACGCGCGAGAGCGTGCGATCAATTGAAAAAGAAGGGGCAGCATTAATTTCGAGTTTTTTACATGACGGGCATTGTTCCGCGCAGCGAGCGGTTCACCCCCGTGTCACGGCCATTTTACGGGCTTCGCTTTGCGCCAGTATTATATTCGCTCGCGTTGGAAAATGGATTTCGTCGCTGCGCCCCGAGTAGGGAAATTCAAGAACCACGACCCTTCGATTCCGCCTGTATTTTCGACGTCAAAGTCTATTCTCGTAATCCCGTTTATCGTCGAGAATTAGGTTGACCCTTTGCGGTCCTGTGTCCAGCGACGCCAGAGTTCGCGACCCGACAAAAAAACGCTGCTTCGCGTCGCACTTTCAAAGCACGGTGTTCGACAACGTTTTCCGTGGCCCTTCGGTCGCGTTCGGTTTCGTCGTCGCGGAGTCGTGAAAGGGTTCGCCGGGGATTTTTGACAGCCGCGGATATTATCGAGAATCGATGACCCTAAGAACGAATCCTCCCGTACGCGTGTGCCGCGTGTATTTTACGATCGGCTCGGGTCCTAAACCCAGAAGGTATAATACCGGGGAAGGTTAATGGTGAACGTAACGGCGTTACCGTATCCTCGCTACGTAAACTGAAACACGCTTTAACCATCCATTAAACCGGCACGTCTTTGACTCGTTGGACGAGCGATTTTACGCGCGTCTAGATTTCCAGCTTATCTCTCGCGTCAGAGCCGCGGTTAAGGGCCGATCAGTGCGATAGCTTCTTTCGAATTTCACGACGCGACTGTAAAAACTCGCGATCGGTCGGTCGCCGGGGATTCGCGATCCGAGTTTCGGTCGACGACGTCCCGCCGCGCTTTTCATTTTTCCTGCATCGAAATCGACCGACTCTCGGTCTTCTTTATTTTGAAAATAAGCAGCAGTCGCCGCGATCGAATAGACTTTACAATGTTTCCAGGAATTTCAAATTATCGACGGAGCCTGGGCGACTCTATTTTCCCGTTTGGAAATCACCGAACCGGCGATTTCCTTTATTTTCAAAAGCAACAACGACAACGGTCGACGGATTTTACAATGTTCCGAAGAAAATTAAATTATCCGCGGAGCGCAGGTAAATTCGTTGTCGTAGAAAACGAGCGATCGCGGAAAGTCGAAGATGAAACGAGTTCAAAGGATTTTTGAAGGGTTCCGTTCTCGCGTTTCATTTCGCGGATCGAATTAATCGAGCTCGCCCGCACGGCATGCAAATTACGGATCGGCGGCGGTGGCAGCAGCGGCGGCGGCGAGTCGTAAACGCGTCCTTGACATTTCGTGTATCCGTTCGTTGATTAATCAATTGAATTTCCAACCAGCGGCCCTTCGATCGGGTTCGAATCGCTTTAACGCGCGGTCGAACGTGCTCTTAGAGCAGACGATTTTTGTCTCCCGCCGCATGACCGTGTACACCGGCGGCCGGGTTTTATTAAATTCCGATGGTTCAACATGGAACGAGAGAAAAACCTTTGTGCCGGTTTCACCGAGGAATAATTGATTCGCAAGAGACACCGGAATGAAACGCGCGAATGCCTCTGGAACTGTCAAGGAGCCTCGCAACGTGAACGCGCGAGAACGACGACAACGCCGAGCGAACGCGCGCCGCGCGGCAACTTTCTAATTCCAATATTTCCCCGACGATGTTTCGACAACGGCCGATACCCGTCGCGATACCCGACCCGGTGTTATTTCGCTCCGGTGTTCGTCGAGCAGACGTCGAAACGAAGCCCCGAACTTTTTCAGTGACCGCTCCGGGGAAAGTCCGTCGGAACGCGAGTCCTTGAATTTCAATTTCAATCTCTTTTAATTGAATAGTTAAAAAAGTTTCTTCGACAGGGATTCCTCTCGTCGCGCAACGACGCCGTCGAGATTTAGGGCGGACCGTTTAACCGAGCTACGTTTTCCGAGACTTCGCCTCGGAGAAGGAAACGGAGATACCGGCGGCCGCGCGAACCGCGATACGGTGCCTGCATAGAGAGAAAGAGAGCCGGAGAAGTTGTGGCCGTTTTAGGTGAAACATTAACGAAGGAAGCATTTAAAACTTGAAACTCGGTCGAACTTCTTACGCGTAAACATTAAAACCATCCGGCTAAGTGGCACCGCGGTCTATCCGCCGGCAAGAACAACCGGTTATCCGTGCTTCGAGCGCCACTTTTCTCTCGATGGCCGCGTTTCTGCTTGGCATTAAGAAACAGGGGCGTAACCTATGAAAATTATTGGCTCGTGCCCGCCGTTTATCCTGCGCGCGTTCCTTTTATTCGACGAACTTCGCGACGCGTGGCCGATTCGCTGTTGCGATCGACGAAATCGCTCGGTTCCCGCGTTCCAGAATCGACGGCGACAGACTTTCATCGTCGTACGGTGTACGCGCAATTTTTGCAACGGTATCGAAGCTGCGATATACCGAAGACGTCGCAGCGATTCGAATTAGAATCGTGCGGCGAAGAGAAGTCGACTTCCGAAATCGATATCGCGGTTTCCGGCCAACGAGGTGGCCGTTTGCGAGCAGAAGGTCGACGGATCGATCCCAGACGTCGGAGCGACGTTTTGCTCGGGATTAAAAGCTTCGCGTCTCGATCGTAGAATTTCCAAAATATTCTCCGTCCGCGAGTCGGGAAAAACGATTGCAAGAAAAACGTTTTCCTCCGTCGCGAAGGTGTTTGCCGATCGGAACGGCGGTATAGTCTTTGGAGGAATCTGATTTGTAAATTGTTCGAGTGGATAAACTGTTGGGGGTGACGAGTAAATCGTGTCAGATGTTAGGCAGGTCGATGATAGACGATTTCGAGGCAGCCGGAAATCGGAGGCGATTACGTCGGCGCGTGTACAAGCGGGCAACGTATTAGCGAAAGCAGTGATCCGTGGGAAACTCGAAGGGGGTAAACCTTTCGCAGGAATCTAATAGAGTTACCGTCGGGGTCCGAGGATTACTGGAAAATACGTCAGACCGGCTACGGGTCGGCGCTGCATTGCGGTGTACTCCACCACACACGAGGCATCTATGATCCGCGTGTGTAGGAACGATGCAACGCCGGATACGTCGGAGTGGTGAGGGTTCGTTCGTCGGTGAGGGTTTTATCGGCGGATTAGCATTGCTTTACATAGTTTCGAACGGGTTTGCATAGGTTTCAGACCGCCGTCTGCCACATGCCGCAGAACCGAATGGAAGCTCGACGAATCCGCAAACCGATTTTCAGTCGTTCTAACCGGAATCTTCTAATCTGCCGTCGAAAGCTTCGACCCGCGGAGACTATCCAACCCCCTATCGCGCGATCCCACTCTCGGCCGGATCGTTCGTCTACGATCCACGGAAGTCGATCCACGGCTCTTTAAACGCGCGCCTTGGATTCGTCGCAGGCGAGAGTAATAACCGAAGCAAAAGTTGCGCGCATCCCCGGTAACGAGCAGCGGACCGAACCGTCGGTCGATGCGGCGAACGCGGCGAGCGACCGCCACCAGTAACAAGCCGCCGCAACGCCATGCATCGCTCGCAACGGATCGTTCGACGGTAGCCTGTCAAAAATACAACGCCCTTCGAATCCAAGTTGGGCCACGCTTCGAAGAGGACTTCGCTGACAGGATTACCGGACGAAATTCGACATGGAATTTCGTGACCGACGGAAACACTGTTGACAAAAATTTATGGTAACGCGAGACGAGCACGAATAGGAGAAGGTCGAAGCTCGCCTCGAAGCACAGTCGATCGGCCTATGAATCTCCGAGTCGCATACTTGCCTAAAATTCTACGCAGAGTTGAAATTCCACGGTTTCGGGAAGAATCGTCTATTATCGCTAGCAGCGAAGCGCTAAACGCGGCATGCCTGTTTCCCCTCTAATGGAACGAGAACGATTCTTTCGGGATATTAATCTTCGCGCTGATGAAAGTACAATTTACACCGGGGGCGGGTATAAATCTTCTTTTTCATTACGGTGTAGGCCCTCGCGGCGGACAAAGGTGGGTCTGCGCTTAAAATATAGCGCCGGTCGGCTTCAATGCGTAACGAGGCCCGGAGCAATAAATATGAGGCACAATGGATAGTAATTAGAGTGTATTTTAATAGAGGAACAATTAAGAAAGTGGGTCGCGGAAAACGGCAAGCGCGTTAGGTAAGAACAGGGGTCGAGCCGAGCGATTCGCGCATCGGTATCGGTTACGAAGATACCGCCAAGTAAATCGTCGTTAAAAAATGCCACGATTCTCTTAAAACTGAACCAAAGGGTTGAGACATTTTTTAACAAGTCGGAAGAATTCTTTCTAATTTGAACAAGTCTTTAATTCGAACAAGAAGAAACAGCGAACGCGAACGATGGGAAATAAATCACGGAATACGTTGAAATTAAAGAAAATTTTCCAAGTCGTCGCTGAGTGTCCGGTTACTCGTACTTTTACGTAGCAAGATGCGGCAGAGTATAGTATGCAGGGGGTTTTACACGGTGGCTTTCATTGCCCATCCGCATAGGTATAATAGCGGCTTCTTTAATTAGATGTGCGAGCGCGATGGCCTTTTGTCCTCGAAAAAAAGGAACGAGACCCGTGCGCAGGACCGGAAAGGATAATTCCCTTCCGTGTAACCGGCACTTGGCCAATGAACCGGCCGATCCACCTTGAACGAACGAACGCCCTACTTTGCCGAGTCATCGAAATTACGCTCGCTCGATTACCGACCGGCCGTTGCGTCCGAATCCGATTGCTCTTACGGGTAATTCCCCGCGACCACCGACGCGTTCGTACACCGCTCGAACTAGCAGTCGACTTTTAAAATAAAACGCGCGCGTACGCAGTCCGGAAAGAGACGAAACGTTCGTTGTTCGCTCGACAGCGCCGTTGGATCCGATGCGTTCGTTGGCGGCGCGTCTTTCGGTGCTCGTTTTCCTTGTTCGTCCGCAACATCGAGTGAAATTTAGCAAGAGAATCCCGAAGCGAATTCGGAGATCGGCGACGTCGCGTATCCGTGAAAACGATGGCGAATACCGCGGTACCGGCGACGGCGCTAGAAATCGATGCACGGAGCCGCAGTAATTTTTCGTTAGCCGTTGAATGAAAAAGAAATTAGAACGAGGACCGAGCGGAAAGAGGATTTCAAGGAGGAGCGAAGCAACGGGCAAGGAGCTGGACGGAAAAGAGTAACGAGGAAATGAAAACATTTGAATAAAGTCCGTCCTTCGTTTCTTCGGAGACTCCATCGATATCCTCTCGAAGTAAATGAAGACAGAAAGGATTGAAAGTTTAATTGCATGCAACTTGACCCTCTCTCCGATCCGTTGGCAAGCCGGTCTCGGAGTCTGAGCCTTTTTTTCTTGCTTACCCGGTGCGTCCAGAGTCTAGACCGAATCAACTGAGAACGCTTAACGCGGGGGTCGCGGCTCGAAATCGATAGGGGCTTCTAAGGAACGCGAAAGAAAGGTGGAAGAGGGCATAGATGGGGATAGGAATTCGATGGTGCTCGGCAGGGAATCCGGGGGAGGGAGGGGCGGACAATGGAGCTAGTACGTAATCAGAATGAAACCAGAATTATGCAGATGCCGGATATCCGATGGAAAAACCGGGTAGTCGTGTATTCTTCACGGAGCCGACCCCTTTAGCCAATAGACATCTGGGATTTCCTGAATTGAATGTAAATTACCTTTTGCCCGTGTTCGCGAAACGGCGATCTGTCGTTAAGCTTTTGCAAATAATCCCCTCCCCCGCTCTGCTCTTCTTTATGCGTCCCTTTTTTTCTCCTGGCGAAACCCCCGACCCGAAAGGGGGACACGGTTTTCTATTAGCGTCGACCGTTGAAAGCAGGCATTTTTTTCACCGGATGAAACGAACGCGCGTTCCGTCGCATTTGCAACTTCTTCGTCGTCCATAAGTTTCTGGAAGAGAAAGCGAAAGGGCTGTGCGCGTAGTGGCAACGTATTCTTTTAGACACGTTGCAAAAGGATTGATAGATTTAGCGAGCTTTCAAATGGCGATGCACGAGACTACGTTGGTGCATCCGACTGTCGGTCGGTACAAGCATGTTTAGGAAAGAGAGAGCGGGAGGCGATGAGTGGAATTTGCTTAAAAGAATTATATTAATGTACCGAAGGACCTGGCGACAGAATGTAATTACGTTTCGGCTTAAAGAAAATTAATAATGTCGCGAGTCTTGTCGTTGCAGCGCACGGGATTAAAGGCGGATTAAGTCGCCGCGGAAACGGCATCGTTGACAATTCGTTAACGCTCCAACATTGTGGCCAGCCTCGAATAGAATATCGCGGCGTTGGACGGTAATTCTATTTACTTGATGCGCGAAATGTAGCGCGGTTAAACGAGGCGTGCGCGTACGTATAATCGTCGATGAAACGGATTGATAGAACGTAATTGCTGGATAACGAATCGCAGGACTGTTTTTCGACCGCGCGTCAACGATAACCTTCCGCGTTTTACGGGAAATTCGATAACGACGGTTCCCCGTTGTCCGGGTTCCCTTTTTTCGACTTTCTCGAGTCGAGCCGTCGTCGTTGCAGCTGCTTCGATCGTCGAAACCCAGCGGCGGCCGTTTATTATTGGTTTCGCGGAGAATTTGGAAACGCGAGAGACCTCGGCTCTCTCCGTGTTGCTGCTCGCAGCGAATAATACGATCGTTCCATTCTCGTGGCCGCGACTTGATCGATGATCACCGATGACAAGCAGTTTCATGCGCGCTGCGTTTACACCCCGGCAAATTAATTGGTAAACGCCGAGTGCACGGGCTACTCGTATTTGCGCAACCGAAACGCCACATTCCGCGTGTGTGTTCGTTGTTACTTGCGCCGATCGCGTCGCGGAGTTTCCGTATCGCGGCCGAAGACCGCGTCGCGATCGGAATCGCTCGGATCGGACGGTATCGATTCAGATTTCGGAGCTCCAACGTCGTTCATCCGTGTACCCCGTTCAGTGTTTTAGATTTTCGGATAGTTCGCACCTACGTCGAAATCTGGTGCAGGAAATATCGTCCCCTCCGGCCTCGGATTTTCCCTCGAAAATTCGATGAAACTTTCGATCGGCGGACAGAGCCGTCGAAGGTAATATTTTCGTTACTATATTAAAATATTTCGCCGATAAATTTCGGACGATGTTTAACGAATTCCGCGAATTTCTGAATCGACGTTTTCGAACGCACGCACCCGCCGAGCCGTGTACGCCGGTCGGAACACGGCGACGAACCGTTCTTGAAGCGGAGTTTCGTCCGGTTAATCGAGTACCGCGGTCGCGAGATCTGTAAAACTTTTCAAACCGCGTCTCGCTTCGATGTAATTAATTTTCAGCGAAACGCGTCCGCTCGATGAATTACGAGCGGATCCGTCTCCCGGCCGAGAAAACTTGCGCATGGTCTCTTGGCAGCTTTCGCAAAACAAAAATAAGGTAGAATTCACCGGAAAAGAAGAAGGGACGCAACTTTTAGCCGCCCCCGTGCCGGACTAACTTGGACACGTTTCTGTTTCCCTTTCTGGCACTTTGGAACTGCGAGTTTCAACTTTCTGTCGTCTGGATACAAATATAATTTCACTCTTACCTTCCATTTCGCTCGGGGACGGCGCGCGGGAGGGCACGGGCGGCGACGGATGCCAAAAACTGACAAAAGAATACAGGAACGAGAGAAAGGAAAGACCGTTTCTGTCAAGGGACAAGGAAACTCTTATCGCGCGAATTCGATTCCCTCGGGGACGGAATTTCGCGTCTTAAAAACGAGCGACAGCACGGAATCCGCGCCGAATAAGATTAACTCGAACTTTGTCGCCGCGATGCAAATCGATCGACTTATCCGCGAATCGAACTTGCTCGCACGCAGTGCGACACGATGAAATTGCGTCGCGCGACAAAAGTGCAGTTTCTCGCGTTTGCAATGACAACCCAACGGGGTTACGTTGCAGGTTCGAACGGATTTCTAGCACGCGTAACGTTATTTTTTAAGACGAATATCGGAGATTGTTAATAATGTTACGATAACCGCAGACGCGTCGTCCAAGACACGCGAGTCGCTGGGACCAAACGAGCCTCGGACCTTTCCTCTTCCACGTCGTTCCTTCCGCGGCACACCTTTCTCGCTATCTTCCATATTTTCCTCTCTGAAACCAGATACACCGTACGCGGCGCTCGAATAAAACTTCTCTGGATTTTTATGAAACGTTGTACACGAATTCTAAAGCCGATGGCGCGGTAAAATGTTTGAGAACGAAACGCGATACGTACGTATGGAATAAAGTTCGAGGAAATCTCGCGTTGTCGATGGCGCGCGAGAACAGAGAGCGGAGCGAAACGGTGCAACCTCCCGTGGACGTTGCGGTAACCGAATTAGGGTTGTTGCAGCGTATTTCGGCGATCGGAACGATCGGAGCCCGTTTAACACGTTAAGCGCCACGCCGGTCCTTAGGAATCGGCGCTGGACTTTCTGTGCAGGCCTCGTCGGTCCCTACGGACCGGCGACAGAATTTTCGTTCTGCTATCGCGGCACGCGTTACGTTACCCGACTGTTTATACTCTGATTCGTCTATCGGCGAGCGGCCCGGCAAGACCCGCCTGACGACTAACCGTGGCTTGAAGGAAACGGTACAGAAATTCGGCATGGCGCTTAACGTGTTCAAGAGGAAGGTTTGGGGAAGATTTTAGCGTTTGAATCATGTCGATAGCTCTAATAGTTTGGCCGGGGCACGACTTCAAAGATATGCCAAATATTGAAGGTAACCCCCTTCTAAAAATCGCGAAAAATTGGGGAAAAATCATAGGTCTCAGATTCTTGTGTAATTTTGAGAACACGTTTCTAGATGGGTAGGCAGAGTGTATGCCAAATTTTAGCTCGATCGGAATCGAATTGCAGCCGTGGCGCGACTTTGAAATGTCGGGGCGATAAATGGCGAAAATGGGAAAAATTGGGGTTGATAGAATGAAGCGTGCTGAAGTCCCCTGAAACGCTAGCCTAGAAAATGAGGGCTCTTCTTAAAGAGGAAGGATTGAGGAAGATTTTCCCGTTGGATTCATGTCGATATCTCTAATAGTTTGGCCGGGGCACGACTTCAAAGATTTGCCAAATATTACCACAAAATCGCTAAATATTGAAGGTAACCACCTTCTTAAAATCGCGAAAAATCTTTAGGTCTCCGATTCTTTTGTAATTTTGGGAACACGTTTCTAGACGCGCGGTCAGAGTGTATGTCAATTTTTAGATCGATCGGAGTCGAATTGCAGCCGTGGCGCGACTTTGAAATCTCGGGGCGATCAATGGCGAAAATGGGAAAAATTGGGGTTGATAAAACGAAGCTCCCTGGATTTCCCTGAAATGCTAACCTAAATTGTGGGAGCTTTTCTTAAAGAGGAAGGTTTGAGGAAGATTTTCCCGTTGGATTCATGTCGATAGCTCTAATAGTTTGGCCGGGGCACGACTTCAAAGATTTGCCAAATATTGCCACAAAATCGCTAAATATTGAAGGTATACCCCTTCTTAAAATCGCGAAAAATCTTTAGGTCTCCGATTCTTTTGTAATTTTGGTTACGCGATTCTAGATGGGTAGGCAGAGTGTATGCCAAATTTTAGCTCGATCGGGATCGAATTGCAGCCATGGCGCGACATTGAAATCTCGGGGCGATCAATGGCGAAAATGGGAAAAAATGGGATTGATAAAACGAAGCCCCCTGGATTTCCCTGAAATGCTGGCCTCGATATTATGCAATATGTTTAAAGAGGAAGCTTTGGGGAAGATTTTCGCATTTGAATCATGTCGATAGCTCTAATAGTTTGGCCGGGGTACGACTTCAAAGATTTGCCTTTCCGAAGTCCCCTGATATGCTAGCCTAGATTTTGAGACCTCTGCTTAACACGTTAAGCGCATTACGTTACTGGACTGTTTATACTCTGATTCGTCTATCGGCGAGCGGCCCGGCAAGGCCGGCCTGATGGCTAACCGTGGCTTGAACGGAACGGCACAGAAATTCGGCGTGGCACTTAACGTGTTAAGAAACGTCGCGGACGCCGTCGACGAGCAGCGAACCGCGCGAAACGGTGCAAACGCGAAATAGGAGACGACGTTCGTTGCTAGGAGACCATTCCCGTTCGGATAGCGGATCGTTCGAATTGCAGAATATTCGGATACGAGAGGCTTCCCTATATTTCCATTTAACGGTACTTGCAGGCGTAGCTTCCACGGTCGAGCAACACGTAGTCTCGGTTTACCTATTACTAGCGTTACGCGAGCGCGCCGAGGCTTGTTAGTGTTTAATTATTTTGACGGTGAAATAAGTGGTCGCAAAGAACGTACGAATTCCCATCCCGTTTCTTCGTTTTTCCTAGCGGTGGGCGGAAATTTTAATATGCAGTCGGACAACGGACACGGGGAATGAATTTAATACTTCATTTATTTCAGAAGACCCGTGCGCGCCGGTAACATTACGCGTACATTCGCTCTCGTCCGTCCATTTCTCCAGCTTTTACCAGCTTTAAAAAACTTTTAACATTTCCGAGCGTTCAGGAGGGACCGAAGGAGAGAACGAGGGAGGAGAGGGGAGGGGAAACACTATTACCCTAACGAATGGCACAGTTGTTAACGATCGCTTTACCTCCGCTGCCTCGCGCTACTCCTCTAATTACGCTGAAACATCGCCATTTCGGCGGATGCGTCCCGCTACCGGTCTTTTTTTATTCCGCAAAATAAATATTTATCGAGCAGAAATATCAAATAAATATGCACGATTTCGTGTACGAACTAGCGCGCGGAATTCGAATCAACGTCGCGGCGGTTCGCGTAAATCGATCTTATCGGGATTCCATCGAAATACGCTGTCCGTCGCGAGTTAATAAATTTACGGCGCGATCCCGTTCGAGCGATATCGAATCGCCTGGAACCGCCGCGAATCTTTTAAGGGCAGCAACATTCATTTTTCCTTGAAAAATACGCGCGGAAATATAGTCGAGCGAGGTAAGAGCAAGAAAAATACGGGCTCCGCGTTAATCAAGAAAGCGTCGGGTCTCGGACTTTTTGCTCACATTCCGCCTCGTTTGCTGTTTACAAGCCAACTAACTCAGTACTTTCGAGAACCCGAGGAAGGACACGATTATTATGTTCCGAGGATGTCAATGGATAACCAAGGACGTACTTGGGTTCTTCATGGAAACACGTGCGCGTCGAATCAGTATCGTTCCGAACGTCGGACAGTCTCGACACGATCTTCGGCTACCATCGGGTGACGCGAAGTTTCTTAATTTTCGATCGCGTGCGTCGATTCTCTCTCTCTCTCTCTCTTTCTCTCCTCTCCAAGTTTTTATCGTTCCGTTGGTATCGCGCACGGCAGTCTCGTTTCGCGTTCGATAGTTTCTCGATTTTATTCGGCCGACGGTTTGCTTTCGTTTTTCGGTTCTCTCGCGAGGCGAACTTTCGTTTCCCGTTACCCTGTGATTTCGCGAGTGAGCGAGCGAGCGAGCGAGCGAGCGTACCACCATGCAACAGCAGCAGAAATTGCTATTCGACTATAAGTTGTTCAAGAGCAGCGTGATGCAGCGCGATAACAACAACAACAACGTGCAACAGGCGGACTGGTGAGTCCTTGAAAAAACAAAAAAAAAAAAAGATAAAAACGAACGGGCTTTTTGCCACCGTCCGGTTTTGCCGAAAAAGATCTCGAGTGACCGAAACGGACCGTAGATTTTTCGAAGCTATTCGTTCCTACGGAATTTCAAACGTAAATATTTCAAGGATCTAATTTTCATTATCATTTGTTGCGCGGACAAACAGAATTTCCGACCATGAATATTAACGCGAACGTAATTATATAATCCTTTAAAGGACGGCTGGCAGAGTCCGCTCATTGTCAGTGCTGTGAAACGAGTTTGCCTCGTTTCATACCGAAATTAATGGTTTACTTTATAATATCGGACAGTCTCGACGGTGTATAATACGAGTATTATTTTTATCGATCGAATAAGAAGCGGCGGGGGGAAGGGGGGGACGGTTGATAAATAATTCGACGGAAGATCGAAAGCCATAAATGCGCGGTAGACGATAGCCGAAGCCGGGTCGCTATTTCGACGAGGTTCCTCCTCGGCTCGACTCGATTTGAGAATCGATTATACGACCGTCTTTCCCGCTCAGCTTTTTTTCCTCTGTGCTCAGCTCTTTTTAATTGGTTGCCTCTCAAAGCAGTGTCTCTGCAGCCAATTAGTGTCTCGCGTAAAGTGGGCTCCGGTGTTCTATCGCGGTTAACGATTTTTCTGTTTCGAATTTGCGTAACAATTTCCGGCCGGCGTTCCTCGAGCCACCGGGTCCGCTCGATTAAACGATCCTCGGACTCTTTGAAAGATTACGAATCGTACGCGGATTCGTTCCGACGATCAGCTAATTTCGTTTTTCGCCGGGACGAACGAGAACAGCGACGCGGACTCGACGCTCGATCGAATTTTGTTCGGTGGTCGCGTCTCGTCGACTGGCAACGATCCGACTCGAACGAGTCGATTATCATCCTGGAGCATCGTGGAGCATCGTGGAACATCGTGGAGCATCGTGGAGGATCGCGGAACGCGCGCAATCGGACGGGCCATTGAGAAAACTATAAGTGAAAGTTATTTTCCGGGAGCGAGGTCGCGGAAAGGCGGCTCGCGATAAGCGGTTATCGGGGTGTAATTCAATTACTGGATCTTCACGGTGCTCGGAGCACCATTGTTCAATTTTGTTCGTTCCCTTCGCTGGTCGTAGCCGGGATACGAACCGATTCGTTATCGCCCTTCGACCCGGCCAGACACAATGGTGTTAAATAAGAGATAACCAAGCTGATATCGTACCGACGCTCTTGACTTCCCTGGGATCGGCTCGGTAATGCCGAAACTCCCTCCGCCGAATCGTTAATTAATCAATTAAACGCCGCGCGTCCAACAATTTAGCACCCTGCTGGCCCGATCCGTCGCGCTCGCTGAAATATGGATAAATCCCTAGGTGGAACCGACCGTAAATTCGTGGCAACGTGACTTGCAAAAATCAGATAATCCCCTGACAAGAAACGATGCTTCGATTACCCTTTATTGGCTAAATAATTACACCAAGAGGAAAATCGTCGATTTTTCACGCGTAAACGGTATCGATTCGCTTCGAGAGACGGCTCGCGTCGTTTTTAAAATAAACAGCGATAAAATCAAGAGCAAATCCATGGCTATCGTTGACGCTAAAACCTAAAATTACAAGGACGTTATCATTGGAAACGATCGAGTACCCTCCACCGACAAAACCGCGCAAACTCCAAGTAAATTTAATCGTTTATTTGGTCCAACTACTTTCGGTTTTCGGAAGGATCAGCGACGACCGACGACGGTGGGCGGGTTGCCCATTCCGTGGCAAAGAATCCGGCTGAAACAAATCCAAATAAATAATGTCACCGAAACGCCAGCCGAAAGTTTGTATGGACCAGAGAAAGAAAATTAGCGGAACGAGGAATAAAGGAGTAGGCAGGAAGCAATTAGCATTCTCCGGGAGAGCGGTTGGGACAGAGAAGCAACGACACAATGGCAAAAATAATCTCTGGGAGATAAAGTTTTCAAGCCGGGCTCAAGCGATAATACCTCGGGGGTTAAACTGGTCCTCTTTCTCTCTCTCTGTTCCTCTTTCCTCTTCTCTCCCTCCCGCTTTCTCCCTCGTTTTCGGTCTCTATCTTCTCCGGCGACGCGATCTCCGTTCCCCCGACGGTAGATTCTTAGCGTGGCACATTTCGCGAGATCGTGGGTGGCAGACCCTAAAACTGCGATTCCGTGGTGAAACGGTCGGTACACTGTACACGGTGGTTGTTAGGTGGGCGGGCGAGGTCGAGGGTGCAAAGCCGTGGGGCGCACTAAACGGCTGATTCGGGAATAATCTCCAACTATCTGAAACTGCCACGCCGCTCGGTCGCACACGTGCTTTTTAATTGCCGAATACACTCATTTTTTTTCCTTTATCAAGACCGACGCCAGCTTCCGGTTAATTAACCCCTGACGAGCCCCGGCTCCGTTCGTTTAACGCGTCGAATGGCGTGCCGATGTCCATGCGAACCGCGCCAGACCGAAACAACTCGTTCGATGATACACGGGTAGAAAAGACAAAGTTTTCCGCAACAACGATCGTCGCGAATTCTAACTTATACGCGGCATTCGATCGAACGCTTTACCGAAAAAGGTGAACGTTCGGATAAACGCTGGTGAAGTTAAACGACGTAAATTATAAATTCTTCCGCGGCGGAGTCGATCCGGTATCCGTTGTGCGGGAACTTGTATCGGTGTGTAAAAAGCTCCGATAATACGGTAGAACTCGATTCGTACCACCGACTATGATTTTTCATTCAACTAATGCGAGTTTACGCGTTCCTATAAGAGGATTTCGTTGGCCAACGGTTCGGTTAAATTTCGAAATATAATTCGTACGAACGGAGTTCCAGCGCGTATAACCAAAGAAATGAAAATGTTAAATAATTCTTAATGGATGCATCTTTATAATCCCCGTGCACGTAAATGAAAATTATTAGAACGCGTCGATGCGACGCGCGAACCCGTTAAGAGCAGGCCGCCGGCGGATTTCTGGCAACGATTAAGTAGGATCGCCGGAAAATTCGTTGTCGATCCGTTCCGGATTTTCGAGCAAGAATCGAGGCCCGTTCCTTTCACGCGGCGCGAAGCAATCGCTGCCAAACAATTCCCGGGGCTGGTTTTCAATTTACGGGTTGTCGGTCGAGTAGAATATCTAGCGCTCGGCGCGACAATCGCTCGAAGGTCGAGACGAAAGTCGGACGGCGCGCGGCTTCGGGTTCGTTTCGCGAAAACAAAAGAGTCGTGGTTCGCAGGGAGCAGAAACGAAAAGGCCCAATGGACAGTCGAATCGCTCGGCGATCGAAGATTCGATAATCGCAGGGAGCTCGTTCGCGGGAGCGATACGCCTGGCGGCGTCCAATTACCGATCGGTAATTGGGGCAGAATTTCTGCTGAGCTTAAATTTGCGCGCCACGCGGTTGTCCGGCCCCTCGGTCACTCGCCAACGCCGCCTCGCTGCTCTTCGTTAATTAAACCGATTAAGCCCCGCGATTCCAAAGATGAGATCTTCCCGTTTTTACCACACGCGCGCGCGCGGCTCTCGATCTTCTTCCTTGTTTTTCTCCCCAGCACGTAGCGATCCTTAATTACCGATCCGCTTATCAAAATCTTCGCGGATTTTACACGCCGCGGAGTATCATTTCATTTTTCATCCACCCCGAAGACCCGCTTCTCCCGCTATTAATTTCAAGAAGCACCGGCTATCCTCGGCTACGTACATTCTCATAGACCTCCGTATCAAATGTTTTGTCCATCGATTACCACGAGTATCGTCTACCCGAGACAACCGGCCAAAAATATCGTTGCTCTACCATAGGATTCCGCGTTAGCGACTCTGAATTAATGTTAACACTTGATCGACCGGAAACCTATTAATAGGCTTTTCAATATTCGCGCTGTATCAAAATGAAGCTTAAAATTCTATTTTTACATTCCAATTTGTAACAACATTATTAGACAATATTATTGGGGATGCATTGCTGATCCGCAATAAAAATTGCTGTCAGCCTTGAAGGACCCATTAAAAAGTTTTCAGTCATCGATCATAGGCCTTACAAAAATTCTGAAATAATCGTCGGTCGATAAAGTGTTAAGGGTATAATACGACGTCGTGTACTCTTCTCGCGCAGAGATGCGCCAAAGGAGATAGCTAGAAATCGAATCATTGATTCCAATCATATCTAAAGGCACCCACATAGTTTCGGGAAGCTGCTATTTTTGGGACCCGCAGAAAAAAATCACGATACGAAGCCCGCTTTGGCCATTTTTTGATTTTCAACGCTCATCCGCTTCAAAGTCGCAATTCGATTGCTATCACCCCGAAATTCGGCAGGTACGACGGGCAGGCATCCCGAAAGATATATCCGTAGTTACGGAATAATCGGTGGCCTAATTTTATCGGCCATTCCGGCGCTCCCCACAGGACGCACCCTGCAAAAAATAAACGACGCTGTATCTAATCGGGGATGATTAGAAATCGAAGTCGAATATTCGTTTATTTCGTTTCCGATAGAAACGGAGTAGGATGTGATTTTGTTTTCGCAAAGCGCAACTTTCGGAATTCCCAGGAAGCCCAGTGACAGCGCGACACGGGTTAATCCGATTGCAAAACATTTTTCGTGTCAAGGCAGACGGGATTAATTACATTCTGAGAACGGCAACGGATATCGGCGAGTATTCGATTCGCGTGGAATCGACCGCGCTATGTTTCATGGACGAATTCGTATCGAGTCGCCGCGCAGTACGTCGAGAAGCTTGTTTTCTCGATAAAATTCATGTTTTATAAAATATACAAATAAAAATATACGGTCGTCGTTTTTGTTCGATATCGCAGGTGTTCTTTGGAAGCTTTTCGAAGGCCTCTTGCAAAATTTCATACGTAAATTTATATTCTTTAAAATAATAATTCTAAACGATTCGTTGGTCCGATCTTAGAAAGAACAACATTAAAATTACAACGCACGTTGCGCCGTCACAAAAGAGGTCGCTGGCTTCGGTCGGCGTCGAGCCGAGCCGAGCGGGGCCGAGCTGAGTCGAGAACGAGAGAAACGAAGGATCGGCCATATCGTAACTTCTCTCGGAACGTCAATGTTTCTCCTTTTCCGATCTCGTTGCCCCTCCTTTGTTCTTTCGCAATCGCAATTAGTTTAGCGGCGAGGTATCCTGGGCCGAGAGTCTCTCTCCCGGGTTTGCTCCTCTTCCCCCCGCACAATTAGTGGAATCTTTAAGGCGGATCATTTGCAAGCTCCAATTTGCCGGGTTGATTCGCCGGAAGAAGATCGCTCTCCAGAAATCGCGGCCAGATGCGGGGTGGACTCGGATAAAGAGAGCTCGGTAATATGAGAAAAGGGCAAAAGCCACCGCCATGGAACAAATAATAGATTCCGATGATAAATGGCGCGTCGAACGCTGCCCTAAGCGGGCCCGGTCTAATTCTTCCGGCATCTCCCGCAGTTAGGCTGGTTCGACCCTCGTCTCTCGGCGTCTCCTCTCTCGGTTTTAATCGTCGAAAATACAGCGATGGGAACCGTTCCAGCCAACGGGGTTATCATTTTCCCGGGCCGTTATCTTTGACGGTCGATCGTCTCCTCGCGCGTTAACCCGTTTACGCGTCGACGCGTAGTTTTACCAACCTACGTGGAACAATTAAGAAACGCCGCAATTGTTTTTGCCATACAATTGCGACGTTATCGCTGAACGTAACGAGCACGGACGAGAGCGAAGAACCAACGACGGTTCCTCCTGCTCGAGGTCGGACCGCAAAGGGTTAATCGTCCGAAATACGGGCACGACGATAGGAAAGGTTGAACCGGTAAATAATAACGACGGGAACGGCATGCGCGGCGGGGGGACTTGCGCGTCGAAGCTGGTTCGGAGGCAAGAAGTTTTTCAATCGAAGGCTGAAACGGTCTCCTATCACCGAGAGGTTCGCAAAAGCTGTCGAGCCTCCGTTTAATGAAGGACTCGGGGGAACTGGATGAAAAAAGGAACGAGAGCGCGGATGATTCTAATGAAGTAAAGCCTGATAGACCTAGAGAGGGAAATCGACGGAAACAGAATAACGGACCGTGAGAAATATAATGAATTACGAGCAGCGCGAGAATAAAGGGACAGTGGGCGGGAATGGGAGAGGAGAAGGGCGAGGGAGAGACGGAGAGAGGAACGCATGAATAAACGAGCAAGCTGACGAACGAGTAGAACCAACACGGACAAATCAGGTTGCTCGAAGTCGACGAGGATTTTCAGTAATTTCGTAGCACTATCGGCTGCTGAACGTGCTGCTTCCCAAGCGTTTTTTTCTTCTTTCCCTTTCTCCCGTCCGCCCTTCTGCTCTCTCTCTCTCTCTCTTCGTCCTCTTGCACCCTCCCTCCTTCTCTCTGCCTACCTCTTCATTTTCGATGTCGCTTTTTTGGTCTGTCTCCTTCAATCTTCGTTCACGCTTGTTTCACGTCCTCGTAACGAACGTATTCCGCTGATCACGAATAATTTCTTTCGAGAGTCCATTAGGGGACATTTTTCCCGCTCCTCCGGCAGCCTGATGCGCCGCGCCGAGCCACGTCGAGCCACGTCGAGCCACGTCGAGCCAAGCCACGGCGGAAACCATTTGAAGCCGAAAGACTGTTAAAAACTTTCACAGCGGTTCGATACTTCCGGAGATTTAAGGCGACGTTCGCCGGTCAACGCGATAACGAGACGTCGACGTTTCCTCGATTACCGTTCCACATTCTTCATTCTTGACGTTCCGTCGGCTATATGCGCTGCTGCTGTCCACATCGGTTATTCCCACGAATTCTCGTAGGGTAAATTGACGCGCGCGCGGTGGTCTTCGAAATCGGGGCACTCTAATTAGATTGCGGTTCTGTCTGCGAATTCTCATTTTCATAGGTTGCTCCGCAAAAATCGGAGCAAAGGGAATATCCGTTCTCGCAAAAATATTCCAATCCATTACTGTAATTTTCAAGATGGCTATTACTTTCGATAGAACCCGGAAAACAAAGGAACCTATGCGATTCGACGTCTACCGGAGCGGCATTTCAGGTTTCTGAATTTCAATAAAGCCGGCACAATAGGGACGGTCGTCTCCTCCGAGAAATATACCCTGTTAATTCACTTTCTGGCCGATCGAGGGACAGGGCGAGCGAGCGAACGAGCGAGAGGCGAAGGGAAGGTGGAGATGTTTGCGCGAGAAGAGAGAAAATTGCTCGCCATTACGATTCCTCCTTTCGTCCGAAGGAAATCGCAGGAGGGTGCGGACAGGGCAAGTTCTGTGTGCGAAAGGGCGATTGGTAATTTCGAGCAGACACCACGAGGAGACTAATCTTTGGGGCAAACCGGGAGCCGGATTGCCACCGCAGGCTGCCAGTGGAGCAGAGCAGAGCAGAGCCGAGCAGAGCATAGCCGTGCGAGCAACGTGGACGTGCAAAATCGAAAATGTCCATCGATTTTGCGTCTCTGTATACCTACATGGCAGAGAATGGCCCCCCTCGTCCCTCGCACGAACCACGTTTTAAACCCTCGACCGGTTACGCTGGTCACGTGTAGTGTCCGGTGATACGAAAGCCGCATACAAAAGTTTTTCACCCCTTTCTCTGCGACCACCCCCGCCTCTCGTCTCGCAGCCACGCTGCGCTCGGACGTTTCTCGTTCTACGGTTCTGCACGTTCCCGTCATGTCCGTGCTACTCTACATCTACAATGCCGGCTAAAAGTACCCGGCCGTCTGAATTATTGTCTCCTTTCTTGGCAATCCTGCTCCTGCAAACGGCCGTCGAATTTCTGATCGTCCGTCCCTCCTACGTGTCGGTATCGCACCCCGAATCGTTAGGCGAAATTCCGTTAGCCACCGGAAACGTTGTTCTTTGAACGATTAACGCGTTGGATGCCTCGTCGGTCGGAATTTTTAGAACGGAGAAAGGTCGAAGCAACGTTCGCGCTATGGTAAATTCGGATTTTTCTAGTTTCGGTTCCACGATTATTCTGATTATTCTACTTTCTATTTACCGATCGCGTTAACCGTTCGCAAAATAACGAAGGACGTTTCGTTCGAGTTGGCCAAGGGAGAAATCGTTGGACACGGATTTAATAAAGTTCCTCGCGGAGTATTTCATTTGTGTGGACAGATTGGACAAGATTTATCGCGCGCATGTATGCGCGATCATCCATTAAAGTAACGAGAGGCAAGACGAACCGAAGCGCAAAATTGAATCTCTGCAAAGGAATGGGTGAAATGGATGTCGGAATTTCGAGGCAGCAAATTCGATACTTTTGAGAGCTAGTGTACTGGTGTGCTTCTATATTCATCTCGACCTCCCCGGGTTCCCGTTCAAAGTGCACGTTCAAAGTAGACCAGTTCGTGACGGTTGTCCGGTGTCACCAAAAAATAAGAAAAAGCTCGGAGGAACATTAGGGCAGCCACGTACGTGGTGTCTTGTTCGCAAACAATTCCTTAAAGGGAAGTATTGCTTGGCTCCGTCCATAACACCGGCGGCGACGGTGGCTTTTCTTTTCTTTTCTTTTCTTTTGCCTTATTGCCGCCTATCTTTGCAAGCACGTTTTCTATTCCGTTCCGTTCCGTTCCGTTCCGTTTCGTTCCATTCCTTTCCCGTAATTCGTCTTTGGAAGAGGGGCAAGGTAAAGGGTAGTTTTCCGAGGCCCCTTTGTGTTTCTCGAGCTGAACTCGACGTTCTATTTCTTGGTTCGAGAGCATTCGGAGCCGCGAAGATAACGTTAACGCTCGGTACAAGGGATTATTGACATGGAAGCTCGAGAAAATCCATCAAAATGGAACACGGCAGCCTTTCCATTGATCCGACGCGTCGCGGCCGACCGTGTTCGGTTAAACCGAAAATAATTTCCTGCTCGACTATTTGGCTCATTTGAAACAAATAAATGTAATCGGCGTCGAATAATCCTAGACTCCGCTAGAGATCGCGGCGAAGGTTCAACAGTTTCGAATCCGTAGATTCCGTGTTCGTTGAAACGAGTTAATAAAGAGAGGCGGAGGAGGAGAAGGGGATGTTTGCGAGAAGGGTGCAAGGTGAGACCCGAACGGAACGGGACGAGAGGGGAAACGAAAATATGAGCGCGAACGAGGCGAGAACACTGGCTGCCAGAAACATCTTCGTGTCATCGAAGCGACTGAATTTTTGGGATTTGTTCCCCCGGGGGTGTGCGAGCGCGCGCGCGCGTGGCACTCGACACCCTCTATCTGGACGCTTTTGGAAGCGGTCGCCAGGGGTGGTGAAAGGTGGCTCCAGCGGTTCTCGCTTAATTTCCTGTGGCTAATGAAAGCCCATACGTGTCCCCCGACAATACATGCACCTGCAGGCCCCATCCGCCGCGCCGCGTCAACCCTTCTTTCGGTTTCGAACGTAAGGCTGCGATAACAGGGGTGCCGTCGACGACGCTCTGCGAACAGCCGAATCCGCGTCACGGCTTTCGATTATATTTTTACAAGTCGTAATTTTCCTGGTATCCGCGGCGATAGGAATATCGTGAAATTTTCGGGGGCTACGAGAGGTTATCGTCCGAGCGAGTTCCGGCTCGTCGCAACGAGCAAACGCCACTGGGAACGCGATTCTTAATTATTCCCGGTGAAGGGTAGTTCGCCGAGTCCCGAAGCGCCGCAACAATGTACCTTTAATCGGGCAGGAAAATTTACTGGGGAAACGGTCTCGCCAGCGGCCAAGAAGCGACCGGCATACTTCTGCAACTCGAATCGACAACGAAAGCTCTCCGTGTGTATCGTAATACCATGGCTACTCCATTGTTTGATTATACACCGATCGATGGGAACTTGGGATGACAGTTGGAATGGCTATTACGAAGTTGAAATCAAAGTTTCAGAGTAAACATGTCCCCACGGTGGACAGCCGGGTAAACCGGGCTCCGAGCGCTAATCGAATCTTCGATTTTGATAGCGAGCGTACGGACGGGTAATCGCGACCAGACTACCGTGAAAATATTCTAATTCGCGTCTATCGTTTCGTCGTTATCCCCTTTCGAGAGGAGCGTCGAACAACGAATCGAAAAAGAATCGACCTTCCGGTCGCACGCGTCCAAATCAGCCGCGATAACTCCGCGAAACGGTTTGTTTCGAAATAAATAAATAAAGTTTCCTCGGATGTCTCGTTATTTCGCGCGTCGCCGAGCCATCTTTTAAAAGACGGTTATTTTTCCGAGATTTATTCGAATCTCTAGCTGCGTAAAATTTGTGAAATATCCGGCGAGAGGATACCGCACGGTCGAAGGCGAGAATGCAACGAAATAAAATTTGTCGAGCGCCTCGTCGAGGGAGAATGGCGGTATTCGGGCAGACCGAGCGTAACGTTGTGTGCGCGACGAATCCAGTTTGCCGTGGTGCATTCATTTTCTAATTGGCAGCGCACACACGAGTTTAGTAGCCATTAAATTTAGGAGCCTCGAGATCTCGAGGTACGCGTAGAGAGGAATACTCGTCGAATAGTTTCTTGAGGTGGCTAATAATCCTCCATAGCGATAGTCCATTACGTATCCAGATCGCGCAGCCACGGCATTTAAACTGTGTGTAAATGGGTTGTCAGGGGGATCGGGGATTCCAGGCGAAGCCGGGTTTCTCAGTCTACGAGAATCCGGAATGGCCTCCATAGCTTCTCTCCGCTACTCCATGGTCAGAGTCAATGGCCCGGCTGACAGTAACGACAACGTCCTCAGACCCAATTACATCCCGGATATGCAAATCGCCCCACTTTTCATTCGCCGACGTTTTCTTTCGGCTAAACCTCTCAAACCGGTAATCTATTTTCTCGGCATCGCGTCAGAACCGACAACCCGCGCACTGGACTTTCGAAATTGATCGCGCAAAGCCAACGAACGTATTCGATCTAATTTTGCTATTCGGCTATTATATTCTATTTTGCTATTTTGCTATTCGGAGTCTCCCGGACTCTTGTTTCTTTTTTTGCTTTTCCCGATAACGAAGACTTCGAATTGAATTAAAAACCGTATTGCACAAAATTTGCGGTTCTTAGAGAAGACCGACCGTGCAAAATGCGACGAACGCTCTAGCGTCGCTTTGAATTGTACGCGTTAAATTTTTCGTTCGAAAATGTATCGTTTGGCATCGCTCGTAAACGACTTACAAGGGAACGTATTCAGATGCGAAAATCCGATTTTGATGAAACTTATGGGAGCTTATAGTTCTTTGAAAAATATTTGACACGTGTTTTTTTTAATCGGCAGACATCCACTTTGAAGGGGTGAAAACAGCCCTCAAAGTTGGGGGTCAAAACCATATTTTTTGTGATTTCTCGGAAACCAGAGTTCGAAAAAATTTGAATTTTTTTTTAAATTGTGTGTTTTTCAATGGGAAATGTACTCGCGCAAGAAAATTTTAACAAAAGTTTTTTGTTTTAACAATATATTAAAAATTTGATTTTTTTTGCAGTTTCTTTTATTTATTGGTAGTTCATTTTAATGTAAACTTGGGTGTGTG
>CM052083.1:880227-894474 GCA_028453745.1 Agapostemon virescens
GCAATCTTACGTGTCTCGGAAAATCGAAGAGCGTTTCACTCGGCAATGTTTGGAAAAGTTAATTAGCAAGTCTTGATGTTCGCTCGATTTCACATGTGTCAGAAACGAAGAGCGTTTAATCTTTCTCGGCCATATTTTACACGGTTAACGAGTAAGTCATAATGTTCTCGCAATCTTAAATGTCTTGGAAAAATCGAAGAGCGTTTAGTTTCACTCGACGATGCGTAAAACAGTTAATGACCGAATCTCCATGGTCTTTTCCCGATTTCGCGAATCCAAAAGTGTCAAAGAATATTCTGGTGTGGCCGAGAATGTTCGGAACAGTAAATGGGCTTGATGTTGCGACCTGCGTTACGTGTCTCGGTGAATCGAAGAGCGTTTCGCTCGGCAATGTTTGAAAAAGTTAACCCTTTGCCATATTATAACGAGTCTGACTCGTGATGAAGATTTGAAACAAATTCTAGCAAATGTAAATACTGTGCCTTTCTTTTTCCAGGAAATTCAATTTTATTCTCTTCTAATCAATATTTAAGCATTGAAGTACACGTAGCAACATAACAAATATAAATTGTCCGTTCTCTTCTATGACATTTTTAACGATGAATATGTTGTAGTAACTTTTGTCACAAAGAACATGGTAGGGCAAGGGGTTAATTAGCAAGTCTTGATGTTCGCTCGATTTCATATGTGTCAGAATCGAAGAGCGTTTAATGGCCTAAATCGACCATGTTTTAAACGGTTAACGAGTAACTATAAACGAGAACTTAACGAGTAAGTCACAACGAATAAGTCAAAATATCGAAGAATATTCAGTGTGGCCGAGAATGTTGGAAACGGTAAATGAGCGATGCTTGATGTTACGTGTCTCGTTGAATCGAAGAGTGTTTTTTCCGAGTGTGTCGAGCGTATGAGATAAATGAGTTTGAAAGTTTCGACGTGGATTCGCGAGGAAGCTCGAAAGCACGTCGAGGACGATGATAAGCTGCTGGTAACCGAGAGTCGTGCGGACGTCGGTTTCACTAAGGAAAGCTGAATGAAAGCTCAGTCAAGAACGCATCGGACAAAGGGAGGGGCGGAGACAGAAGCGTACACGCGGATAATACAGAAATGATAATTTGCAGGTGAGCCTTACGCGTCTCGATCCTCTGGCATTTATCAACGTTAGAGGGTTCTCTATAAAACTTTGATCCGTGAAAAATCGATTTCCTGCGGCTGAAGTATCGAGGTCGTCGAGCTCGACCAGCCTCGAGTTGGTCCTCGATCGTCGACCGAAGACACTCGTCTGTGGATCCTACACGAATTCGTTATCGATCTTCAAAAGGTTCGTCGCATCGTCCTATCTCTAATTCCTCAACGAGTATATACGCGTGCGTATGTACATTCCACAGTCGTCTCCCAAATTGTTTTCCGTCAGAGTTCGTCGGTTCATCGGTTCATCGGTTCATCGGTTGTGTTTGTTACACGCGTGCATGCTGATTAATTAAACTGTTCTCGATGTTATTTGCCGCGTACGTTGCATTTAGTCGCGTTACCGTATCGTCGCGCGAAATGTCAGTGGTTATAATACGTCCGTGTTAAGTGTCGCGTTCTAAAAGTAAACCAGAAAATTCGTTCAACTAAAGAGGAAGCAAAGAAATGTTACGACCGATATTAATCAGTGATTAAGAGAGACTTGTTCGGATGCTGTTAGCCGAGCAGGAGGATCGCTGTGGACTCTTACCTCCAATGGCGGTCTAGGGGCGGTTTTCGGGGCTGTTGATTTCATATTCGTGATCTTCTGAAAGCATACTTTTCGGTTAACACAATCCGAACGATCCACCGATCGACGCTACCGTCGATCGACAGCTACGGATCGGGCATTCGGTCGATCAACGATCGAATCAATTTACGAGAGCTCTCTCGTGCAAACGCTCTAACGTTTTTACAATTTTTCATAGATATTTCTAATTTATTTAGTTTTACATCGTCTCGATTAATCGCGTTCGGTTCTACCTCGCCGGAGATAAATTTATGCTCCACTAAAACATTGAACAGATTTAAACAATTTTCAGCATTTAAAATTGTTAAAGATGAAATAGCGTCTCGCAATTCGTGGACGATGGATGCGACTTTGCGATTCCTATAATTTTGCAGTAACAAGGATGTACGGTGTTTAACCCGTTTACGCGAGAGAGTCTCCTCGGGAAGAGTCGGATTTTATTTTTGGAGAAAAGACATTTCAAACGCTGTTCCAAATAGTCGTTGTTCCGCGATTCGAATAAAATGCGATTTTATGCGAGTTCGAGTAAAATTTCCGTGAATAGAATACTTTTATCTTGAAAATCTAAAACATGAATTTTCGGTGAAAGATTTCGAACGATCGGACTATTTGCAATTGGAAACGGTATTTTTTCCAGCTTTGACTCCCCTTAAGCGCAATTAAGAGCCGGAAGAACTCACCAGCTGAGAGAGCCTTGCTTTAAAGTCGGGTGGATAATTGTCGCTCTCTTCGGACTCCGCGGAAGACTTGCCGAGCCCGAAGGACTTGTTTCCTCTTCTGGGGCTCTTGGTGGTCGATCCATCGGCCGTGGTGCTGTCCTCGGTGCTCGACTGCAGCTTCTTGAAGGCCCGCCTCGTCGAACTGTCTATCGTGGTTATGGTTTCGGTGCTGGTCGATTGTTCGCTCGACGGGATCACCTCGTTCGTTTGATCTCTGGCGGAAGGGATCAGCGTCCTGGAAAAGACCTCGGAGCCGTTGGCGTGACCCGGTCGTCGTCTGAGAGTCCAGCCCGGATTCCCGTGGGACTGGGAGTCGTTCTTCGGAAAAGCCGGTCTTCTGGTGTCGTTGGTGGCCGACGGCCCGTCGGTGGTGGGTTTGCGACCCCGAAATCCTAGGCCGTGGTTGAAGAAATCCTCTTTCAACTGCGATCTTCCTTGGCCGTTTCTCGCTCTTCCTCGGTTTCGCCCTTCGGTGGTCGTGAAGGACCTGGCCGTGGTCGTCAGCGTTCTAGGACCGGTGGTGGTCGAAGTCGAAGGGCTGGCTGTGGTGGTGGAGGGTGACTGAGAGGGCTCCGAGGCGGTGGAGGTTGTCAGGACCTCGGTGACCACTGTCGTGTCTGGCGAAGTCGTTGACGAGACGTCTGCTTCAAAGACACAATTAAAAATAGTTAGTCGAGAACCTGTGATGACTTGAGAATTTTTCGTTGGAAAAATAAATAGGGGAAACAAAAGATTTTACGCATTCACGATTAAAACGAGTAATATGTAATACGTAAGTATGTACTGTTTCCATCTTACTGTGTTAAGTAATTTCAATCTAATTGTTAACCCTTTGCACTCGAATGGCGCCTCTAAGGCGACACTAAAACTTGCATTACTACTATTTAAACAACTCTTACATCGCTAGATTTGCAATTAAGAAATCGAGAAAAATGTTAAAGTTTTAAACACGAGTCATAGTAATTAATTTCGTATGAACGAAAGGAAATGAACTATCTGTCTGACAAGGGAACATATTCAGATGCGAAAATCCGATTTTGATGAAACTTATGGGAGCTTATAGTTCTTTGAAAATTATTTGACACGTGTTTTTTTTTATCGGCAGACATCCACTTTGAAGGGGTGAAAACAGCCCTCAAAGTTGGGGGTCAAAACCATATTTTTTGTGATTTCTCGGAAACCAGAGTTCGAAAAAATTTGAATTTTTTTTTAAATTGTGTGTTTTTCAATGGGAAATGTACTCGCGCAAGAAAATTTTAACAAAAGTTCTTTGTTTAAACAATATATTAAAAATTTGATTATTTTTTGCAGTTTCTTTTATTTATTAGTAGTTCATTTTAATGTAAACTTGGGTGTGTGATCTTTGATCCAAAATAGGGGATACATGTTTCAGGATTTTCTTTTTTTTTGCCATTTAACAATAATTATGCATAATGGAAGATAGTCTTGCACCTGGCGTGCGTAGGAAGGAATTCTGGCTTGTTTCATCGAAATATAAGCATTTAGTAGTTAAACAAAGAACTTTTGTTAAAATTTTCTTATGTTCCCTTGTTAACGAATTTTGTAATTCGCCTCGAATTCGGTGGTACGTCGAAGGGCGAAAAAAGAAAACGGATTTTCGTCGGAATGCCAGCCGACGCAGAGGTTGCGAATGGTTGGCAATCGGTCTCTGAAATCGCGGTCACGCGTCGTTTCTTGGCAGGTGCGTCTCTTCGGCGGGGCGAAGGTACGAGGGCGCGTTTGCAAATGAAAATACCGAGCGACAAAGGGCGCGCCCGAGCGTCCTGCGCCCCCTAAAAAATTACAAGGCAAGACTCCTCCTCTCCGAGTCTAATACGGGCCGCGGAGTCAAAGGGAAAATGGCTCGACGAGCAAGAATGAGACCATAGGGAGATAGATAAAAGAATAAAGGGCCGTGGCAGGGGGAGAGGAGGTGGCTGCAGGTAGGTGCGAAAACCGTGGAGGGTAGGAATCCAGCTAGAGTAAGAAGAAAATCGAGAAAGAGAAAACTAGCGCCAGCCTCTCTCTGGTCTCTCTTTCTCTTGTTCTTTATTCGCGCTGTCGCCTCGTCATCCATCTCGAAAGTGTCGACGAGATCGTCGTCATCCACGCTCCGCTCTCTACAATATTAAGCTCTCTTATTAATGGCCCTGGCCGCGGAACCGCTTAATGGTCCACCGATCGATTAATCGAAATTCGATACCGCGTTACGAGCCATACGTGATCGAACGAATAATGCAGTTGCGCTGGCCGCGATCGCGAATAACGACCGGTTGTTTGATGCGCGCCACATTCTTCCGCCTCTTTGTTCGTTTATTTATTTACCGCGGCGAGGCCCCAACGGTTTCGCCATCGATCTCACCGACAGGCCGAGACGAAAGTAATCGTCAAGTGGAACTTGTTTCTCGTGCTTGTTCGATTATCGACCTTCGATTTTGTACCGGCTCCCGCGAATCGAACGTCGCGAATTCTGGATAAATCTGCGGAGGGTCGTGTCTTCGTTGGACCACTGGTTCCTCCATCTAGAAAAATCCATTTGTCTCGAAATAGTTAATCAATTTGAAAAGTTGATTCCACCGTGCTTCGCCGTAGACCGTAGATCGTCTTCGTCCCTATCAGCCCTTGATTATCCAGCAGCGACTCGCACCTCGTCGTTAAAAGTATCGTATATGCTATTAAATTTGTTTGAAAATGAAAAGAAAATAGGAAGCAAACGTTTGTTCTCCAATTAAAAATTGATACGGTGGAAGCTAAAGGCTTCGTCGTCGTGCGGTCGTGAAAATAGAGCAAGAACGATAGGAAAAACTCATAATATCGTGTTCGCGAATACATCAAACGGTACTGCAGCGGTGCCTGGACGCATAGGTCGATAAAGATGAGTGCACGCGTACCGTACAGATTTTCAATCTCGATTCTCTGGGAAAAAAAGCAAAACCTTGAAACCGAAAACGTTGCGCTTCCATTTTCTACTAATGTTTTCACGTAGAATCGACCCCTGCCCGATCGTTTCACCGGTTAGAATATCCTGGCGATGGTGCAACCGGGAAAACAACGCGCGCGCGCCCGCGTATATGCGCTAATGATGCGAACGGATTAAAGGCGATTAGCGTGTCTCCGTGGCGATCGAAGTGGAACAATTTTTGTCGCGGTCGCCTGCGGAATATCGGGTAAAAGCAGTCCGATGGCGGAAGAGAGCGAGAGAAAAAAAATGTGTTCGCTGGCCACGATGAAATTTCGTACAAATGAGACGGGGGGTAGCGGGAACGATCGCGGAACCGATTTCTCCCTGTTTCTTCTCCGCGATTCTCTCGCGGTCGGTTATTAAATTCATTCCTCGAGTTGATTAACGTGTGCGCCCGGCAAAAACGGTTGAAATATTGGAAGGTTATATAAAAACGGAACTTCTCTCCTACCCTCCCGAGCCGTACTTAATCCTCTTACCCCGTTGGGCAGTTAGGAAAAGTGGGAGATAGGTAGGTGGGTGGGAGGGGGCACGACGGGGAGGTTGGAGGCTGGAATCCAGCTCGGTTCTGGACTTGTGCTATATTACGGACTTACACTGTTAAATTGATGGCCACAGTAGCTACCACCACCACTACCATTAGCCGAAAACCCCGTGCGTTCGGAATTTACATTGACCGAGCTGTTGGAGGGTTAGCTACCAACACCCTGAAATTCCACGGGCCCCGAGAGACTTGGCCGGCTGTTACGCGCCGCCTACCCAATTGCGTATTTTATTACTGCCGTGATCTATATTTTATTAAAGATTTTCAATTCCCCGCGTACCGACGAATTTTACCCGGTCCCTCCACCCTCGCGCTTCCGAAATCCTCGTTGCCTTCTTCCTTTACATATTCCCCGGCGAAATACAGCCTCGCCCTCGCTCCGTTTTTCTTCGATTAGCACCGTTCGTTTCGCAGCATTTCCCGGACCCCGACGATATTCGATTTAATAATGTAATTATTCGAACGCTTCAGACGATTCGGTTGTTCCGCGTTGGTTTCCTTCTTTGACTATTGCATTAATATTAACAGCGGTATTATTTATTCGTACGCGAGTTTATATAGCGGGAATTATTTACTCGTTAATCCGAATTTAATTAAAGCTCGCGAGGTACAAGGAGATAACCATATAGAAATTGGTACGCGAGATGAATCTTGGTTTTTCGGTTCGCGTTTCGCTGCATAAATCGCATCGATTTTGCTGAATTTTTGCGGCTGCTCTTTCCGCGCTCTTGTCAACCAATCATCGAACATTTGTCAACGATTTTGTAGTCGTTCTCGCGACGGACCGTCGCGCGCGCGCAACTATGTATCCCGGTGTGCTTCGTGCGACAGGAATTTTTATTCGAGCTTATACAAGACAAATATGCTCGAAATATAGAACATTCCGGGGCGAGAATTCCGTGCGAGATTCCAACGCGTTACTTTACCAAATAAAAAGCGTTCGGAGATTAGGGCGCAGCGTTCTCCCAACTTCCGGTTGCGGGGGAGAGTGAAAGAGAGAGAATCGCGATCGAGTTTCTCTCTCGTTCCACCGGCGGAATTAGAGCGCGGCTCTCGCGAGGTAGGAAAATTGGCGTGCTTCGTTTTACGATTACCGGGGATCTCTAAACGACTCCTGGGCGAAACTTTTCGAACGAGAGCCCCCAAAGATTACCGCGGGCGGAAATCAACGCCGGAAAACACCGCGTTTTCCGAGTGCCCGCTAATATCGAGTGATGTTTTATCCGCAGCCGGCTGACTCCATTAGCTTAAACCATCGCGGTCTCCTCGCCGGCGTGTTTAAAGCCAAAGCGGATAATACGTATTTTTTACACACGCGAACACGCGGACACGCGGCAAATGTAGTTAATGCGGCTTACAACGGAATTACAATCTTGCGTAGAAAACTCGGAGCCGTCTACGAGCGCATTCCCCCTCGCGTTCTTTCGCGCGAAACGTCGCCGACCGTATAATTCCTCCCATTGGTCAACCCTGTCTTTTTCGCTGTACTTTGCGCCATTTTACTGCCATTATCTTTTATTTTCCTCCAGCAGATTTTACGGAATTTTATTTGGCTATTTTTACTTGCCCTCCGGTTGTTGGTAAAAATAAAACGGCGTAAAAGGTGTGCGCGTCTGCCGCATCCTTTCGAAAATATCCTTGAATCGTTAACGCGCTCCTAAATAATTTGCGGGTCACGCGTATTCACGATTTCCAACGAACCCTCTCCCGTTGTTATGCTTTATTTTCTCCGAAGGGATTTTACGCAATTTCGTTTGGTCTGTTTTATTTTTCTCGCGTCGCTGGTAAAAACACAACGACGCTGTCGCGGTAAGAGGTGTGCCGCGCGCCCTTTCAAAAATGCCCTCGACGCTCTTCTCTCGTAGTTTTTCATTTTTAACAGGCTTTCGAGTAATTCTGTTTCCCGTCGTATCGGTCGCATCGAACGAGACCGTCTTCCGTCGTCGCGCTGCGCGGAAACGGGAAATCCAGTTTCGTCCCGAACGATTTCGACGTCGCCTATCCTTATTATTCTCCTCCGGACGAGTTGGGTAATTTCGCGAGGTCCGCGGAGCCGGTAACTTGTTTTAAACAAAAGCTGTTCTAACGACGCTCAATTTACATTATGCCGCTCGCTATCCGTGTACCATCTTCGAGTATAGAGATAAGCGCGGTCCGATTTAAAGTCACGAGGGCCCGAGCTACCGCGGCCTCAACTTCCCCCGACGTTGGAAACTTCTCCTACGTTCAAGTTATCACGGAATTACTTTAGTTTAGCGTTAGTTAACCCGAGGTCGGAGGCTGATCGGTACGGAATAAAAAGATACGGGACGATACTCGCGCAGGCAATCTCGCGTTATGGCGGGTCCGGGATACGCGATCGGAAATATCTAGCGACCGCGCCGAATTCTGTCCGAATCACGCCGAACCCTGGCATCGAATCCGAAAACATTATTTATTATTTAACTCGAATCGTTCGACTCTCCGAAAGAGTCTGCCGGTTGGTTCTTCGAACGAGAACAAGGGAAATCGAACGATATCATTTTCCGAATCGTTCGAATGTTTCTTAACGTTGTGATTACCGTGTCGGCGATATATGGATTTCGTAGCGCCAAATTTAGTTGAGAAAGGATAACTTTTCCCCCGTACATCTTGAGTTTTCAATCGTTGCTTCGTCGAATAAATTACTTTGGTTTCGTAGAATTTTTGAAGTTGTTGATTGGACAGTTGAAGCGTCGGAGAATAAAACGATCTAATCGACGCCGGTGACTGCCGCGCCACTCGAGCGAGTCTAATAAATCGTCTTTTATCGCGACGCCGTCGAGTAGATTAAATTGGCTTAGGATATAAAGAACGTGGAAGGGTTAAAGTCGAAATAGGTATGACGAAGGTTGTCTCTCCAATTTCGCTTGGACGTTGCCGAAGATTTTTAGGAACGCGAACCGACGGGTGGTCTCGTCGAGGATGGTTTCGAGGGTGTGCGGTCGATCTCGGCTGTCTCGGGATATTATTACTAACTTAGCAACTCGAGTAACCGCTTCCAGGATTAAAGACCACGGTTACGGCGATCCGTTAATAATTGCGTTCGATTTTTAACGAGCTTGGAAACTCGCGATACGTTCCGTCGGTTCGAAGACGGGGCGCTATTCTCGGTTCTGGGTCAAAGTTCGAATGCCAGACGGTTGAATTAGTGGTGGGCAGTAAGCAGCAACCAGCAGCACCCCCGTCCCAGCCAACAGATAGAATTCGCCAGGAGGAGGCAATACATCTCCGACAATTACCGTGGCAACGAGGAGAATCCGGCAAGTTTCCTCATAAATCGACGATATTTTTATGTGCGAAACTTTCCACGGAAGCTCGTACGCGACCTATAATATCCGTAAGAGCTCCGAAGGAGTGGAGCACCAGGACCGTCTCCCGTCGATTTACGAGCCACTCGCTGCCTGCCTGCCTGCCTCTGCTCTGCTCTGCCTCTGCTCCGCTCCGCTCTGCTCCGCTCGTTCGCTATCCCTGCCCCAGACGATGCTCGGTCACTCCTCTTCGTGATTACCTCTGGAACTTGTCCACGTGATCGAGCTTTCAAGAGGTTTAGTAACTTGTCTCGTGCGGCTAGCTCGTTCCCCGACGACCTTCCAATCGATACAAGGATTATTTCGATGACGGGGCTTTTGAATTTTCCTCGTGAATCCTCCTCGCTTTTTCCGACCTCCGTCGTCGCGTCCACCTTTTCTCCTCCTTTCTCTCTGCTCTGTTTTCGTCGCACTTTTCCGGCCTTTGGTTACGCCATTTCGCGTTGTTCCGCGCCCACCGTTTACAGCACCCGTTTCGATCAACGGAGATACGTGCCATCTAAAAATAACGTATTTAACGAATTACGTGGTCGTTCGTGTTCCAGGCAGGTACCCGTTCGCTTTTCCGAAACGAAAGACACGCGGTTTGTCGAGCGTTAAAAAAAATAGGGGAACATTTTCCGATCAAAAAATATTTTCACGATATTTGCGAAAGCTCGTCCATCAACGCGACTCGTACATCATAATCGCGGAGAGACGGCATCTGTCAATGTTCATTTTCAATTCGAATACGCCCGCCGATGCAGCCGGGATAATGCGAAAATTCCAAAAATGTTTGTACACGCGATATCGCCGTAGAAATGCGAAAGCGATAACGCGTAAAGGAATTCGGTCCGTGGCGCGGCTCGAGTCGTTAACGTTTCTACGCTCCTTTCGTTCAGACCTCGAGGTCGCCTGGAGCATTTTCGAAGACGCTGCAGCCTCTTTCGAGACGAAACGTTTCGGAAGATAAAAGGCGCAAAGAGGTTCACGCGTCCCTTGAAACGCTAGGTAATCGATAAACAAGTTTTTGGGGACAAGCAGGCGATTCGAAGCGTGGAAAAAATGATTTCGGAGGGGGATCGTTGGTAAGGAGAGTCGTCGTTGTCGTTGTCGTCGTCGTCGTCGCGTCGTCGTCTATGGGGAAAAGGTGGCAGCGGGGAATGAAATTACCGGTGATAGCAGAGTGCACGCGATGACCAAGCAGCGTGTCGACGACGCCCTTATCGCTCTCCGAGCGATAATCTCGCCTTAAGACCGGCCTATCTCTCGGCATCGCGCGTACCCGCGCAAAAAGGCAACGAGATAACACGCTTTATGGATGGCGCGACTAGTCCGCGGTCATTAAAATTCACGGCTAAAACGAAAGTTGGCTGAATCCGCCTTGGCTTAACTCCCGGCCGCCGCGTTTTCGACCGACACCGCCGCCGCCTCCTCCTCCGCCTGCCACGGAAACTCCGCAGGATAAGACGGGGATGTGAAAAGAGTGAAAGCAGTGGCAGGAAGCGGGTGGGAAAGCGGTGGAGGAAAAGGCGCAGGAGGGAAGAAGCGGGCGAGAGAAAGGAAGGGGCCACGAAGTGGATCTTCCTCGAGGCAACCGGAGAGCGGTGGATGTATCGTGATTTACGGACAAACTTGCTGAGCACTGCAAACCATCGAACGTCTGTTCGATATCAATTTCCTATCTATCTCTGTCTCTCGGAGCCCCGGCTTCCTCCCTCTCGGGTTCCCTCGTCGTCGTTCGATTTCGTGAAAAACGCCGGGCCAGGTGTAGGCTGATCGAAAGAGAGACAAAAAATCATGGTACGCTGCTTCGCCGGCGAACGCGTCGCCCGGTCTCGAAAGTTTTCCTCTTTCCCTTTCGATCCTTCGTTTCTTCGTCCGAGAGCATCGCAAAGAGGGTCGAAAAGAATTAGAGTCGAGGCAGAGCCGAGACCAAGAGGACGTCGGGGGGGTTGGTGGACGCGCACCGGTTTCTTTCCGTTGGTCGTTCGATCGGCGAAGCGCTCGTTAAATCGGCCCGAAGCTTCGAGCCTCGAGGAAATTACATAAAATTTGAAGGATTTCGTGTCTCGCCTTCTATTATCTTCCCGTCGACGTCATCCGTCTTTAACGATCGCCCTACCCCGCAAAAAGAATCGACGGGGTCTGGTTTTTGTCGGTCGATTTCGCCTAACGAGCCGACAAACCGGCGAATCTCGGCCGACTTTCGTACCGTTTGCCGACCGGTTTATCGAACATTAATTTTTACATCGACGCTGAACCGACCGATTAAACGTGAAAAGATTCAATCTATCCGAATCGATTTTCACGAAAACAATTTTATTACTTGAATTCGATAATTGAGTTCGATAAAGAATGTGAAAAGAGTCGTTTGACCGGTCGCCGGGGTAGGTTGAACGTTGAACTCGGTTTCGACAGCGAATCGGATTCGCTTAGAAAGCTCTCGAATTCGTGGAAGCTGTAATGGGGGTGTATCGCGCGGCGAATCGATTCCCAAAGTGTTGCGGTTAGAGGGAAATTTCTATTTGATTTCGAGATGTGCATCGATTGCGAAAAAGGACACGGGGAGAGCGGCGGCGAGAGTAAAGTCAGCAGCTTCGTTGTTTGCCGATTAAACGTTGCCAGTCGATCGTCGAGGCAGCAGCGAACCGCTAGATAAAGATCCTCCGTCCGGAATATCTTCGGGCCAACTTATTTGTATGTAAATGCCGCGCCACCGGCGGCGGGATCCATGGTCGACGCGGAGCACACGACGGAGAGAGTCGCACACGTACGCGTGCACCCTACAGGAAGCCTTTCACCAGGATTCGTTTAATACAATCGCGCGAGTTTACCGTCATTACCGTCTCCATCTAGCGGCAATTACCGCGCTAACGATTATTACGGCTGATCCAGCTCGGATACGACGTTTATAAGCGGATATCCGGCGACGGAGCGTGGAATCACTTCCAAACAGGCCATTACACCCCTTAAACAGATTTTTCAGAGGCACTTTTTACGGTTCTCAATGGGATTAGGTTTTTCCCGCTGGAAATTATTCGAGAGACGCGGATTTACTTAACGTCGGACCTTTGCTGAACTTTGTTCGAACCGTACAGGCTGCTCCAGTTTTCACCCTTCGCGGTCCCTGCGTCAAACTCGACGTCGATCGTGGCAGAGGTTCGGTCCGCGTTTACCAGCGGCGTTCGTCAACCGTTGTTTCACCGGACGAATATATTTTCCGCATCGACCTTTTCCACTCGACGCTATTTTAATCGGAAAATTAAGACGCTTCTTTCAACCTAGAACATTTTTATACCGTGCATTCTTTTTTACATTGCGCAGCTGTTACGTCCAACCCGTTTTCTCATACAACGGTTGCGCGTTTAGCAATTTATAGAATGTGAACGAATTTAATAAAATGAAAACTGTTTTGCATATTGATATGGGAATTTTTGCCGGCGCCTCGGAGAATATTTTCAAGCTGTTTGGAAAAGCGATTGCCGGTAAAATCAACTCTGCCGCTAATTCGCGTTTCCGCTGAACCTTCGAACGCGCGCAGAACCTTTCGCAAAATTCCATTTCTCTCGATTGCTCGCTCGGAAACGAGAAGGTTCCGGTCGTTCGACCAACGAAGAAAATTGGTTATTTACGGAATTCGGACGACTCGCGATCGCGTGTTTTATTCCGGTATCGGGGCACGGTCGACTCTATTTCTCGAAAGGGTTAAACCCACGAGATGCGTTGATTCGAAACAATGAGCTCGTAATAGGGGACAAAGCGGAAGTTCGTTTCGCCGGATTACCGAATCCTTGTTAAGTACTAGAATCCGATGCGACAATGGCCCCGTTACAAACTGCGCCACTTTAAAGTTACCTCCTAACGAGAGACAAGGGGTATTTTACACGCCGCGGGGTAACTACCCCGTTAAAGAACACCGGCAACGCGGAGCGACACGCACGGCTCATAATAAACGGTCGCGACCGATTCCGCGCGGCTCGTTTGGTCTCATAGAAACAAGTTAACGATATGCAAACGAGTTCCCTCGGTTTGCCATGACTCGCTCGCGATCGCGGAAGAGAATAACTTGATCCGTTCTTTCAAGAATTCTTCGGCGTTCCGGTTCAACCGGGGGAGAAATTCGCTTTCCAATTTAAATATAAAATGCAACCCTGCTCGTTCCAAATATAATTAATATTGTGATTTTAATTTCGCGAAATTCTCCGGTGGCGCAAAACGAGAAGTCGCTTTTGCCTCCACAAATTGAAGAAGGAGCGTACAATTTAACTTCAGGAACGTTTTAAGGTTGCCCGCTGGTTCGAGCCGGACCAGTGCAAAGTATCTTTATTTCGAAGCAATTTTTCCCTCGGAATTTCTGTAAAAATTTTTGTTAATTCCATTTTCGCCCGTAAAAAATGCACGCGAAGTATTCGGTCGCGTTGGTAACGCGAACGCGAGCACGACCGGGGCGAGGTTCGTCTCCCGGCCATAAACAAAAGGGGAAAACAGCGAGAACGAGATAGATATCGGTGATACAATAAAATAGCGGTCGGCTCTGTTAGCCGGGGGTAAATGAAAAAAAATTGGAGGCTCTCGAAAGGCGTCGGTTGTAACGGAACGCGGGGGTTCGCCGATACACTCGACTGGGTTTTCGGTCGCGTAAAACGCTCTCGTCGCCATTGGCCCCCGGTCCGAACCGGGACCGGGACCCGGACCAGGTCCGGACCGACCGTCCGCGTCCACGGCTGGGATATTTATGCAGTGTCATGGCGCGCCATGTTTATGGTTTTTGCTCGGACCACGGCAGGACGCAAAGGGCGGCGCGAAACAGGAATCCTGGACGTCGCCGGGGAATAAACGGCCTATGACCGTATAAATTCCTGCTCGTGTACTCGACAAGCGAGTCCGCTTTTCCTTCGCGTTCGCCCGGTCTATGACCGATCGAAAGACGGAACGTCGGAAGCGACTGGAAA
>CM052083.1:894484-919292 GCA_028453745.1 Agapostemon virescens
ACTTCCTTCTCATTAATTATATTCGGCGTCTTGACAGGGCTCGACAGTGATGGCGAGCTGTAGTTTCACGTTCGTCACACAGCACTTGTAAGGTGATGTGAGTAGTAGAAAAGGATGGCGATAATCGGAATGACCGATACATAAATTGTAGTTGAAGTCGGTGTTCCGCGCGAGAGAGAAGGAACCATCATAAAAGCCTTCAATCCACACGGTATTTTTATAACAGCAAAATGACCCATCTGGTATGCAGATGTTTCAGGTCCCAAAATTCGAGACAACGACGATTCCTCCGTAGCTAGCAATTTCGCTGTAAAGCCATTACTCTTTTGTTCGTTAAATGTCTTTATTTCATTACGACTCACGGCTGTCGGCCAGAAGTCGAGCCTTTTCCGTGCCTTCAAAAATCTATTCTTCTTTACATGCTTTGTCCGAGTCGAGGCGTCTTTCCAGGTAATTGCCTGCTACGGATAGTTCTCGAGACACGCGGATTTTCCGGGTGCGTCATCCTCAGGTGTGAAGCATACCTGAGAATGACCGTTAGTTTGGGGCGGTTATTTCTTCCAGTCCACGCGGACTAATGAGCCAATCAATTACTTTTACCGTTTCCCTCACTTACATCGAAAAATATGCCATCAACGAATCCGCATGTCTCGTCATTTCAATCACGCCCATACCGAACTTACTTTTTTGACAGCACACACTTCATCCGACATTCTAAACACTCCACTCAACCTAAACACACTCGACGTTCACCAGATCCGCGGCATAGACTCAGTGATTCATCTCATCCAATCATTCGATTATTAAAGTTGGAAATTTGTTAAAGTTTGTTACGCCTAGAAAATATATTTATTTACACAGCATATCAAAATCAATTCAGTGATTATCATCCTTACATTTTTAAATAAATCGTAAGGAACCGCGTTTAAAGATTAAAAACGAAACGCGGAAAAACAGTCGGCGTCTCGGCCGCGCAAGTGTCCACCGGAGATCACCCTAATAAATGCACGTTTGAAATTTGCTAAATATTATATGTTGGCGGCGTCTTGACAGGGCTCGACAGCGATGGCGAGCCGTAGTTTCACGTTCGTCACACAGCACTTGTAAGGTGATGTGAGTAGTAGAAAAGGGTGGCGATAATCGGAATGACCGATACACAAATTGTAGTTGAAGTCGGCGTCTCGGCCGCGCAAGTGTCCACCGAAGATCACCCTAATAAATGCACGTTCGAAATTTGCTAAATACTACCTGACGCATCTGGCAGTCAGCTAAATGGGTCCTCAAAAATAGCGGAACGTCGGCGCCCGTGCCATAAACCTCTTCGTTAATTAAAAGTGTTCTTAAGGCGCTGTCGCGCCTTAACAAATTATTTCCAAAGACTTGCCACCACTCCCCGTCGATCGAGACGACGCGCGAACGTACAGCTGGTCGGATTAACCCCTTGCCGTGCTTTAACGAGTCTGACTCGTGATGAAAATTTTGGCCCAAACATGAATATGACGAGCCAGGCTCGTGAATAGATAGTCGGGCCAAACGTAAACATCACGAGCCGAGGTCGTGTACAGATAGTTACATTTCGGCTCGTATTGTGACCTTTCTCGCGCATCAGTCTGATCTGTTTACCACGCGTTGACGCGTAACACTTGGGCCCGAGTTTCGTCGAGCTAAATGGCACGGCAAGGGGTTAACGATTTCAGCAGCGAACGTTTCGCGTAAAAGTTGAACGGCGCCGCGAAGGACGATGTTCGGAAGTAATTAGCTTTTTCCGCGAGCGTGCGTGGAGGACACGCGATGGTGAAATTTGTTTCTTCCGCGGATAGACGTAATCCTGTTTGAACGAGCAGCGATTTAAGAAAACTTCTCTTTGGTTTTAATCACGATTTTTAGAAGTACCAACGTCTCGATCTCGACGACGCGTTCCAAGGTCGTTGAAATTGGCGAACGATGGCGAATAAACGGCCGGTTTCTGCGTAGCGGCTGCCGGGAGAAGGGGATGAGCGACGACAGAGCGTAAAGGCAACGCGCGCTTCTCCCACGGGAAATATTTAACGAGGGAATTGATAGGGGTGGCCGCAATATTTTTGACAGGCACCAAAGATTTACGCGCGGTCGGCAATCTCGCCAATTTGAATTTCCAATAACGGCAAATGGAAGGTGGTAATTTAGAGTTTTGAACCGATCGATCCGTGTTCTACGCTCGTTTCTATGATTTATTAATGAGACGTACGACTCGCGCAGCCTGCTACGCCTGCCCCCGATCATCCGATATATCTTTACGCGCTTCGCGTCGGCCGATCCCCCGCGAATCGGAGATTTCGGAAGGTCTGGCAAAGCACGGCGAATAGGCTCCAACGCTGTGTTTATTATTCACGTCCGTGGAATAATTCTTCTTTGCCCGAGATACGTTCGCGAGAGGGTTTACGCGCGCACCCTTTTTCGTACGCGCGTTTCTCGGTTGCTACTCGAGGCGTTCCAATCGAGTAAAACGCAGAGATAGCCGACTTTGTGTAATTTTTCAAAGATCTTTAGCTGGAAACACTTTTCAGTAAAGCTTAACAAAATACCGGAACGATGGTTACATTTCTGGATCACGGTTCCAGATATTGGAACGAAATAGGAAGCAAATCTTCCGTTTCTAGCCGGTCCACGGGGCAATCAACGAAGCGGACGATCGCAAATATCGCCGGCTAATTGTCAAAATTCGATCGTAAAGCTGCTTACACGCCGAGCGAATCGGACCGGACGATTTGAATGTGACTCGCGTTCCGCAATCGGCTTGGGACCGTAACGAGAGAGGCGGGCGAGAAGCGTGGATTAGCAACGAAATGTCTGCAGCGAGGTCGATCGGTTCGGCGAGGGTTAACGGAAGGTCTTGCACGAACTCGCGTTTTAACGCGCTCGTTTCTGCGAGACTGCGAGGCTGCGAGGTTGCGTGGCTGTGGACCCCGCGGAGAAGCGGACATTCGTTTCGTTTCGTTTCGTTTCGTGTCTAAATGGCAGTTTTGCCCCTCTGGGAAATCAGCCATTCGATGGAGCGCGTCTCGCATGCTATCGCTAATTCTATTTCTACCTATTTGGCTGCCCCCCTGCTCCTCCTCTATTGCCTGTTCCAGCCCCCCTCTCTCTCTCTCTCTGTTTCTCTATCTCTCTGTTTCGCTGGAGGGTATATCGCAGCCCTCGGACTATTCTCTATCGTTTGCTTCCCCAGCGTGCTCGCGATTTTCCCTTCCCTCGATTTCACGCAACCCCGAGAACCTGTAATCAGACCGTTCGGACGAAAAATAGGGACACGGCTCCTTGGAAGCAAGAGATTTTAATTGCTGATCAGCGCACAGGATTTATCGCGTTGACGAGCGAAATGCTCGATGGATCGTGTCGGTACCACTTCTTCGTCGCATTGGAGCAAACGCGAAATATTGGAGCAACGAACGCGTTAATGATCTGCTAAGAAATTCTTGGACGCGAACCTGCGTCTCTTTCTCTCTCTTTCCCTCTCTCTTTTTACGTTCATCCATCTCGCTTTCTCTCCGTCTTTCGCTCTCTCTCTCTCTCTCTCTCTCTCTCTCTCTCTCGGTTTGCACCGGTTTAAATAATATTGCAAGGGGATCGCGCGTAAAGTTCAGCATTATTGACACGTCGATATCCGAACCATCGACGGGAACATTTTTAATATTTTATTCTGCCCTCGGCCAACGGTTCGAACCGTAGTCAATTTTGTTATCGGTGTTGAATAAATGACTGATTTCCAGAGTATTGTTCGCAGACACGTGAGTGATGGGGAGGGATAGTTGTCTCGCCGATTCAAATTTAAACGAGAAATATGCGATATCGACGGTTCGTGCGTTGCACAATGAACAACGCGCGACGGACAACGTAACGCGGATGGTACATCGTCGACGGGAAATCCCTCTAGCTCGCGATGGCCGAGAAGCCACGAAGGTGGAGAAGAAGAAGAAGAAGAAGAAGAAGAAGAAGAAGAAGAAGAAGAAGAGGAAGAAGCCATGAAGAAGGAGAAGCAAAATTTCATTCGGGGAAGAAATATTTGTCTTTCGCGGTAGAAAAATATATATCGCCGATAAATTCCAATCACGTGGCCCGTGTAATCGTTAATTCGATTTGTAGCTGTTTACTCGGCTCTCCCTCGACATCGATGCCCTTTCCCTTCCCTTTGATCCTCTTTCGGCCACTCGCAATCCTCCTTCCCGCGTCCCACCTTCCGCCCCGTGCATCCCTTTTTACCCTTTTTTCTCGTTTTCCTCTATTTCCGCTCCGTTCCTCGACGCTCGGAAGCCCGCGCGACCGGCCTTCCACGAGGAAACCGGGGCTTCTCGAAGGAATAAGAAAGTTACCTGGCAGAGAAGAAGGATTTCTAGTATCCTTGTTCTCTCGCCCGGTCTTTTCACCGTCCTCTTCTGTTTTCATTAGACCGCCCTCTTCGCCGGTCTCTGTTCTTACCGGGCGAGCTTTTCGCCCTCGCGGCTCGCCTATAAAATCGCTTTCCCCCACCACTTTATCTCGACATTATTGACATATCGGCCGACGGAAATTGAGGTGTCGGCCGCAGCAAACGATCCGTTAGGACGTAACTTCGTATCACTAGGTTTACAAGCGGTCCCGGCGCATTATTTCCACGGCGAAATATTGACCGGCGATCGTTCATCGGCGACAGCTCTTTTATCTTTCCGACCCGCTCGATGCGCCATCGCGTTTCTTCCTCGGGGAATCGCTGGTCCGAGAAACTCGGTAGATTAGTCGACCCGCTAAATCTTTGCGAAAGCCCGCTGAAACAACGAGATATATCGCCGCGACTCCGCTCGAGAGCCTTCCACCGACTATATCGCAGCGCCGTTGCGAAATCCTCCCGTGATTCTTCGACGTGCACCTTCCTCCCGAAAAATTGATACTCTGCGGCGAACTCGTTGAGCCGTGCAGGGCCGGATGCGGACGAGAATGCCGAGTTGCCGAGACTTCTCGTCGGATCGGAACCTACCGGCAAAAGGTACGACTTTGCGGAGAATTTTTCCGGGATTTCCGATTTCACCGTCGTTTGACGGTGGCTCGAGGAGTCGAGAACACCGGCTCGAAGAAGTCTCCGGTAGACGATTAATTATGTTGCGACTGTATCTAATCCCGACAGACAATGCAAAGTCCGTGGCCCCCTCGCGTCTTCGATAACAATGCATATTGAATTCAAAGCGCCAGGCATTGCTGTAGTTCCACAGCCGTTCGGGAACCGGTAGGCGAACAATGTCGTGCCACCTACAGGTCACGAGGGTTTCACCGTCGAGTTTCCTCGATTTCCTTGTTTTGCAAGGGTTCCCCGAGTGTACTCACCGGTTCTCGGCTGCTCCGAATTACATCAGCAGGGTGCATCGAGGCGTGGCATACCGGTGTCCCGCACCTGCAACTCTCCAGTTTCATGGACACCGCCAGCAGACACGTACAATCGGTTATAATGCTATTGAAATTTACACGCTGCTCCTACCACCAAATAATCATCGCTCGCGACCCCGTGCTCGCCATCCTGTCGCGAATCGTCCTACGAACAACCATTTTCGACACGGGAATCCGCTCACAGCAATTTACTTTATCCTTTAACTCCTCCGCCTTCCTCGAAGACGATCCGTCGCATCGGATCCTGGGAGAAGACATCCTTCGGTTCCGCCGTTGCACCCGATCGTTTCCACCGCGACGAACGTTTCGAACACGCGTCTCAACGATTCTTTTTATCTAATAATTGTCCATGAAAAGAGACTTTGGCTATTTTAGGCGCCTTTCCACGAGCCTTTGTTGCCCGACTTCTTCGAAACATTTTCGTAGGTTCCTCGAGTCGGCCTCGATTGTTTAAACGTTGCAAAACGGGGGCACTGGCAGGTTCGTTTACGGAACGCGGGCGTTTCGCAAGCCTCCATAACTGGAATCGCGCGTCTACCCGGATGAACGGTGGTCGGACGCGCGGACCGGTGTGTTTCCAGCTGGGGCTAAATGGAGAAACACGGAGAGAGAGTTGCCTTCTGTTCGCGACGCTCGGCGGCCCTTGAAGCGAACGATAATATATTTCCCATTGAAGTAGACCGACGGTTAGCCGGGCTATTCGCCGCGTGACTCACGCGTATACCAGTGTTACCCTTAATTCGGGTCGCGCCTAAAACAACACTGTTTCGTCTAATGGAGAACACGCCGGGCCCGGTTGTATGCCAACGTGACTCATCGTGTTCGCAGCTCGAACGCGGTTCGGATATTTGTCGTGAAAATATTCCGGGCCCGAGCGCGGAGATACGCGTTTCCGCAAACCATCGGCGTCGGCTCTGATTTGCTGGATCGCCGGTCAACTTTGAACTCGCCGCGCCGGTGCTCGATCCTTCGTGGATCCTCGCAACTTCCGGTCGCTCCCAGCGCTCGAAACATTTTCAGAACCCTTTCGAGAACACAGAGTTAAAATATTTGAAAATCTTCGAGTAGCTGGATTCGATCGTTCCTCGTCGAGCGATCGTGGGGCGATTTTGATATAACGGGTCACAATAGACCCAGGCGCCGCCGTCGGAGAGTTAAAGGCAGAACCGTTGTTGCAGCTGGAAGAATAATATTTTCATTAGGCCGCTCGCCTTTTCTTCCTCCTTTCAAAGTTAAATAGCATTATGCGTCTAGGTAATACGCCAGCAGTTCCCGCGCCAAGTCATCAATTAATTAAGTTGGTGCACGCGTTTATCTCGCACCACGGTTCGCTAACTTTCCGATAAACATTCCACGAGTCTCGGTGCAAGCTGAAATCCTCATTCTTCGAGCGTGAAATTCTTTGAAAATGATGACACGTCAGAAGTTGCGCGATTAATCTCTATTACCGGAACGCGTAACGAAAAACATAATTACGAAACTCTGTCTAATCGGAATAAAACGCCGCGTGGACAATATATCGCGATAGAAACTTCGCATCGGTCCAACCATCCAGATCGCAGATTTTGTTACGACTAAATCGAGCGGACGTTTCGCGCGGCTGGTCGACGTCCGCGTTCGAACCGAATGTATTTCAACGTTGCAACAATTTTCGTTGTAATTCATTGTAATTAAAATATTTTTCTAATTTTGGTATTTGTCGAAGCAACAGTCGCGAATCGGATGTCCCGACCGGTTTGATAGTTCCAGCGTCGATTAGACGGGAGAACGGGATCGATCGATCGATCGCGGTGCAAATGTTAATTATAAGGGAAGACGGATAAGGAGAGGAAGGAAAGAAGATCTATTATACTGCAAAGGGTTGAACCGTGAAGATGAACGCGCTCGCAAATGCAAAACCGCAGCCACCTCTTCTTCTTGCTAGCATCCACTAGCAGTTCTCACTTCCACCCCCAAACCGGCACTTCCACTTTACCGTTTCGCTCGCTCCGCTTTCATTTTATTTCGCTCCGCTCTTCCTCTTCTCGCGCTTCTCCGTTCCCCTTCGGCTCACCTCCGCCTCCGCCTCGTCCACGCATCCGCTAAAGTATCCCCAGCGCGAAAGCAGCCGGATTACCCGTTGTTGTTGTATAGTCGGTTAATTAGCTTTATGCGTTCAATCTCGCAAGAACCTCGCCCCTAGCCAAGGTAATAACGCGGTACACAGCCGCGTTCCGCGCAACATACGTTGGTTCGCCGAACAAATGGGCATCGTTCGTCGAATTTTCCACCGACCGCTTTCCCCGGGCGTGTATCTCTGCACGGCTTTCCGTCCTAATCAAAGCTGACCAATCGCGTTTATCCGTCCTCTTTAACCCGTTCGAGCACGGCGTCGCTCCGCTTCGAACGGAGCCGAATTCTCGAGCGCTTCTATCGCTCGGTTGGCCGCCGCGCGCTGCCGATTTTCTTTACGACTTCGGTCGGGGAAGAACAAACGAACGTTCCTTTTAGCAGGATTTCCTGGACTTTGCACGAAACTTGTAAGTTTTAGTCGCGACTGCGTAATGTTCGCGGTCCGATCGCGAGTCGACGAAACGATTCCGAAGCACGAGCTTCTAACGATGAAAAAGGAATCGCCGCTCCAGCCTATCGAGCGATCGAAAAGCGTGAAAAGCGAAAGTCTAGGTCCCAGCGATTGGTCATTTGAAACACGCGTAACTCGATTCGGTGGTTATCGACCGTGCCGGCGCAGAGGCATTGTGCGCGTAATTTTGGGACCGTTCCAAAACGATGAATATTTCTCGGGGACGGTTGTCCGGTGAAAGCGCGGATCGTTTCCTTCTATTTTTGTCGGTGTTCGTTGAGGACTGGAATGAATTGCGGCCATTAATCCGTTGCAGTCAGTTTTAGCGGGTCATTCGGCGCATCCGCCGCGTGTAACAGAAATATTTACCTTTCTGACAGTTCGTTGCGGATAGTTTTCATACGCGTTACTCGCGCGCGCGTCCAGGCAAAAATCCTCTCGCTCCGGAAGAGGAACCCCGAAAGACACGAATACCAGCCGCGGCGGAACCGTAAACGCGAGATAAATTAGCGACGATCTCGTTGGACCATCACCGATACTTTAATTTTCTCCCTCTCTACCGACCGAAACGTCGTCCTTTCGGCTTTGCATGACGCGACTAGAATGCTAATCTTCGATAAATGAATTTATCGCGGCTGTTACTTATTTTGGATCCGCAAAGACTTTTACCGGTGGAATTAAAATTTCATTCGACGCGGCCGTCTCAAAATCGGCTTTCACCGACGTACACTTTCATCGAGCGAGAACGCATGTAAAACCACCACCCTTTTATTTTCTAGCTGCACTCATTATTACTTCATACCAATGAAAATTCAGTTTCATAAAATAATAAACGCGCCATTCGTTGGAAGAGAAACCTAGAAAATAATTCAGCGAAATACGATATTTAAAAGCTGACCGTTCCGCAAAATAAAAACGTACATCGCCAACTGCGAGAAACGGTAACCGTGCAGAGCTTCTCCTCGTTTCTAACGGTCTCGATAAACCGGAGACGATGTACCAACATTTTTTCATCGCTGCAAGGTTGCCACTGTTTTAAATTGCTCCGGGTTATTTCCGCGATAAATCCGTCGAATCCGCAGTCTGGCATGTCATCCTAGAGACTCGTAATTTCGGTTGCAATTCGACGAGCGTCAACGGGGAAGCCGGCTCGTCGTCGTTCTTTCGTTTTTTTCGTTCGGATTAGGTTCGCGTTAGGTTTTTCCGCGACAACGCGACGATCCGGTAAATTCTAGGGCCCTCGACGGACCTCTCCGGATTCATTAATTTTTTAAATCTCGCCTCGAGTCGTAATCATCGAGTTTATTCCGGAAGGCGCGGCGTGCAACCGCGGGAACGAAGTTTCGCGGAAAACGAGCGCTGAATATCGCTTCCCTGTGTTTAATTTGCATCTGAATTCGCCGGGAAGTTACGCAGAAATGAGCAATTACAACTTCATTCCATTCCGCGATTTCCTACGTTAATTCAATATTCCGAGAAAGCTTATAAATACCAAGCGGCGTTACGAGTCCCTAATTGCGCGCGAATCGGGCACGGTTCGTTCGATCGAATAACGCGTCCTCGATGGTCTCGCTGTATCAATTTAGGATCTCGCAGCCCTTGTAAATCCAGATCGCGTTTCGTCGTATCAAATTTTCGATACGATCGATTCGATCTGGAAAACATTCTCCCGATGAACAGAGGCGAGAAAGAAGACGCATCGAATCGCGTTTGGTTGGAAATCAGTGCCGCGTAACAGGGGCTATAAAAATTCTGGCAGGAGAAGAAGAGGGACCGCGCTCGTTGCGGGGCGACGAGCAGGATCGCGAGCAATGAAACTTGTCCAATAAATTATCCTCGGAGGGGGCTAATTGCGAGAGCCCCGTCGGCTCCCCCGGCGTTCCGCGAGGCTCGTCTGTCGCAGATTACTCTTAAATCTCCCCCGGCGTGGCATGTAAGGAAATTTCAAGGTTCCCCGTCCGCCGATAAAGACAACAGACGGAGCGCGGGCGAGAGGGAGCGACTCGAGGGGGGCCAATCAGACCCGGTCACGTAGGCACGAGAGGCAGAAAGGAAAGACAATTGTCAGCGCTCGTCGTGCATAATTCAGGCAGACGCGCGGGATCGTTAAGGAAAAGTTTCACCATTACAAGCACGAAATGTAAAGCACGCCCGGCGAGAGAACGCGTCGAAGTCGAAGTCTCGAAGTCTCGAAGTCGTAGTCGTAGTCGAAGTCGAAAGGGAACCGGCGCCGAACGATACCGAGAGGCCACGAAGGCCGTCTTCTTTAAATTGTATCGCAAATTGTCTGGCCCTCCCGCGGAGTCGAAAGAACCCGACCTTACACCCCCGTGTACCCTCGGTCCCCTCGGCAGCCCACGCAAACGCCCGCCACTCGCCCGATAACGTCGCGAGTCCGTAATGGGCTGTTACGGCTACGTCGAGCCCATCAACGACAACTAAACATCTTCCCGCTCGATTCCGGCTGACGTTCGCATTTCCTGCTCGCGAAACTTTTCACGGGAGACTCCTCCGCGGCGACGCTACCGACGCCGACCAATCCCCGTAAAGATGGCGTCGCTCGTTTCTGCGAGAACTCGCTCGAGAGCGAGTCGAGAGACACTCGCGACATCGGGGGACGATTCTCGCTTTTCGACCATCGATTTTTCCGCTATCCTGATTGTTATGAGCGCACGAATAACAAATCGTTTTGTAAAAACGTTTATATATATTTATCCTTGCGCTTCGAGCGCTTACTTTACAAGGCTCGATATTTAGGGGTGGTGCGAATAATATTAACACGTTAAGCGCCACGCCGAATTTCTGTGCCGTTCCGTTCAAGCCACGGTTAGCCGTTAGGCGGGCCTTGCCGGGCCGCTCGCCGATAGACGAATCAGAGTATAAACAGTGGAGTAACGTAATGCGCTTAACGTGTTAAGCAGAACTCTCAAAATCTAGGGTAGCGTTTCAGGGGACTTCAGGAAGCTATCTTTTATCAACCCCAATTTTTCCCATTTTCGCCATTGTTCGCGATTTTAAGAAGGGGTATACCTTCAATATTTAGCGATTTTGTGGCAATATTTGGCAAATTTTTGAAGTCGTGCCCCGGCTAAACTATTAGAGCTATCGACATGAATCCAACGGGAAAATCTTCCTCAATCCTTCCTCTTTAAGAAGAGCCCTCATTTTCTAGGCTAGCGTTTCGGGGGTCTTCAGGACGCTTCATTCTATCAACCCCATTTTTTCCCATCTTCGCCATTGATCTCCCCGAGATTTCAAAGTCGCGCCACGGCTGCAATTCGATTCCGATAGAGCTAAAATTTGGCATACACTCTGCCTACGCATCTAGAAACGTGTTCCCAAAATTACAAAAGAATCGGAGACCTAAAGATTTTTCGCGATTTTAAGAAGGGGGTTACCTTCAATATTTAGCGATTTTGTGGCAATATTTGGCAAATCTTTGAAGTCGTGCCCCGGCCAAACTATTAGAGCTATCGACATGAATCCAACGGGAAAATCTTCCTCAAACCTTCCCCTTTAAGAAGAGCCCATCAAAATTTAGGCTACCATACCAGGGGACTTCGGGAAGCTATCTTTTATCAACCCCAATTTTTCCCATTTTCACCATTGCTCGCCCCAACATTTCAAAGTCGCGCCACGGCTGCAATTCGATTCCGATCGACCTAAAAATTGACATACACTCTGCCTACCCATCTAGAAACGTGTACACAAAATTACAAAAGAATCGGAGACCTAAAGATTTTTCGCGATTTTAAGAAGGGGTATACCTTCAATATTTAGCGATTTTGTAGCAATATTTGGCAAATCTTTGAAGTCGTGCCCCGGCTAAACTATTAGAGCTATCGACATGAATCCAACGGGAAAATCTTCCTCAAATCTTCCTCTTTAAATATGTTACTCAATATCGTGGCCAGCATTTCAGGGAAATCCAGGGGGCTTCGTTTTATCAACCCCAATTTTTCCCATTTTCGCCATTGATCGCCCCGACATTTCAAAGTCGCGCCACGGCTGCAATTCGATTCCGATCGAGCTAAAATTTGACATACACTCTGCCTACCCATCTAGAAACGTGTTCCCAAAATTACAAAAGAATCGGAGACCTAAAGATTTTTCGCGAATTTTTCGCTATTTATGCGTTCGGTGTTTCTAGAATTTGTTGCGTATCAACTCGGAATAGAATATTTCTATTTAATCGCCGGGGAAACGGGATCTCGGTGTAATGCTCCGCAGTCGTTCACGCCCAATTATGATTACGCGAAACGTTTCCAACGCGAAACCCCGCAACCCGAGTCATCGAAGGCTTGCTCTCCAATTTGAAACAGCCATTCGAAATTAATTTGACGGGTTCCGCGCTTCGAGGAAACTCGTCTAGGGCCTTACAAGCCTGAGAGGATTTAACTGGAAATCCACGAGCGAACGTCGGCGCGGATACGTGCCTCGAAAAATTATTTAGTTTCCGTCTTTTATATTCGTTAATTGTCGCGGCTCGTCGTTCCCTCCGTGAGAAAGTATCGATCCACTTGCGCGGAAGAGAGCTTAATTCAAAATATATTTTCATGGGAATACGAGGGAAACGAGCTTTTTAAAAGAGGATTTATCGTTGCGAGAAAACTCGCGCGATATTTGCGATAATACGATAGCAGGATCGCCGGTTTGCATCGGTCATCGCGCGTCGACCGTCGCGAAGAGAACCAACCGTAGGGAAACTTGCTAAATAATCCCACGGCAAGAGTTGCGTTTTCGATGGCGGGAGTTGTCTGGACCTGACTGGCGTGATTGGTGGTAACAAGAACGGGAAAGTTCGACTCGTCTGGAAAATGGCAGGGGAAGCAACCGGGAGGAACAACCCGAACGAGATGCATAGCGCTGCGCTCGCGCTCGAGCTCGAATATTACGACGGCAACGTCAATCAGTTTAATGTTCGAAGCGCGCTCCACCGCGGACAATTACGCGTCGTTGTGGCTGTAAAGCCACGAGGGCAGGCTAAGAAGGTCCGCTTAATTTGAAAGCACCTTCGATAATGACATTGTCCCGTTTCGCCTCCGACGCTTCTCGTCCTTAGACGTCGAACCCATCGCGAGATTGCCGGATAGAAACTTTAATCCAGAATTACAATGTTCCGCCATAGTTTCTACGTTCGATTCCCAGTTCGACGCGACATCGATCCTGTTGTTCCCGAGAACGACGTCTCGAGAACTTTCGTTCCGCTCGTTCCTTCCTGCTCGCGTCCAAAGAATCTCGAGCCACGTATTCGCGGCAATTCTGCGAGTACAAAATGCATGAAATTAAATAGGTAGACGGCGAATTATATTCGCTCGTGGAAAACACACGTTTACAGATTTCTCGCGATTCGACGAAACCACCCAAAACGAGAAGTAAATTCCCGCTTGATCCCTGCGACTTGCGAAAAGCTCCGCGGTCCGTAAATAAGAAATAAATTGTATACGATTATGGAAAAGCGGAGAAAGGGGGTACGGTTGTCGCGAAGCGTTTTACCCTCGAACGGTAAAACGTGCGAAATACAATCGGACGTTCGATGGTATCGGTTTTGCCCATCGCGCAAAAAGAGAAATGCTAGGGGGAAACGTGGAACGCCTTCGGATAAGTGGCACGGAGTAGGCCTAAGCGAGGCAACGGAGGCGCGGGTGGAACAAAGCAGTCGAAAACGTTATCGCCGCGAGAATATAGAAAAGGGGGCTGAAGATCGTGCGAGATAGTTGGGCGGGAAAGGTAGAGAAAGAGGAACGGGGGGGACGAGAGACATCGGGCAGACCGTTCGTCGGACGTATGTTGGATTTCCCTATCGGGCCGTACGTTTCGAATCATCCCCTGCTTTCCGAGACTCGCGACCAGTCAGCCACGTTCCCTTTTCCAGCGAGCTCCTCTGCTGTTCCCCTAAGGGAAGCTGCATCCATTAATGTACGAACGGGACTAGGCGCGGTGTGCACGGAATTTGTATGAATGGGGAGAACTTGCGGATTTGAATTGATGAATAGCCACCTGTACCAGGAAGCGTATTGAATATTATAGAAGTGACTACTGCCCGCTGGGACCTTCGATTCCTTCCTTCCTTTTTCTTTCTTTCTCTCTCTCTCTCCCTCTCTCTGTTTCTCCTCCCTCCCTAGCCCTTTCTCTCGATCGTACTCTTTCTCGCTCTTTCTCTCTTTGGTTCGTTCTCCAATGTTCGATTACAAGCTGACAAAGTTCGGATATATACCGTCCATGTCCAAACCTTTTTCGAAGCTTTTTCCGGCTGGGTTCGAGCCGAGCTCCTTTGACGATTGCTCGCTCGAATGATCGGGAAACGGGAAAGAGAGGGGACAGCTGATCACTTTTCTTTTTCCTCTTTGCCGCGGCGAATCGGCGGACCACATTTTTCTTCCGACTTTTGCAAACACCGTGCAACCGAAAACTAAAAATCGCCGCTGCACCGAGATTACCTCGCTGTCGACGTTCGACGTCTCTCTCTCTCTCTCTCTCTCTCTCTCTCTCTCTTTCTCTTTCGTTCTCTATTTCTCTCTCTTCCTCTCCCTCTCTCCCTCGCTTTATCTCCCTTCCAAAGCACTTTTGAATCCGGGCACCTTAACGAATTCCAATTTCATTGCGTAATATTTTTCAACGGACTTTGAACGTGATGGACGCGCGCTCGCCCGCGGAAAGCAGCCGATCGCGATCGAAAGGAACGCGAAACACAAGCGAAGCCGGCAGCGTTTCCCCCCCATTTTTTCCCCGGTCGCGTAGCCGTTGCTTTTTACGTTTCTCCCCGGAAAGAGAATAAATCGGAAGGGATGGTTTAGTCTGTGGTTTTTTCGCTAGCATTTCTGCCCGGCGCGCTCGGTCGACAGTTGAATGATTATCCGACGCTTCCACTTTTAAAGTAGGTCCCATCCTCTGGTCGGGGGCTTCTCTCTGTCCATACACGCGCGCGCAAGTTTACCATCTTTCCCTTTTCCTTGCCGCGAGTATCCCCTCCATCTTTCGTTCCGTCGCTCCCTCTCTTTCTCCCTCGCGTCTCTTCCGGTCTCTGCCCTTTGGCGTTCTTCTCCGGCTTCTCTGGCTGACATCTTTGATTATGAAGGTCCGCAGGGACGCGCTATTTGCGGCCACCGGCCATCAAAGATTTGAATGGGGACCCGATGCTTTTGATGTGTCTCTCGGTTATTCTGGCGAGCCGGCCGAGCATCGTCGACCATCTCCCGCCAATTCGACGTCGCTTTCAATGATTTAGCTTCGCCGAAAGCAAGAGTCCTTCCTTGTCCCTCTCTCTCTCTCTCCCTTTCTCTCTCGCTCACTCGCTCTCTCGCTCGCTAGCTCGGTCTCTGTGTTTTTCCATTAAACCGTATCGATAGGAATGTCCATTCGCCTGGCCAGAGGAAGTTTTTAATTAAGACCGCTCGGGCCATTGTTCGCGAGAATCTAAACACGATCGATCGGAGACAATCTTTCGGTCGCCCCGGCAGGATCCTCGGTATTCTTCCGCCGTGGCTCTCTTTGTGGTTATCTTTCGATTCTCCGCCACGTCTTGCCTTGATCACCGGAGAAGAGACTTTCCCGACGAGCGAAAGGTATTTCTGATCAAAGGAGACAATTGACCACGTGCCTCGCTTGTCCCGGCATCGTCCGCGCGATATTCTTCGTCGTCGCGTCGCCGTCGACGTCTTACCCGAACCTCGAACCAGCAGAGATACCTCGTTAGTCTAGGATTCGGGGTCTCGAGTTTCTCGTTGGCCGATCGTATCGCTCCTCTTCTCCTCGATCTTTGATGTCTCCTTCGAGATGGATAACTAATTCGAGTAGTAGCGAATAGATTGCGAACTTCTCTCTTCTCGGAGCGACTCGAAGCGTTTCATTTTAATCAGTCTAATGCGAGCCGGGCCAAATGGATTTCCCACCGGTTTAACCCGTTCGTTGTCCGCAAACTGCGCGTCGCTATGATCCACGGGAACCCGGGCGAAAATCGCGGGTGACGAATAACGTTTCCTTACTACAAATTATCCTGGGAATCGAGGAGTCGAATATTCGAGCCGATGGGACGAGAACGAGCGAGCAAGGCGTGGTAATCCAATGAAATCTCATACCGAGCCTGTGCACCGGGTCTCGCTGTCGCTGTCTACGTTCTAGCTCGCGTCTCTTCTTCGTCTTCGTCGTCGTCTCCGTCTTCGTCTTCGTCTTCGTCTCCGTCTACGTCTCCGTCTCCGGTGGCCCCCTGTTCCTTTATCGTTTCGTGCTCATCCGTAAAATTGCACATGACTTTTCAAGACGTCACGCTGTTGGAACGCCCGCGATTCCTTCCTGGAATTTCGTTCCGACGTCCCTTCCCGCTTCGTCCGGGTCGCCTCGGTTCGCGCAGGGAACAAGGGAATCAGGGCTTTCAGGAAAAACGAAATCAGAAACCGAGGGGAGATTCCTTAGCTCGAGCTATTAATATTTCAAATTCTTCGCGGGGATCGTCGACCCCCTTTCTCTCCGGCGGCGTCGATGACCAAGGATGCGAGCAAGGATCGATCGATATCCGAGAGCATTCGTTCGGGTCCTTCCGAATTTCTGGAGTCGATGTTCGCCGCTTGGCGCGTGAATAATTTTAATCGATCGACACGAAATCGTCGATGTTCCTCGTTCTCGTGATCCGTGCAGCGCTTCGAGTCGCGGTCTGGACGCAATGCGGGTTGCAGACTGATTTCGGACAGCGAATCGATTCGAGATCGAAAAAGAATTTGAACGATCGAACGAGAAGGGGCTCAAAGGAAGCCGCGGATGGCGTTGGAATAGAATATCCGGGCTTTCGGATGAATTGTAATAACCTGTTGGTCACTTGGACGCGCTTTCGTGCCGGATGGATGGCCTCCTCGGTGAACGGATGACAAAGCCTGGCGGTCGACCCTTCAGCGAATCACTCACGCTTCGCGAAACACGTTCATGTCAGTTCCAGACACCGTATGCGCGTATGGGAGTTGCCCTAAATACCCTAGAACTATTCCAAGGGCGCTCAGCACGCAATGCATTTCTCTGCGTTGACTGGGCACGTCTGCGTTTCCTAGGGACGCGCGCATACGTCCGCGCGCGTGCATTCTAAGCATATGCTCGCGACCGAATTTCCGTCTCCGAAAGCGGTTCCTCGACGAAATTACTTTTTCGCGCGAATCGGCGAGAAACGATCGTTGCACGGCAGTGGGAACAGAGGAGAGAGCGATATTCTTCGCCTTGTTCTCGGCAGTCTCGCGAAAAATAAGCTCGCCGCTTCCTCGACCGCGATAGAAACGCGAATTCATCTGTTGTTAACCGTTTCGCCGGATCTCGGTCTAATACGAGCCGCTTATTACGCGCTTATGAACACCGCCGCGGGGAATAAACAGTTTCATGGGGAAATAAATGAAATCAACGGCGAACGTTCGCCAGGGAATCTAACGTTAAAAGGGGTGAATCGTGGAATTTTTCTCTCTCGCCCCGGAGGTACACCGGACTACGCCGCATGTAAAGAGTCTATTAACGAAATTAAATTCTTGCACTGGAAATTGTGTTCTGAAGAAAAAAATGTATTCAACCGCGAGCTCGTAATTCAGCGCGCGCAGACACGGACGGAAGAAAAATATTTCATACGTTCCCGGGGCGGTGCGCGCGGAGCTCGTTTAATTAAAGGCACGGCTAATCGCGTAAATCGGTTTCGATCTTGGATCGTTCCAAGATAAGAGAAGAAGCGCGTGCCAGATTATTTTCTACGTCGCGCGACCCTCGCAGCGGATCGTCGCATTCGTCTCGAAACGCGCGATCGAGACGCGGATGGAACGCGGATGAAACGCGAAGCGGACCTTCGTATCTGCTCGACGACGAGCAAGTTGGATCCGATGCGAGTGGACTGCTTCAAACGCGCCACCGTGTATATACGCTAATGATGCAAAGGGGTTAATTAATGGATAAAGCCGGCTCGCGGATCGAACCGCAGAGAAGGGAATTCTTTCGCGCGATAAATATGCAGGCCACGCGCGAGCCAAAGCATGTTTCGGAAGTGACATCTGCCTTCGAATCAAGTGTTCTCCGTCACACCGTGGGGAAACGGTTTTCCCAGTTTCCGTTCCCTTCCCAGCGCCACTCTTCCCAGCGAGTACGCCACCCTCCATACATGATACATGAAGCACATAGCTCGAGCATCCGATGGCATGACACTCACCCAACCACCGTCCCGTGAAATCATGCCTCATGATCCTGTGATCCCTCTACCTGGCATCCTCCTTCCTTCGTCACCCTCCTCTCTCTCTCTCCCATTCTCTCTCTCACTTTCTCTCACTCTCTTTCTCTGTCTCTCTCTCTCTCTTTCTCTCTCTCTCTCGGTCGTCCCCCATGATTTTCGCTCCCGACACGCGTCTTTTACCGGACTTGCGCGTACCGTGCGTGTTACCCGCCGACTGACCCTGCCCACCCGACCTCCGCGCGCCAGAAAACACGGGGATGCAACCTACGGCATCCTACGTCAAATTAAATATTAACGCATTCGCATCGGCTCTCGCGCGTATAACGCGTGTTTCGATTCTTCGCGCTTCTTCCCCAAAACAAATGGACAAAACGTTGGGAAAATAGCTCGATCTCTCTCGCGATGTGTTATAACCAGACCGTAGATTTTAACAATTCATGGCAGAAGCGAATCGATGCGATAATAAACCCTTCGATCGAACGATCGTACATCGAGACAGGGACTTCGATGGATGTTCTAGAATTTTCGTTGGGTTTCTCGAATGAAGCGGTAAAGGAAATTGTACGGCCCTTCGTGCGGACGATAAAATAGAAAAGAACTGGATGCTGTAATTGCGATACCGATTACTCGCGCGTGTGCGACGAAAGCGAATAAGCGATGAGCAAAGCGGTAAAAACACCGTCGCGTTATTTCCAAGCTGTTCGTCGAGGCAGAAAATTGTTATTTAGTATAAAGTTTCGAGTGGTGGCTGTAACAATGTTATGATCTTTGGTTTTCACGGTGCTTCGTTGCATCGTTGAGTAAAAATTGCTTTCTCGCGCGATGCCAACGGTGTGTTTCCTATGGTCTGAATAACGACGGCTATCTCCCTCTCTTTCTATCGCTCTCTCGCTCTCTCTCTCCCTCTCTCTCTCGCTCTGTGTACCTCGATGGAGAGCTACCGAGGTTCTCGCTAGTTTGCCACACAATAATTATGTTAAAAGAGGGTTTGAATGGCGCGCCGGGCGCGCAACGATTCTTTATTGTCCCATTATCATCGTATTTTAAATATTCCGACTGCGTGCTTTGAAAGCTTTGTGGAGGAGTCTCTCTTCTCGTTCGTGGATACACTGCTCCCGTAATAACGTTACTTCCATATAATAACGTTAAATTTGAATTTGTCCTCGCTCGTAAGCCAAAATTATGGACCCTTTTCACCGAATGCAAACGAAGCTCACCTTGAAAAGGGTCCTATGAACGACTCGGAAGCTTGGGCGTTATAGTCATGGAAATATCATTCGAGGACGGCTTTCAAACCCTTTTCTTTTTCTTCTTTCGCGGCCGCTTTTAAACGCAACTGGAACACGCACGGCTCGTGTGCTCGTTGACGCGGGTACTCGACGTAAAGACTCTCGTTGAAACACAAATCCAATTAACCCTTTTTCCTCCGTGGAAGACCGCGTACTATTTCCTACGGAAAATAAGCTTTCCTTTCGATCGTCTCGTCGAAGTTCCGGGCGAAAGGGAAAAACGTTGAATATTTTGATGGCGGACCGGACGAGACACCGAACACCATAATCGAGTCGCGTTTCGGATCGCTCGGGTCCAAGCAGAACGGAGTTAAAGCGGTTTAAAAGTTTCCGTAGCCGTGGGCGATTCGTTCGGGCGGAGGCGAATCGATCCGCAAAATTTCGCGTGTTCTTAGGAACGTTGTAACTCGAGCCATCGCGGCGTTACGAGCGTTTAGAGAGCAGTCGTGGGTCGATTCCCACGCGTGATCGGATACGGTTTGCCATCCGGCATTCCAAACACTCAAAACTCGGGTTAATCGGCGAGGCAGGGCCCGACCCGGCCCTATCCGATTCCGTCCGACCCAACCCGATATCGGACGGTCCGCGCGCGCGCGCTTCGTTCACCGGCGCTGCCAAGAGCAAGAGGAAGAAACGGATCGACGAAGAGCAAACACGGCAAGGCGGCAGGAACGAGAAGGATGACCGCAGGAAACGGGCAAATTGAAGTGGGAAAGGGAACGGTTTACCATCGGCAAACTCGACGGGCTTGCGAGTTTGCTGTTTTACCAACGATAGAATTGGGTCGAGTTTGTGAATCCACGGACGATTCTACGTTTAGGCTGTTACACCAGGCCTGAAAAATGTCAGGCTTCGCCCGTGGCCTCCGAAGAAACGATCGCCGGCGCCACAATGAAAACGAGAAAAAAGAAAAAGAGAGGAATGAGAGAGATTTTCGGAGCTTTTTTTCCCCCCCCGAAATCTGCCGGACCAGTGTACTCTCCGTTGTATCGTCGGAATCGACCAAACAGCTAACGATTCGTCCGCGTAATCGATCTCAACTCTGTCCGCTAAACAAACACGCGTTTGTTTCTGCACGATATGGAAACAACCGAGCGACCGATCGTTTCATCGTGCTCCTCGAGCAGCGTCCCTGGCCCGTGGTTCGATGCTAAAAATTTCATCATAAAATCATCGGTTCGCTCGTTTCCACGGTTGTTATTTCACCCGGCGGAAATCCGATGGCAACTATCGTTTCGCGGGAATTCGCGTGCCTCCCCCCGGAGAGACGCGCGCGTTTTAAAGTTTTCGACCGGTGTGGCCTGGCCGTTGCGACGTTAATTATTTCGAGAGCGTTGTCGCGCGTAAATTCACGGGGAGGTCTGTCGGGGTCTGCTCGCGCTCGCGGAGAAACCCGGGGGAGGAAAAAAAAAAATAATCGGCGCCTGGTCTCACCTCGGTTAAACGTGCAATCAGCCGACAAAGGTATAACGAGATTCCCCGACGACCGCGGAGGACAGGATCTTGAATGTTCGTCTGGCTGTTTTGGCTTTTAAATTTAATCGAGCCAGCGGATGCGTCGCCCGGATCCGTCCTCGCGGTAGACCATAAGCGCAGGGGTGAAAAAATAATTAAAATCCATCGGCGAAGCAAGGTAAAAGGGTGTATGGTATAAGGTGTACGACGACCGGGGAGAAGCAAGAATAAATACCCACCTAACGAGCACGGAAATTGACGGACCCGCTCGAGGGTGCTCGAGCCTCCAGTACTTACCACCGCGAGCTCCCAGCTCCGAGCTCCCAGCTCCGAGCTCCAAGGCTCGAGCAGCTGGGAGGAGGTCGGAGGTCGGAGGTCGAGCGATACCTTTGTCCCTTGTTAAATTCCAAAACCAACGGATATTTTCCTCTCCACGGTCATCCATCTTCCGGCTCCTTTCTATCTTATTTTCAGAATCGCGTTCCTCCGCGCAAGCAAGAATAAAGACATCTGCCCTGACGAGTTTTTAATCGCTCCTCCGTTCTCTCTGGCCCAAAAGTCACCGTCTCTGATAATAAATAGCACGCGAAACGGCGGCAACCACCCTGTCAAGATTTCGTCACTGATAAATACATCCGCACCTCGCAATTCTCGCTCCTTTCGATCCAGGCATACTCCACCGATCTATTTCGGTCAACGAATTGCAATAATTGTGCGATACAACGATACAGCGATAAAACGGAACATTCGTCCGAACAAAATCAAAGATTGCCGATGCACGATCGTCGAAATCGTTCGCTTTCGCAACGATCAAAAGTATCCGAAAGCTCCCAGAATACTCTGTGCGCATCGGAGTTCCACCGGGTGGAACAGCTCGTCGAGTTTCGTTCGGCTTTGCGACTAATTGGTCGTGGGGATCGATCAATTAGAAGTTGTCCGTATCCCAAAATCAGAAACAATTCGGTTTCTCTTGATCCTCGAACGTCCTGCCACGAGTGAGATTTAATCTAGAGGGCAACAAGATTTCCTCGATAATTCCCAAGAAAGGGATAAAGGCCGGGTTCCTTTTCTCCGGGTAGCTTACGGGCGAACGAACCCGTGTAGCCGCAGGCCACAGCGAGTCTTGCTGCGTTCTGTAGTTTTTCTCGTAAAGCTCGTAAATCGTCGATTCGGTCTGCCAAAATTAAAAGCACGCGTGTTCGCTCGAAGCGTTCGCGCGATATAAAGAATTAGCACGATAATCGATTATTGGTAGACTCGCGATAATAGTTCGTAGATCGTGAACGAAATAATTCGGACATTCGAAGCTTTTGAAACCGCAGTTGTATTATTTTCGATCGATCGTAGTGCATCGCAGAGGAAATATATTTTTATTTGGCAATCTGCGACGACGTAAATAATAAACGAACGTCTGCATCGACGTTTGTTAGATATTTTAGTAGTCTCGTCTAGCTGGAAGCAGCGGAGCAATGTTATTAAATTCTGTAAATATTTCCAGCGTTTTGAATTCGACGCTGCAACGTTCGCCGTAAACGCGTAAAGTTTCGCAGTCCATTGATCGTGAATTGCCGATGGCAGATCGAAGAAGGTCGCGCGCCTCGCAAGTAGAATGGGACGGCCCTGGTCGGACAAGCGAAACGAGCCCAAGAAATCGTCGAGGGCTCGCGCGCCGAGCGGCAATACGGCCAGCTAAAAGGATTGCAGAATGGCGTAAAGTTAAACGTATCTGGTGCTTTCCTTTGCTACCGCGCCGGGTAATATATGTGGTGATTTCGCGAAGTTACCTGTTTCAGCGAACAATGGCCTCGTGGAGAGTTTCGTTTCACGGGTCCCGAGGCCCGCCACTTTTGAAACTTTACCAATATTTTAAGGGTCGTAGGGTGAATTGTCTCACTAGTTTCCTGAAACGGTTCTCTAATGCCTTTTGCCTGCGAACAATTCACCTGGCCGGAGGATCGAGTACATCAAGGCAGTCTCAGACACCCGCTCCCATAAGTCTTCCCGCGTGGATTCATAGCGGCCGTACGACAGCGTCTTCGAAGTCCATTATCTCGGGAACCGAGTTTCGGACGATCAAATTTTCTCTCGCGTTCTTTTCCTCTTCCCGTACGAATTAAGCCGTGCAGGTTATTCGTTTCTTGCGAACTACCTAGTAACATCTGCAACCTGATGTCTGACATTCCACGCGCCACGATCCGACAATGGACGCGAAAATTCGAATTAAAATTCTCTCGAACGTCTTCGGCGACGTCCGTCGAGCACGGTTGATCCGCGACGGATGCTGCGGCGGTCGCGTTGTTCGTTTCGAAGCGGTCTGGCGTAAACGTTCGGCGAAAGAGCGCGTTAGCGTTTATCAAAGATAGGAGCCGGTGCAAGAGCGTTTGCTCGCGATGGGAAAAGCGTCGCGCTTGCATAGCTGAACATCGGGTCGAATGGACACACCGGGAGAGGACGCGAGGGAAGTCGGGTTCGAAGAGGGCAGCCGGAGACACCGTAATCGAGTTTATCGGGCAGACTAATTAGAGGAGCGAGGATACGGGGAATAGAGCCCGAGGGAGATACCGAAGGGCAGAGATCGCCTACGCCTCGACGTTCTCGTCCTTACAGAGTCCTAATTGGCACGAGAATCCCGGTCGCGTGTGCGCGTGCTCGCGCGCGTGTAATCGGTTACGCCACGCACCCGTTACTTCAATTTCCGCTCGGCGTCTCGTTATTATCCGCGAGAAACGGCGCCGATCCTTCGCCCCCCGATTTCCGAGACGAACCAAAAAGGGAAAAAAAGGGACAAACGAGCCGCGATTTCCTCTAATAGGAGACAAACCGTCGGGGTGCGTCGTCGCGCTCGCGCGCGCGAGTCGTTACCCGACGTGCTCCGCAATTTGTAAGATATCGTTGCGAAAGGACGAGAGGAGAGCAAACCGTACGGGACAAGTTTTATCTCTTTCGCCCTTAAACTTCGCTGCCGAAGGGAACTACGTGTTCCTTAACTTTGCCTATTCCGGGAGCACGCCGAGTTTCATCAAAAGTGGTGTCGAACGTTCTGCGGATGTCCCTTGTTAGCCCTAACCTCGCACGGAAGTGGCGGAACTTGAGTTTAACTTGGCGAAAATTCCCAACGAAATAAGAATTTCTTGCGAACGGGTTCGGGGCCGCGTCGTTGCAACGAACGCGTCCCAGGGCGCGGCGAAATTTCGCCCAATCGAAACTTCGTTTTTCGCCGGGAATATCCGAGCGTTAATTTTTACCCCGAGAACCGTTCGAAATTCCAGGCGAGGCTCGACGAGTCTCGATGGAACACAGCGCGCGGTCGAATCGAATGGCAACGGAGAAGAAAGGGAGAAGAGAATCGGTCGTAATCCTCAGTGTTCGATATTCATTTGCGTTGACGGCGGTCTTTCGAGAACTTCCTCCTCTCTCTATCTCCCTTTCTCTCAGTCTATTTGTCTCTTTCTCTCTCTCTCTCCCTCTGCTTCGATCTCCTCTGGTTTCATTAAACGGCACTGTCTCGCTCGCGGAAAGGTGTATCGGCCGTGGGTGCTCGATTACGATTGTGCCGGGGCTCGTTCATTGGGATTCGCGGCGCGCGATCCCGTCGGCAAAATTGCATCAATCTTTCACGTTAGATGAACCCGAAGATAAATCCGGGAACGGGGACGAGAATGGGAACGGGAACGGGAACGGTCACGCGTGCGACGCGGCCTATCGTTGTTCTATTGTCCGGGGGGCCTGAACGTATTATTTAGAGTCGAGTCAGCCATCGGAATCGCCCTAAATTACGCATTATCTCTTACGGGCTCGAGGAATTCCGGTCTCTCCGCGCTGCTGACTCGCCTCGAAATACCATTGTCTCGCACGAGTGCCGAGATTACGCGACATGCCGTTTGTACCTAACTAACCTATACATATACATGATCGTCGTCA
>CM052083.1:924292-952493 GCA_028453745.1 Agapostemon virescens
TCGACGCCTTTCGTCAAAAATCTCGCACCGTGAGAAATACGAACGATTCCGAACGCGAGCGAAACGATTAACGGACAGACGGAGACGACGATCTCGATTGCCGACGACTTTGTCGAGACGACAATATGGCTTCTACATTAATTACGGGGCTTTCGTTTCATTTTATCACGATGTTGGAGTGCTTCTCCACGACGACAACGAGAACGACGACGACGACGACGACGACGACGACGACGACGTTGTCGACGCGATAACCGTATCAACCGAGATGCTTCTGTTTCGTTGTACGCGACGATCGCGCCTTCCATGTTACATCGTATCTCCGCGACTCGTTCGCCGGTCGGAAATGAATCGTTTAAGAGAAAGTTGGTCGGACGGAGACGAGAGCACCGCGCGGCAACTTTGAAGTATAGAAAATCTCTCGGTTCACGAGCGAGTTGACGCGAACGAAAAGCACACGGGGGAGGTGTATACCCGGGGGAAGCGATCGGAACGATGGGGCAGCTAGAAAATTATGAAGGACATGCACAGACGGGCGACAAGATAATCCGTTCGGATGAGATTGGGGGTAGTTCCCACGGACCGTGCCCCGACGTGCACAATTTCAAATGCGTGTAATCCGATCGAGGTTACCAGCCGTCGACGACAGTGGCCCGGAAGTTTTAAAAGCGTCCGCGGATATATGTATGGCGTGTACGTACACGGGAAGACTCCCACTCTGATCAAACATCCGCACCGGCTTAATTAAACGTGGCTCAGTCTTTTGGCGACTGACGCGCGCGCCAACGTATTCCGGAATGTGGCCAACATGTTTAAAATTCGACGGTAACCCTCGAACCGGAGAAATATACTCGAGGGGCGAAGTCGATTCGTTTATGGTTCAAAGAGAGAGCCGCGCGCGCTTTATGGAATATTAATAATTATCTTGCATCTTTTTCACGAATTAGCAAAAATCGAATCAGCCCTGGAGCATTTCGAAAATTACGGACAAACGAATCCGCCGTACGGTGAAATAAACGAACGATAAAAAAGAAAGATGGCTCGTGAGTAAATGTTTATAAATCCGCTGACAGAGAAAGAGAGAGGGGGAGAGAGGCAGTATGCGCATCGACTCGCGAACGATATATCCTCGCTTTCCCTGTTTTTCCATTTTATACGAGCGAATGAGACGCTTAAGCGTTTTTATCGCGCCTGTAATGAGCTCCGTACATAGCCGCGACGAACTTTCGAAGCGAATATGACGTAGATCGATTCGAAAGTGTACTTTGCCAAATGAAAATGTTTATTAACCCGGTGACTTTACGAGTATCGTGTTTTCGAGCGCGCGCTCCACGCGCCTGTAACGGCGAAAGAACTATGGAGTGGGTAATTACGCGAGAGAGGGCGATTTTGTTTGCGAAATAACATTTTCGATCCGCACAAAGGAGAAAGCATTTCACAGAAATTAGTAGGATAACCGAGTTCGATAACGCGTTCCGCTGATACTTCGAATAATGCCGCTTTGCCCCTCTCTTTGTTAAATACAAAGATATCGAAATCCGATAAATTCTTTGCTCCTCGACGATCCCCCGTGTAAGCGTTTTTCCAAGATTTTCAAGTACTCGCTACCCTCGGAAACGATTAATAACGAGACGTACTCGCGGCGAAAACGTCCAGTAAAATTTACCAAAATATCTTATCAATTTCCTTGAAATCCAAATGAAATTCTTCGTCGTCGACACGCGTGGGTCTCGTGCAGCATGTATAGCCGTTCGACGAGCATCACCGATTCGTCCTCTAACAAATTGTTCTCTCGCGTTGCAGTATAATGAACAACAACGGCGTGGAGCAGCCAGATCCTGACAATATAAAGATGTTCGTGGGCCAGGTGCCGCACGACATGGACGAGAACGATTTAAGGACGTTGTTCGAGGAGTTCGGTCGAGTGCATCAGATAAACATCCTGCGGGACAAGACCACCGGAAGTCATAGAGGTGAGTGGCCGATAAGAATTGCCGAAAGTTCGAATTTATCGAAACGGAGGAAGCCGACGGTTTCGCCGAAAGTTTCGGCGATACTTGCGAGCAAAAATGTACGATTCGATGTTGCCTATTGGCTGGTCGTAAGCCTCTCGCGCGAGTCGAAGTCGGTTTCGCGTTCGAAATGAGTCGTCGCAGCCGCCGTCGCCGCAATCGTTTGGAATTCGATCGAGTTACGAGCACGTTCCGCTAAAGCCACGTTAATTTAATTATTGGAACTTTTCCCTGCAGCTCGATAATCCTCCGTATCGCGATATTCGATAACGAACAGATTTTTCATTAGTCGGCCGCATGGCAAGAGATACTTTAATCTAGTGGCAATTCTATTAACCACACCGCTCCTGATAATCGAGCAGAATTCAATTGTCTCGCGGCGTTTATTTTTAATCGCGGTACCAGCCGCCGCGCCGTTGCTCGCGTACAATTCGCGTGGCGTGTGGCTCGATGTGGCGTGGCATGGCGTGGCATGGCGTGGCTCGGTTGTCTGCCGGAGATCGTTCCCCGTGTCTTCGGCAGCCGATTCGCGTGTTCGCTGCTTCCGTCGGACGATAGATCGACCCCGATCGGTCCTTTCCGACGGGAAAGAACTCGCCGCGGTAAATCAATTATTCGACGAACGAAAAAAGCGAACAAGGAAATAATAGAGATGTGTTTTGAAGTCCTAGTTGCGCGCGACCGTCGGATTCGGCAATGGTACGTCCGTATGACAAGCGCGAATGGATGTAGAAAAGGGGACAGGGAAAAGAGGAGACGGAGAGACTGCCAGGGAAAGAGAGAGGCAGAGAGAGAGATAGAGAGAGAGGGGAAGAGAAAATGGACACCATTTACGATGGCAGGAAGGACGATAAAACGTTGCGACACGATCGTAGACCGAGATTAAACCAGTCTCTGTTCGCCCGTGCCACGCGGACATAATTCGAGAATAAAATAATTCTCGCGCCTCGCTCCGAGTAGATTGAACGATTTCAGGAACGTCCTGGTTGGATGATGAATCGCGACGAGAACGTTCAACGGGAATATTTCATTCGCCCCTCTCGACGCAAGGTGTTTCCTTCTTGCGAGACGATCGCAGTCGCGACCTCGTTTTGCTCGCGCGTCTTGCGATTTTTGTCCAAAGATTTACTCGATCGATTATTCGACGGCGACGACGGAATAATATCGTCGCGTCGCAGGGAATAATAATCAACGCTACAGAGAATGAAATATTAAATAAATTGTTCGAAAAGGGACTCGCCATAGCTGCTTCGACGTTTCACCGGAAAAAAGACAGGGCTGCGTTGGGAATGGACAGAATCGGACTGTTTCGATTAATTTCTAATCGTAATTCGGTTCGAGTAGAAACGACACCGGGTTCCAGAACCGACAACGAGAGGAACCGAATTGCGATCTCGGTTCGTCGAATCTCCGTTCTAATTTCTTCCAGAAGGCGAGAGGAGACCGTAGAGAAAATAAGTAGTATAGCTGGAACACGCGAGGATCGATGCCTGGACAGTGGTGCTCGCACTTCTACGGTCGTTCCTTCTTCGCTATTGATCGAAGGGAGAACCCTCCGTGTCCTTAGCCTTTTATGTCGCCTCTTCGAAATCTATCCGTACGCGACCAACCCGCCATCCGGTGCTCGAAATTGGAAATTTGTTTCGGAATTGCTGGAAATATATCGTTAGCGGGGAAATATCGTGCACGCGTTCGACTATGAATATCGGCTGCGCTAATTCGGCGGCAGATGGGACAAAATTTAATGATCGATGATGCTACAGAATGTACGCCAAATAGGACGAAATCACGGTTTGGATCTGCCCGCGTAAATTATTCGCCGGGAAAAGAGCTGCTTCGCGACAGCGGAAAGAAACGATACGTCCCTCGGGAGGACGCGAATTTAATTAGACAAGCGAAGAATACAGAGAACATTTGAACCGACGGGAATCGTTTATCGGCCCAACAATGGACGGCGGAATAAAAATTCTGATCCTTGGAAACCAGACACGTAATTCAATTTCCATTTACCGATGCAGATAGAATCGGAACGTGGATAATTAATGAGGCATTCGGATAATACAGAACGGACCGTAAGCAATTTTCTATGCCCTAAATAGTAACCAATAATTGATTTACGAGCGCGGCACTGGTTATGTTCCGTTTCCTGAATAAACCTCGGTATCTCTGCGCCTGGAGAGCCTCGAATATATTCAAGAAACGACTCGACGCATCCTCGTCGCGCGAACCGGTGCCTCGAATCCAAAAATATTTCAATTTCAAAGCGGAAATATACCCTCGAGACGAAACACGATCGATGCGCAAATAATTCTTCGGTTTGTCTGGTTTACCGTCGACTCGTTCCACTCGCGTCTACGCGAGTAGAAACCGCCGTTCCAAGTACAACCATGTTTCGATCCCAAAGTAGAATTATACTCTGAAATCGAGATTCGTCGCGGTCCGTCCGATTTATCGTCGACTCGTTTCGCTCGCGATCACTCGGGCATCGTCTTCCGAACGTCAATTTCGACGCTTTGCCGTACAAAATTAGAACGGAAAGCGAAGTCGATTCCCTGGATTTCTTTCGCGGTTCGTCCGATCGTTCGTCCTAGCTTTGCGCGCTGTTGCTTGGCCGATTAGCGCGTCATGGACATGGAGACTACGGTAACTCGTAGCTTCGAGATACTCGATTCTTTTTTCGCGGCGGATACGGCAGCTGGAAAGGATTCGAATTAGGAAATTCTTGGGCTCTCGATCGCGATTATTCGGGCATCGTCTTCCGAACGTCAATTTCGACGATTTGCCGTACAAAATTAGAACGGAAAGCAAAGTCGCGCCCGCGATTCGAGATTCTCTGAATTTCTTTCGCAGATGGTTCGATCGTTCGACCTAGCTTTGCGCGCTGTTGCTTGGCCGAATAGCGCGTCATGGACATGGAGACTACGGTAACTCGTAGCTTCGAGATACTCGATTCTTTTTTCGCGGCGGATACGGCAGCTCGAAAGGACTCGAATTAGGAAATTCTTGGGCACTCGATCGCGACAAGGAATATTTTACCAGTCGCGAGGATAAGCGAATACCGAGCCAGGGAATCTGGGAAAGGAGGAACTGGCTCGTTTGATCGAGATTCTTCCCCTCTTGTCGTTCCATCACAAAGTAACGGAGTATCGAATTCCAGTAGCTCACGCGAACCAATCGAATAGAACCAAACACTTTTTGAGACTCCGATAAATTGGACGGGTTCGGCATTTCGGAAACTTTTCGGTAGGATCTTGGCGCGAGAGTTCCGTCTCGTAAAGGCGAACTTGCCGGAAGACGCGCATAAGTATCGTCGAACCGATCCTAATTTCGACGACCGAGAGTGGAAACTCGAAAATTCTTTTCCGGATTTAATCCGGTTGTTTTCTCCTCGCGACCTCGTTTCGGATCATTTTTTACCCGGCAGCGAACCGTTGACACGCGCGAATCGTAGTTATGCGCATACTATTATATACGTATATTATATATTATACAGACGCGCGTGTACATAAGCGGTCAAAAATGCAATCCGATGAGACGGTTCCGCTGCCGGGACATTAATTTACCATTACGTCAGGGTAATCAAGTTAAATTTTCACAATGGCAAACGAATTTCGTCCGACCGGTACTCGGGCGCTACCATCAATTTTGCAGCTGCGCGTGACGTTTACAATTCGTCTAGATTAATCGTTCCGAAAGTTCTCAGAATTTCCGCGTTTCCCGCGTCGCTGGCTCGCGCAACCATAGTTGGACTTCCGCATTTGCCCGTGCGTGTCCCGCGAAACCTTTTCCATTCCCCACGAGATACACCAGCATTTCAAATGGAATAGAAAAATATGCGGCACTCGTAGGTTCTCCGGCTCGTCTCCGGCCGACGAATAATTGACGCAATCCGATCGGAGGCGCCTCGAAATTTGCGAAAATATCAAATATCTAATTTTACCTTGCCCCTGCGGTCCTGTTCGAACATCCCCGAGCGAACGTCGCTTTTTTAAAACGATACAAAGTTTGCTTCGTTTCAAGGGATAATAAATTTATGAAACGATCAAAGAGTTCGGTAATGGCACGGGATTGATAGTTCGGAAACGAGGAGGAGCGACAGCGGGCGATAGAGGAAACAAGAGAGAACGAGCTATGGCAAGTGTTAGACATTAAGTGCGCAAGTATGCGGCACGCGGCTAAATAGAGGTTTTATTGCTTCCCCGAGCACTCTACCCGAGAAACCGGAAGTTTGCCCTGGTTCCCCCGATTCCCCGCAGCCCTCGACGTACCGGTAAACCCCCTCGAAATAAACGGTGTTCCGCGTCGCGTTATTTATGCAACCGGTGGACACGAAGATAGCTTCGAAAAGTTTCGATCTCTCTCCGGGGTTAAATCGCGTTTTGCGTTTCGGTTGCTCGAAAATTCTGACGTTTCCCCGGGCCCTTCCTTCCTGAATTTCATGCTTGACAGTTTTAAATGGGCTACGCGATGGAATTCGAAATTGTGTTAAAGCCCCGAGTCGCCGCGCCGCGTGTCGCTTTCCTGCGGCATATTTTCTATACGGCTGCAATCTAATTCGAATTATTCCTCGCCCCCGTTTCTCCGTCGCCCTTTGCGCTACTTTCCACTTTCCGTGTTCTCCGAACGGCACGGTTCACGCTCCGCACCCCCGAGCTAACAAGAAACCTACGAATTTCGAGACCGCGTTCGTTTCGATTTTTAGAAACGAAAGCGCCCTTCGAGACCGCTGCAACAATCGCGTCGCCGGAATGTTTCGTTCGACGGTAGAATTTCTGAAATTCTGTCAAACCATTCTGCAGCGGCTTTAACCCTCGCGTCGCGACCTCGACTTTGTAAACCCTTTTCTCGAACTTTGCTGCGCCTGCTTGAAATGATCGTCTTTGGAATCCGCGCTCGTGATTCTTGAATCTTTAACCCTTTGCACCCGAATGGCGACTCCGTACAATTTAAAACAGACTTCGTAGAATAAAAATGTTTTAAGTTTTACTTTTACATTTAAAAATGCCACGAGTGCAAAGGATTGTTACGAGTCGACAGAAACTTCAGCGACATCGGGATCCCGGTGATGCGAGCATCGTTACGGTAAAAAAGGCTTCCAGTGAAGCAATTTTCAGGCACCGGTTTTGTCTGGGAAAACGTGAAAATTTGTGGAAAGGTTCGATTAACAGGACGGTCGAGAAACAAAGTTTTTCGGGGCGAAGTTCTCACGGCGCAGTTAGGATAGTTCGAAAGATCAACAGACGATATTTCAGTAAACTAACCGTCGTTTAAACATCAAACACTGGAACATCTTCATTATGGCAACGCGTCTTCGCAGAAATTCATCGGGAAAGCAGTATCCTCGAAGCTCTTCCTCGAATTTCCCCCGGATCGTGTACCTTGTTGTATGGAAATTGCTCGTAGGATCCGTTTGCCCCCTCCCCCTGCCAACCTCCTGTTTTACTGATCGATCTTATAGCACTCGTTGCACGGAAGTACGCTCCACCATTAATCACGGGCCGCTATTAATCGTCCTTAAGTAGAACGACGTTTCGAGGCGCGCGAGCGAGTACGAGCGGGTACGAGCCGCTTCGAACGGTCTGGGGAGCAAGAGAGAGAGAGAGAGAGAGAGAGAGAGAGAGAGAGAGAGAGAGAGAGATAGGGCGAGAGAAAAGGAAAGAGAGAGAGAGAGAGAGGGCGAGAGAACCTTGCCTCTTTCGATCGGAGGCGAAGGCGGCGCGGTTCGACAGCCGGCAGCCTGTCTCTCGACATCTCCCACAGAAATCCATAGAAATCGCTTCGCTTTCGCTCTTATTTGTCGTTTCTATGGCTTGACACCTGCCTCCCGGTCGAACCCACGATCGATGATCCCCTCCGCGTATACCCGCTAAACCCGGCAACTCGAACTTTACGCTTTTTTCAGCATCGTTCGCGGGTGACAAGACAAATTCGACGACCTATAAACCGTAGCATTTGATTTGAATTTTACCGAGGAAAACCCGAGCGAACCCCATCGACGTCGAGTGGCCGCCGTAACTTCACCGGTCCACTGTTTCCATCCACCCATCTCCGGACCGGTCGCTTAAAATCAAGTATATATTTTACGAGCCATCAAAGTTTCCTCGATCTTAAAGAAAATATGGAACCCCATCGGGAAACGGAAACTCGGTCCATTTAATTTCCACGAGAGCAGCAGCGTGTCCGAGAGGAAGGATATTTCGCTGTACCATCGGAACGCCCAAACGAGGCTTCTTTGATCGGAAATAATTAAAAATTTCGAAGTTGCTTCGCTAAACGATTTTGATAAAAAATCAAAGAATCGAATTTCAAAGATTTACGCGTACGCGCGTTAAAATGATTTCGGGAATCGTAAAGCGTGTAAACGAGGTATTTTTCGATCGTAAAACGCAGCGACAAGGGGTCAAGATCGTCGAGAAATTAGAATCCGCGATTTTCGTTTCGCCATAATTTCGTCCCGCGTTTCCCGCGTCCGTTCCGTGTTGGTTGGATCGGCGAGGAGCGCGAGTGTCTTTTCAGACGACGCACTCCAACGGATTAGACGGAAAAGTTTAAACGAAACTGCCACGCGAAACGATTGGAAAGCTGCATCCGAGAGCTCGCGTTGCCTCCGCGCGCCGGCCGTGTTCGATCGAATACCTGCTAGCCGTAAGAATAAATTTTATTCCTCCGTGGAGCCGGAAACTTTGTTCCCTTTTGAGGGATACTTGGAATCCGTTCCCGGGGAGAACCGAGGTCGCGGGCCTGTAAATGATATTCGGGAACGCGAGTTGCGACCGTAAGGACTGCGAGGAACTGTCGAAACTCGTCGAACATCTCGTTTCCCCGAGGTAAAAAAAACCGCTCTCGACCGTTGACCCGAATCCGCGACTCGATGCGAAAGCACATATTAAGTACGGTCATTTACAATTGTATCCGAAGGTAAGCACGAAGTTTACACGGTACATAAGCCCGGTCGGTTCTGCTTTACTCGAGGGAGCGTTAATCCTGTTGTTCTTATTAGAAGCAAGCAGCGAGCAGCAAGCTACTACAGCCATTCAAATGGTATTTCTTGCGAGGGTTTGCACGGTAAAATCGAGCTCCCGGATATATAGTCAAAGTTACGGTAAATACAGTTCAAGTGATAAGTCGCCGGAGCGATAGCGAGGGAGCTGTTGCCGTTCGGATGCAAAACATTCGCTCTCCCGAACACGTTTTGCGCGTGTCCCACGAGCAAAGTCTTATCGTCGATTCGCGTCGCTCGAGCCGGCACGATCGTCGATCCGCGTTCGCCGTATTATTCGCTTAATATTATAATTGAACCATCTACCGTCCGGAATTCGAACGAACCGAATCGAAATATTAGGTAAATCGGAAGGTTTCGTCCGTTTTTTTACAAAAAGTATAGCTTTATTCATGAAAGAAAATGAAAAAATACGTTAATCAAAATATTGTCCACCATTAGCGATGACTTTTTCCCATCTTTCGGGCAGCGAGCGAATTCCGCGTCGAAAGTGGTAGTCAGATGGGGCACAGTCTGGTGAATAAGCCGCATGTGGTAGCACTTCCCAGCGAAGTGCTTCTATCATTTCCTTGACAATTTTTGAGACGCGAGGCCGAGCATTGTCATGCAGCAAAATCACCTTACGCTGTCTCGTTTCATATTGTGGTCGTTTTTCGTGCAATGCTCGACTCAAACGGATAATTTGTTGTCGGTAGAGATCTCCTGTGACTGTTTGACCAGTTTTTAGCAGTTTATAGTATACCACACCTTCCTGATCCCACCAAATGCAGAGTAAAGCCTTTTTTCCGTGGATATTCCGCTTTGGCGTCGATGTTGAGGGTTGGCCAGGATCGCAAATGGTTTTTCGACGTTTAGGATTGTCAAAATAAATCCATTTTTCATCCCCAGTGATGAGACGATGGAGAAACCCCTTTCTTTGTTGCCTAGCAAGCAAAATTTCGCAGATGGTTTTCCGCCTTTCAATGTCTCTTGGCTTGAGTTCATCTGGGACCCACTTTCCTTCCTTGTAGACCTTCCCTAAGGCTTTTAAACGGTCGGAAATGACAGATTGAGCACAATTTAACGCTTCTGCAATTTGTTTTTGCGTTTGACATGGATCTTCATCCACCAATGTCTGCAATTCTTCGTCTTCGAATACTCGTGGCCGTCCAGAACGCTCTTTGTCCTCCAAAGAAAAATCACCATTTTTAAAACGTCGAAACCACTCTCTACATGTTTTATCGGAAACAGCATTATCGCCATAAACGTCTACAATCATTCGATGAGCTTCAGCTGCCGTTTTCTTCCAATTGAAACAAAAGACTAACACTTCGCGCAAATGTCGCTTATTCGGCTCAAATTCCGACATCTTCAATGTAGAAAAAAACGAAGTTATTGATGCAAGCGTAAATTGTTGTGTACTGAGTTTTATTAACAGATGTTCAAACTAAAAAGTTAGCCTTACTTTAGAGGTTATAGTTACCCACAGTTCGAGCTACGGCTACTCGACGCTAGATGGACAGAACTTTCCGATTGACCTAATATTATAATTGAACCATCTACCGTCCCGAATTCGAACGAACCGAATCGAAATAGAAATTGATTCGCCGATCGAGTCGGTCGCAGTTAGAGTTCGCGGTACGCGCGAAAATCTATGCAGCTTTTCCGACCAATTACCGCGTATCTAATTTCGCGTTTCAAAATTCTTCCACCGTTTGTACGACATCGAGCGAGAGCCATTAATTTTTGTTGTAAACGCATCGAATCCGCTGTTTAATTGTAATCCTGCGATCGCAATCTCTCCGTTCTCGAGAACACTTGTGAGAAACTTATTCGGATGGAACGATACTCCCGGCGTTTTCCGATAAACTTGTTATACTACAAATATATATACAAGTATCGATACATTCGGATAAAATTTCAACGAGATCGAACGATTAATAACGACGGTACATTAATTTCGAGCTACCTGGAATCCAATAACAGTCGTAATAAACAACGGTTAGCTTAAAATTAATGTATCTTCGTTATTGATTGTTCGATTTCGTTACGATTCGGCTGGAACGTTTTGCAAAAACTCGTGCTCGTCGGTGGTGGCGGGGATCCTTGACCGAAAGGGGGCGGCTCGCGATACTAGAATTTTCAGGGTAAGTTGGGGTTAACTTTCGAGCTGCGGTGACGGAAATCCGGGGAACTATCCTAGCGAGGCTGCAACTTTACATCTTTCGGGCATTATCCCGCTCCGGCAGGACTCGTCCCCTGATCCCGGCCAAGAAGATTTCCACCGTCTTGCCTCCGGCCGACTATAAGAACTACAGAAGCCGGTTCCTTAGGATCACCCAAGTTTTTGCTCGAATCAGCCGATTTGTTTCTTACGACGAGGACTCGTTCGATCGCAATTTATCAGCGTGTCACCGACGTCGATGGAAGCGCCGTATCCGTCGAGGACGAGCGATATCTATCTGTCGGCGACGAGGATCAAACGTTACTCGCGACGAAGCGCACGTTCGCACGCGTTCGATTCACCGTTTCGACTTGTTCGAACGCTTGAATTCTCCGTGCGACGGATCGGATCGTCCGGTCTTCCAAATTCGAATTAATCAACGTTCGACGTTGGCGGATTAAAACAATTAAGGGCTCCGATCCGGGAAAAGGTTCTCGCCCCGAAGAACTCTGGAAATTCTTCGAAAACGTTGATCGATGGAAGGAATCGGGAACGATGATCGATGATTAAAAGCGAACGCGAGCGTCGGTTCGTCGGATCGAAAGTTCGCGTTGGATAGACGATAGAAGTTCGGAGTCGGGCCATTGTGAAATGTTTCTTTTGAAATTTCTCCGAGCGAACGAGACATTTCGGGGAAGCTCGTCGAAGAAAACGGACGAAAGATATTTTTGTATCGTCGAGCTCGTTCAACCGCGAGAAACGGAATTTCTCGACGCGATGCTCTCGCAAAGTTAGGCTCCGTTAGCGGAAGCCACCGACTTCTGTGTAAAAATCTTCGACGTGGCCGCGTAAAGGTTGTTGACAAATTGCATTCTGAAAGTGGCACACGGCCGGGTTTCCGCGTAAGCGACGAACGTCAGAAGCAAGCTACGTCAAAGGGCTAAAACTAACCGCGAACGTCGGGAAAAAGGAGTGTATAGCGTATAGCGCGGAGGAGTATACACAGGGTGTTCCATTTTACATCGTCATTTGAAATATTTCATCTCTGCCGGGCGCATCGGAAAGAAATTACGATACGACGTCCGCGATAACGGAACAGGGGAGCCGCTGCAATATTTAACGCAACGAAAATCTACGGTGTATAAACATTTTAAATCCGCTCGCGGGGTAGCTGTGTATTGATAAATATACTCGGTAAACGAGCACGCGGAAATTGTTAACCTTTGTAACGTTATTTATTACGTATAGCTGGCTCCAACGTTTTCCGGGGATCGATACGCTATTTTTATTCGTTCTTGATCGCGCGGCTGGATATTACCTTGCTCACGATTTTCAGGAAAATTGCATTCGAACCGGGCTCGTATTCCGGAATATTTTCATTTTTAGACGGAGACAAACCTGCGATTTCCACTTTTGCTCCAACGTTCCGTCGGTCTGTAACCTTGCGCGATCGCTCGAAAGCTTTGCGTCGATTTCTATCCGCGCTCGCTTGCGCTTCGAGTTTTCCTTTCGAAGGAACGATTAGCCTCGGTTATCTTTCCTCGAAATTGCGAGGAAACGAGACGGCCGTGTAAAGACACGCCGTTGCGGCGCGTACAAAGGGTTTCCGGGGTGAAACTCGCGCGGAGATTTAACCAAGATCGAGTGGTTCGCAAAAAGTACGTTTCGCGAAAGCCTGGACCGTGGCAGGGGGGAGCGGCTTAATGCTCGGTATTATGTCCGCTGATAGATGCTGGTCGTTAATTTTATAATTTCAAGAACGAGCGTCGGTTACGTGCGAGCCAGTCGATTTTACGGGGTGGCACCGGGAGCGGGAAACCACGCGAGCCGGCCGAGGGAAAATGAAGATGGAACCGGAGAAAGGAAAGGGACGAGAGAAAGGCAAAGAGAGCGGGAGAAATAAAGAAAAAGGGGCGAGTACGTGTGGACGAAGGAGAGTGAGCGGAGGAAGAAAGGTGCGGAAAGTCTGAGGATGATTGGCCGGCAGAGCCACCCCCTGGCGTTGGGTACTAATATAAGAGGCTAGGTGGGATATACTCTTACAAATTGTCTGGTAGCTGTGCCGTTGCCGTTGCCTGCTGCTGATGCTGGTGCTGGCGCTGGTTCTGGTGCTGGCGCTGGTGCTGGTTCTTCGCAGGAGGCCGCACGCAGAGGGGGATTTGTCTCCATTAAAGGGATTGAGGTTTTGTCCGTATTTTACTCCCCGCTCTTTTCTACTGTTTCTCCGTTTCCTCCCGAGCACTATTCTTCCAGCCTTTGAAGTTTTTCCCATCGCTTGTTCATTCATTAAATCTGCTGTGGTGTGCGCCGGACCCGGCTGTTTTAGAAGGTGAGCCGGTTTTTGCGACCGACACGGGACTTTCTCTTGGAAATTTCTAGCCTCGCGCGCTTTGTCCTTTTCTGCACCGCGTGCAAGAAACGACTCGTTCGTTATTGTCCGGGTCGTCGTTCGGCCAAGTCCTTCGAAAGAATACCAATTATTCGCGCGGAGGATCTCTTCGCGTAACATCAACGCGCAGAGAGTACCCCGAAACCTTTGCGCTCGCAAACTTCTCGCCAAACGGAGATCGCGTACCTCTTTGTCCGCGAGGTTGCGTCAACGGATCGGTTACGGCGCCGGACCAACGAATTACGAGCGAAACAACCTTCTTCGCGCCTTATCGCGCGATAATTTATGAACCGTCGAGGACAATTTCGTGGAAACTGGGCCACGGAGGAGAGCTCGGCGAACGGTCCTTGTCTCGATATTACTTTATCGGACAGTTTTCACCAGAAACTGCGGGTAAAGAGTGTTATAGATAAAAGCAAGCGGTCGAGTTGATCTACTGTTTTCACTTTGGAATAGAGACAACCGAGTTTGCACGGGAGAATACCGTCTCCCGGGGGACGCTGTTTACAAGAACGGCACACCATCGTCGCCGCCGCCACCACCACCACCACCACCACCACCACCACCACCGTCGCCGCCATCGTCTCTCTGTCCTCTCCGAACCTTGCATCATCGATTTTTAGCAATTTTCGAGGTCTCTCCGCGAATAATACGATCCATCGCCCGGAAAATCTGCCGGCGGTATTTAATCGGCGAACGTTTTCATCGAGGTCATCGCGGATATTTTAAGAAGCACATTTTCACGGCTAAATATTTATGGAAAGGTATCTTCTCCCGGTCTCGGAAATTTATTCCTCAAATATCCTTCTATCGCACCGGGTACGCGGGCGGGCCGTAAGTTTCGTGCAAATTTGTCTGAGTTACTTCGGATATCTACCGAAATACAGTATCCTCCTTTCCAGCGACGCGACGTCTTTTTTTCCCTCCTTCGTCGCTCGAGAGCTCAAATATTTGCACGATCGATGACGGTCTTGTCATCGTATAATGGCAGAAGGAGCGACATATTTGCATTCTTCTCCGCGTTCTCCGACGGCGCGAGAAAACGAGAAAATAAAATTTAAGGCGCGCGGGAGAAAACGGGGCGTCGATGCGAGACAAACTTGCGCTCGTCTCTCGCGCGACTTTCCAAAATCCGATTTTAAACCGTGCTTTGATCGCCGGCCGGCACGGTTTTGCGACGAGATCGTCTTCTAATTACCGCGGAGCTTCGTTCCGCGCATTCTTCCGCGGCGCGTCTCGGTAATCTGTGCTTTTTCGCGCCGTTTTTGGCACGCTAATTGCCCGAACGAGACGCGCGTAAATAACGCGGCGCTGCTTTCTCGAGGAGAGACAGGTCCAAACAAAAATTGCATCCCGGCGAAACGCGTGGAACACCGTGACGACGCGATCGCGTCCGCAGCCGTTTCCGTGTGCGCGCGGTTTCAACCTCCGATCCCCTGCTAAACGACGAAGACATTTATCAATGAAATTATGAAACTACTACAAGAAGGTGTCTTCGGTTCCACGAGATTACGAGGATCAAGGCCCGTTAGTCGCAACTCCGGGACCAGACTTTAACTGGTTTTAGTCAAAGTGCCGTAATTCCCTGCGACGAAAACGTAACGAGTTCCGGGAAACGGGGACAATCTATCCCTCCGACATTCCCGTTTCTCCCCACCGCGGCCTACGCCGTTGCGACGCCCTTCCACCTTGGCTCCTCCATCGCGGAAACTGCGAAAGTAAAAGTCCGAAATCCTGTACGCAAGTTTAAATTAACGCAGTTCGTTTTACTCGCGTTCCGCGTTCTTATTTCCACGACGGTCTCTCCCGGCCGCTGAGAAGACTGCGGCGGGGTTGTTACGGGGGTGAAACGGCGGCGAGGGGGTACGGCGAGACGGGGGCGGTTCAAGATACGCGTGAAAAAGTGGCCGTCCGGAGGACCGATGCTCTCCGGCCGCGTTTCTCGCCGTGTTTCCCCCGCGAGTGAAAAATACTTTGCCCGGGGTAAACCCCGACAATTAATTTACACGAGATTCACCTCGGCCTTCTTCTATTTACCCGCGGCCGTAACGCGAGCGCGCGACGCGCTACGGTGATATTCGTCCTCTCTATAGATTATAACGCCCGGTGAACTTGATCTTCCTCGTTCCCCCGTTCCTCGCCGGAGAAAGTTAAAAACCAACTTCGAGGTTGTTTCTCGGCGCGCGAACGTCGGCTCGCTCGCACGACCGTGTTACGCCGTCCCCCAACAAACTCGAACGCGTGCGGAAAAGTACGTTGCCGACTTAAACCGATGCAGTTTCCGCGAGAACGTTCGAACCGCGCGATGCGCGAAATTCTCGCTATTTATTTTATAAGCGCGCGAAGACGGCGAACGCGCTTCGCGTCTCTCGGAATTCCTTCGAGTATAACTGGAACAAGATCGCGTTCGCGAATAATTTATAAATCTCTCGAACCTATTTTATTCGTTTTGTTTCTTAACGCTTTATCGTGTTTTTCTTACAAAGAATAACTTCGAGTTTTGAAAGACCGTTTCGAAATTGTCGGTCGGTAGAGGTTGGAGGATCGACGCTAAAAATTATACGTCCTCTCGACGCGACCGATCGAACGCGACGTTGGCGCGGATAAAAGTTTGGCGCGTCCTCCGGTGGAAAATCTTTTAAGTTTGCTCGATCTAGTTGGAAACGATAAAAAGCCGCAGGAATAATTGAAATTCTGTAGCCGGCGAGTCGAAAGAAATTTAATTTCGTTACCGGAGCTGTCCGAAGCAGGCTCGGTGCTGCGGCACAAATCACTATGACAGAATGTTTTCATATAATATGAAAAGCTCGGGGGGATGAGACGCGCCGCGGCCCTTGCGGACTACTCGATCATCCCTCTTAATCCGGGACTAAAGTCTAAAGGAGTAAAGGTAATCAAGATAAACTACTGTCCCGGGAGAATTTGAACTTGCAGCTGGCTGGGAAGACATCGAAGTAATTAATTCGTATCTTTTCCCTCTTGTCGTGTAGACGCGAACTGCGCGAACAAAGTGACCAGAGAGAACGAGAAAGAAAGAGAGAGAAAGAGGGGAGGGAGGGAGAGAGAGAGAGAGAGAGAGAGAGAAAGAGGATGGATGGAGACAGTTATCTTTTCCCTTGGAAAATGAGGCTTATGAAATAGACGTTTCAATTAATGCTGTTCGGGCATTCAGACCGGCCGAGATTAGAATCGGTCCACGACCGCGTAAATTATTCCGATGAAATTAAAAGATATAACGGAGCCAACCCCCTCTCGTCCATCCCGCTCCCTCGCATCCCTCCTCTTTTCCCTTTCCCATCGATGAGACGCCCCATCCCTATCGTATTGAAATACAATTCTTGTATTTCTTGCGCCTGCGAGCTCTTTCAATTATCGGACCGAACTAATGAATTACGATTTCGTTGTTTTATACTTTTTGATTTTCATCTTCCGTTCCCAGGGCTCGCAAATAGATCGTTTCTCTTTTGAAGGCTTGCGCGCGCGCACGCTGGTTCGGTTTGATTGAACCAGAAATTCATCTCGGTTCTACAGTTTTTATCAAGCAAATAGGGGAATCCATGCGCGGCGCGCGTTTCTCTCCGGACTATCGCGGTAAATTACTTGCGTTTCGTTCGTAATATCGTACGCGCTCGAAATACCGCAATGAGGAGGAATTATAAAATATCGTCGGTCGCTCGTTTCGCTCGTTCTTAATCGTCTTCGATTACGGTAATAAACTCTGTCGCTTCGGCTCGGTCTCGCGGTCTCGGTCTCGGTCTCGTTCTCGTTCCCGTTCGCGTTCCGAGATTTTTCATTTTCGCGTGGTGCCTCGCGACCTCGACGCGATAACGTCGTCACAATGCCGTCCGAGTCACGGGAAGAGGATAGAGCAGAGGACCGAGAACGATCGATCCGCGTCGCTGAATATTTATTCCGTGTATTTGTATGGGAGAACGACGTCGATTCCGCCGCATATTTATTCGGACTCGCTTAGGCCGGAATAAACGTCCGCGGAAGTGTCAAAGCGGGGCCGCGCTCAAAGTTAAGCGCTTTATGTTCAAGCGAGGCTAATAGGGATTCTCGCTTAACAACGCTGACAGTAAAGGCGGCGCGCAGCCGTGCTGCGGAACACTTTACCAATTTGTCGCGTGTAGAACTTGCTCGCGCGGTCCCTTCCGTTTAAAGTGGTCACCGAACGCCGGTTCCGCGAGCAAAACCACCCCTGAACGTTCTTACCTTTTTTTACCTTGTAATTGCACCGCCTGCGTCTCGGAATGTTCAATTAACGTTGCGCCCATTACGACGCTACGAATATTCCCGCAAATATTCAAACAATACGTTTACAACGAACGTGTTTCCTTTTTGTTGCAGGTAAGAGAAACGGCCCAACGTTCGAACGCTGCTGCGCTCTGCGCCGTGAGTACGAAACGTCGCCGAACGATCGCGGTATCTTCTCCGCGAGTGCCGTAACTTTGGCTTCGACGAACGACGATTCGTTTTGTCGAAAGAAAAGCGTGACGGCAGAGATCTCTGCGACGCTGTTGGAGAGAACGGCATTTCAAACGAAACGCGACTCGTAATCGACGTTAACGCTGCTTCCGTTGCCACTCGCGGAAACCTTTAGAAGCTCGTCGACCGTGCGTCTATAACTCGTCGCGTGACTCGCGGTCGGTTGAACCGCTCTGCGCCCGTTGCAATTGTCCGATTCGACTAGAAATTACTTCAACTACTTTCCCTTCGGCGGCGGTCTGACCGTAAACGATCGTAACTACTGTTTTTAGCGATAAGTCTTCGAAAAAACGCCGACCAGCGATCGTGTCGTGCGCGATGAAACACGCGGTAGCTCTCGCCGATAACGGTAATCCTTTCTCGACGACCCGTGCGCGGTGTGCGGAAAGTTTTACACGTTTTCGCGGAGAAATATTTTCCTCTTCTTTCGAACCAACTGGAAGAAATCCGAGTACCGCTTTCTTCCTCTTTCGTACCGTTGACCCCTTGCGCTCGAGGGTTAAATTCGCAATGGTTTCCGAAACGCGAAGCTATTTGAAATCCGGAAAACGATCGAGCGCAAAAGATGGTCGCGCGAAAGGTCTCGAGGCAAGGATCGTCCGAGTTCTCGCAGGAGACGGAGCGTCGAGAGAAGAGTTAAAGAGCTCGGCGGATGAGAAGAATGGAACGCTAAACGGTGCTCGGAAATTCGTAGCGGCGGTGGCCGTTCTGCAAGAATATTTATATTCTTGGCACCTAGCTCTCGTAAATCCCTGGCCAGCAATTAAGGCTAGCCAGCCTACGGGTCTCGTTTCGTCCGATCTCGTCTCTTCCATCCAGTTCGCAGCCTTGTAACTCTCGCCGGTCGTTAACGCGGACTATCATCGCACAGAGTGCCGCTAACTGGCAACGTGTTCTTCCTCCGTCTTTCTCCGGTGCGTTGCACCGTGCACCGTGCACCCTCGACGAGCAACCCCTGGCTGGCCTCCCTCGAAAGCAACCGACTACTCGTTAACTCCCGCTCATCGCCGCAAAATGTTACCGCATTATCCTTCCGCGTTCCCACCGGACGGAATATTTCGACTCGTTGGATCCCCTGGTGCCGAATCTTGGCATCGATCGTTCCCGATTGTACGCGATCGCTCCAAGAAGCGGCACGGTCGAGCTGCTCGCGAGCTGCTCGGAAGAATCAACGAGCGAACGATGCTTCGGGGGTTTCTTCGCTCGCCCGATCGCTTCGTTAACTTTTTAACATCGAGGGGTCCACACGCGTTTTCCTCCGAAGTCTAAACGCTGCGTTTTTCGTGTCGCATTCGCTTCGAGAAGAGGAAGACATAGTTGCTCGCTGTTGCTTCGGCGTAGACACGGTTGAACGTTCGGATCGGGGCGGATCCGGCATCGCGCGATGAAAATACCAAAGCCCAGAGTCTCGACAAGGTTTTCCGACAGATTCCAGTCGAACCGATGGAATAGCGAGCTTTCCGAGTACCTCGCAACGACGCTCGGAAGGTATCGAATCGACGCGCTCGAAAGTTTGCAGTAGAATTTTGAACCAGATGCAGACGCGGATGAAAGATTTGGCAAGCGGAGGGTCGTAACGGAGAACGCGCGTTCTCGGAGGGGTTTCGTTCGATTATTTTTCCACGGGATGTTGGTAAACGCGAGCAACCTGTGGCCCAAGATTCGTTCGAGCAGCTGTTCGATATTACCGGGCGGTTACTCGGGCAAGATGGCTTCATTCTACTCATTAACCCGGGTCGTTTGCGCGGAATGTTTCCTCGCGAGCATCCGCCCCCGGGACGGCCTGTACTCGGTTCCGTACTCTGTACACACTTGCGTGGAGCGACGTAAGATTTGTCACGTACGCTGCGACGCCAAGTTTCGAGCAAGTTTTGCCCGGTGGTTTATACCTTCCTGTAATTTGCCGCGTAGCCCAGCGCAGCCGCTGCGTCTTTATGCCGCCGGTCGGGTCAACTGCTCCCTCGTTAACTTGCCACGTGCTAGTAAAATCTCGTCAAATTACCCTTTCGTGTGGCGCAGCTCCGCGCGCGCCGCTTTTCTCTCTCTCTCTCTCTCTCTTTCTCTCTTTCTCTCTCTCTCTCTTGCCGTTTCCCTTGCGCGTGCTGGCTGGCGGGGCTGGATTCGCCAGCTGCGCCAAAAATAAATCATTTCTCGCTACGGCGACGGCTGTTGTGTCGTGGGCTCCCCGGAAAAACGACGCTCCCAGACACGGGATATCAGCCGAATAAACCGCATTCCCCCGAGTTTCGTTTCGCTCTTTTATGGAGACGTTACTCCCGCCGAATACGGCCTGTTCGCGCGGTAACAGCTCGCCGACTTGTATCCGCTACTTGTCGGCTTCTCTTTTCCATCCGATGCGCCGATCCCACCAGAAAATTACCGATTTCCGGCTCGTCGTTGTTCCTCCAGAGTCGCGGCCGCCGAGCGACATTTCGCAATGTTTCGCCAGCCAACGATCGGCTCGTTCGACGAGCTCCGAATTTCGATGAAACCGCACCGACGACGTAATTTTCGGCTGGTCGTTTGGCACGGCCGTTGCGAACCCTTCTCCATCTTCCGTATTAATTGCACCGATTTCCGCGAAGCCATTTCTTCGCTCTCTTATCGCGGTAAGTTCGTTTTAAAGCGAGACGAAGAGCCAGGATTAGCTCTTAATTTTTCTTTCAAAGTGTTCGTCTTCCTAACCCGGACGGACGAACTAGGCGCGAACGACGGTTGACCCCGACGGGTTGACGCGTCGGGCAATCACCGTTTTCGGAAACAATAAAAGTCGATGGCGAGCGCGATGCGCAAACATAGTCTATTATTCTTCGTTCGCCCGCCTATCTTTCCGCAGTTGAAAGTTAATCTGCGCGGTTAGCGGCGAGATCTAATCCGGCGAAGGTAACTATCGCGGCAGGATAAACACTGCAACGCTATACCGGTTTATAGTTTACCCTTTCGAGGTCGCTGCGCTCGCAGGGAGGGAGAGAACGCGGGACGGAGAGAGGGAGACAGGGAGAACGGGGATGGATAGAGAGGCAGAGCAAACGGTGGAAAAATGACGGGGGTGGAAAAGAGCAGGACTAGGAGAATTTTCAAGCACGACGTCGCTATTACATCGGATCAGAGAGGAATATTTCATCCGACGCCGTTGATTCGACGAAAACGAGAGAGAGAGAGAAAGAGAGGGGGGAGAGAGACGCGCAAACCACCCTTTCTCCGGGCCTGCCTCGGTCTGCCCTCCCTCCCCTGATCCTCCTCTGCCTTCCCCCGCCCTCCTTTGCCCTGCTACGGATTATTAACGGGCAATTTGCCGCGTCTGCTGCTGACTGTATTGTCTCTCTATTCTCCGGCCCTCCACTGGTTTGATGGTAAGCTGTCTCCTCTTTCCACCTCTCTCTCTCTCTCTCTCTCCCTCTTCGCTCTCCCTTTCTCTCCCTCTCTCTCTTTCTCTCATTTTCTCTATCGTTTCTCTATCGTTCTTCTTTTCGTTTCCACCGAAGGTATTCGGATCGTCTGGTTTCCTTCTATTTCCCAAACCGTGTCTTCGCCACCCTCGCCTTCTTCTCCCCGTCACTTTTCTCGAATCTATCCCCTTCGTTCGGTCTAACCACCTCCGCCCCACCCAACCCCTCTTCCTTTTACACGACCCGTGTCGAATCCTTCCAAGTTCGTTAAGGAAAGCACAAGTGGGCGGACTCCGTTACTTAAAACCTCGCTGTTCGAAGACCTTTTCCCGACGAGAGCCTCTTGGCCCTCCCACGACCGGTCGGAGAACCGGAACGCTGTCCGATGTCCTGCGTGCGACGACTACGAGCGAGCAAAAATAGGGGGAACGAACGAATCGAGACCGAGTCGACCGGCGAACGAGAAGTCTCGAACCGGAAGGCTCCTCGAAACTGGTGGCGTTACGCGTCGAATCCAACGGTTTCTCGATCGATCTCGTGGTTCGATTCGAAACGCGTCGTGGTACGCGGGATGTCGGGAAGGGTTCGAGTCATCGTTTTACAGCTGTCGAGTTCGTTTGTAAAACACAAGCGCTCGAAAGGAGCGATGCCAGCGATACCGGCGTTTCCGGCGCCAACGAGTCGCGCCGATGAATTTTTATCTCGAGAACCGGCTCGTCCGATTCTTTTCGCGTTCGAATCGACGAGGATCGATCCGCCGCATGAATTTTATTTTACCTTGTAAAATGAATTTCTTCGCCTCGCAACGTTACGCGCTACGGGAAAGGTTCGATTCGCAGCGACGATTGAGAGACCCCGGTCCACGGTTGGGAACACGGGGGTAGATTTTATTGGTCGAACCGACGCGTTAATTGTCCCGAGGGAATGGTAAAATTCCTGAGGCGGCGCGGAGGCTGACACCGGCCGGAGTATTTACGACATATTTGCCCGGTAATATCGGGCCTAGGAACCTTCGGTGATACACGTGTGCATGGTAAGCCTGAGAAAAGCGAAGAGCCAGCGCCCCGGCACTAGCCGTGCTTCCAGCTGCAGCGAGTAAGCCAGTTAGGCGGGGTATTTAGGAGGGAATTTGGTGGTCCTGAAGTTGTACATTATACCGTCTACCCCGGGCTCGCGGTTATACAGGTCGGCCGTGAACCCCAAATCCAGCGTCTCCCCTGGGCTGGAATTTGTGGCTCGGTAAATTTAATAAGTCGACAACCACCGCTGTCCTGCAATTCCCACGGGCTCGCTGTGTCTTTAATAATTTTCTTCCGTCAGGAATTTGTTGCGGGACCCCGGGACGTTTTTAATCGTCACCGGAATCGTAAACCAGAAGCGCATTCCTTCCGCGAGAACAAACACCGCGCGATCAACCCCTAGCGCCAACGTTTACTTTGCCAATACAGCTTTTCGAATCGCTTTGGCGTTCGCGACCCCCTACGGAGAACGGAAAATTCGCATTCACGCGACTACGATTGTTTCGTAACGCCGTTTAAAAGAGCAAACGTCGACCAGCGGCGCGTCGCTTCCGGTCGTTGCACGGCCGTGTCGACGCTGTCGAAAAGTCAGTCGGACCTGCCCGTAAATTTCGAGACGAAGTTTCTCTTTGAATTTTTGATTCCCCGCGCGTCTCTCGTTTGCGGCGACGACCACCGTGTTCGCCTATTCGTCTACATATTTCATGGCAGCGTCCGCAAGGCCAACGACGGGATAAAAACGGCGGCGACGAACGACGGTGTTCGGATCGGGAAACGTTACGACGGTTTCGTTTTCGCTGAAAAGTCAGCCGCGACCGGTCGTTATCATTCCCCGACGATTAACCTTCTTTTTAGCAGCACCGAGAAACGTTTCTAAATAATTCATCGATCCGGAGCACCGTGCGGCGCGACGAGGGGTCAAACGTTTACAGTGTTCGCGAAGGGGCGGCCCCCGAGAGCCAAATACCAGCAGACCATTCTACAAAGTAAACAAGATGGGACCCGCCACGGCTTATCCTCGTCTGAATGCAACAAGCTATTTTCCTTGTGCTCGGCCGCGTCGCCGAGCCGGATTGCTCCGGACCCTGGACAAGGCGAGACGATGTCGTTGTCTACGATCCTTCCCGTCTTCGAACCTGACACCGTGAAAACGATTCTCTGAAGCGCCTTTCACGCGGGAGTCATTTGTTTCTAGACAGAGAGAGAGAGAGAGAGAGAGCAAACTCCGGATCATTTCGAAAACGAAGATAAATCTCCAAGCTGCTTCGACGTTGAATAACCAACCGGTGCTCGCCAGGGCAGATCGAACGCAACGGAAACATCTCATCGAAAATAATCTGTATTCGAATAATTTAAAAACCTCCACGCGCAATTTTCAACTTGTTCAAACGATTAAAGGAAGCAGGAACTTTTTCCATGGCTTCCTTCGTTTCTTTCTTCTTCTTCTCTCTTTCGTTTACTTCTTGGCATCGCAAGACTGTTTATTATTTTTCTCTTAGTTCTCGCAACTTTGCTCCGAGGGCTTCTATGCGTCGGAAAAATGGTCTCTACAGCGATCTGTCGCTGTAAATTCTCCGAGGTCTGTTCTAATATTGGGATCGTGCAATCGCGAGCTGCTCGTTCGAAAGTATTTTCGGTAAATTGTTGGACGTTTCTACGCGCGTTCCAGTTAACCCGAAATGTTTTTCGAACGTTTTAGGACCGCGAAAATGTTCCAACCCGGTTTCGTATTAGAATGTTAACCCTTTGCACTCGAATGGCGACTCTGAGGCGCCAGTAAAAACTGTCACATCACGGTTTAGAAGAATTTTTACATTGCTATGCTTGTATCTAAGAGATTTGTAAAAATGTAACTGTTGCAAGGACGAGTAATAGTAAAAATATTCATACGCACAAGATTAGATAAATTAAATATGAAAATATGCTAGCTCAGAGAAGATGCCTAGGGTTAACCCTTTGCACTCGAATGGCGCCTCTAAGACGACGCTGAAACTTACCATGCTATTATTTAAACAAATCTTACGTAGGTAGGTTTGCAGTTCTGAAATCGAGAAAAATGTTAATATTCTAAGTACGAGTCATAGTAATTAATTTTGTATGAACGAAAGGAAATGAACTGTGTACAGTGGACCAATTATAGGTAAAAATATTGTTTCGATTTTGGAGTAAAATTGCTTCGTGTGCAAAGGGTTAAATGTAAAAATGAATTTCGGAGGACAAAACGATCGGCCTATGGCGGATCGTTTTGCTGGTCCGGCCATTTTATCGCGAGGCGAACGAACGCGAGCGGGAAGCGAAGAAATAGAACGTTTTCGGGAAAGAAGGATACGGAAAGAGGCGGCCGAGCTATTTCACGACTCGAAACGCCCGTGTTGGAAAATTCCATGCATACGCGAGCATCGCGAAAACAACTGGCTTTGTAATAATGTGAGCCGGTTGCGTTCCTCTGTAAAATTGCGTTTAATATCCGCCGATTCCCGCGATCCGCGCGAGCAGAATCCGAACAGGATCGAGCACCGCGGTTATTCGAACCGGCTTTGTCTCGTCTTCTCGCAGTGTTCGAATTCTCGTGGAGAGCCGACGGAAAATTAATAACTGCTAAACTAATCCGTTTTCGAGCAAATATCCCTGATACGGTTTTAAATAAACTCGGAAAGCCCGTCGATCGATGAAAGAAAAAATGCTGCGTTTCTAAAATAAACCGGAGCGATCCTGATATTTTTATTTAGCAAATTTCTTTTTGCTCGTTTCTTTCATTCCATTACGTTTGGGGAATTTTTGTTACGGTTCGAGCAGAGGCAATGAAATCAACTGGCACTTAAAGTACACTTCCAGAGTTGGTAAAACATCGGCGAGGTGGGTCGTGCTACTATTTTTAAAGCCCGAATCAAAGCTAATAACAGTCTTTGATACGATAAATCAGGACCGACCGTTGATATTTAAATAAAGATCTCGTAGGATTCGAACGGTCTATTAGTTCCAAGTTAATCCATTAAACAGCCGGAAATATATCGAATGTTACATTGGACTTTGCGCTTCTGTTTCAGCAATGAATTAGCATGTTTATTAAAAATTCTGCGATAAAAATGCTTGGTCGCATTACCGGTTGTTCGCGATAAAAATATTTCCAGATTTGGTATTTGAAAAGTTGGGCTGTCCAGCATTGTTTCGAACAGTGCGCGTTCGTTCGACGGTGAAACGCGATCTCAAAGAACTTTGGAAAAAGTATGGGAGCAACGTTAATAAAGCGGAACCGTGTGATCCCTTTCTATAATATTCTGGCCACTCTGTAGTACGTGTTGCACAAATGACTTCGCGGAAGCTATGTGGATGGGTATATTAAATTCTTCCCCGTCCGCTGTATTCGCCGCGCCTTTATCTAACAGATTTTTATTAAATCTGGAGCTCGTGTAGCTGTCCCAGGGACGAGCGGTTCTGAAAATAATGCAACTACTAGAAGCGGCCGTGTGCGCGCGCGATGCAATTTGGAATTTGTTTTATCAGACCGAGTTCCAACGCAAAACAATTACTACCGTAAACGGTGAAAGCGTTTAACGCGCCGATGAACCCGCGGGCTCCGACTTTGTCAGAATTTAAACATTCATTTTTTATATGCTTATGCGATTTTGCAGCGTTCCTGGTCGCTATGCGGTCGGCCATCTTTTAAACGATCAATCCGGTCGAGACTGACCGTCGTTCGATATCCGTTTGTATGCGGTACAAATTTATCTGCATGCGAAACACAGTTTTCGTTTCAGCAAATTCGTTCGCGTTTTATAAATCTCCAAACTCGCAACTGTTGCGTAAGAAAGCAGGTCCGATGTCAGGTGCGCAAAGTAAAAACGATTGCATGGAATAAAAATGTTCTAAGTTAAAAGAAGCATCTGAAATATGCGATTAACCCTTTGCACTCGAAGCGTTCCTACTCCAAAATCGAAACAATATTTTTATCCATAATAGCTCCATTGTAGATAATTCATACGAAATTAATTACTATGGCTCGTACTTAGAACATTAACATTTTTATCGATTTCTCAACTGCAAACCTAGCGATGTAAAAGTTGTTTAAATAATAGTATGGCAAGTTTTAGTGTCGCCTTAGAGGAGCCATTCGAGTGCGAAGGGTTAAACGTTTTCTTTCTACGGGAACAGTGTGTTCGCGAACATGATCGTTAACGGATAATTTGATTAAGAAGGCAAATGTTTTGCTTTTCGCTAAAGCATCTTACGCGATTAAAACGATAAGTTCGAGTTGGAATTTGAACGGTCGACGAAGAGGCGGAGGGGCGAGGTGGTCGACGGATCAAATAATTCGGATTCGGAGGGTTTACGAATACTATTGTAATTCTGGAGGATCGAACGCGCGACTGGAAACGGGGCTGAAATCAAAGCAGCGGTCGGCTGCGCCTGTTAACGCGGATCAGAACTTCGGGTTAACGTAATGCCTCGTAACGATCACTGGCATCAGATGTATCCAACGACGGTAAATGAAACACGAAACGATAAATCATACCCGGCGCATACTGCGGTTATGTTTTTCGATCTCCATGCAGATGGGTTGTAAACGTTCCATTAATCGCGATCGCACGGCTTTAATAACGATGGCGCGTGCGCACGCCTCTCTGCACCGTGAAACACCGCGATGCTTTATTGGGCGCAATTAGCGTGGCCCGTTCGTATTAAAAATTAGAACCTGCGATAGAACAACGAACAGCGGAACTCGTTCGATTCGAAATTCGCACGCGAGCGAATCGAAAGCAGGGTTTTAGAATATTTCGAAAGTCGCGCGGCTGATTCGCATCGAACGCTGGATCCTGCGACGGAGAAAACTCTTTAAGATTTTATCGATTCGAATATTTTGTCGTTTTGAACGAACATGAGTGCGCGGTGGGTTCGGCGTCGGGTCGACGGTCCTCTTCGAATATATTTTCCCGTGGAACGCTTGCGGACAGACTCGAAAAAATCCGTGGCAAATAGTTGCAGACTTTCGAACAATTTTAGTCGTAAAGCAACAAGTTCTCTCGACGTGATTTTTCACAGCAGAGTCATTGAAAACTCCGTTAATAGGCTTCCGGCATTTAAAGCGCTAAAATTCCGAAGTGCATGTAAAAGCGACACTAAAGTTACACAGCGTTCGACAGCCATGAAATTCATTTTTATTTATCCCGTGAAACGGGCTGCTCGGGTACTTCGAAATTGTAACAAGAGCCTCGGAACAGGGAAATTGCTGACGCGCAACGAGGTATTTTCGCCGCGAATCGATTTCCGGGTTTGCCAAAGTGCGCGCTCTTTTCGAGAAACGGGTTATCGCGTGCAGTCGCGATCCGTACGAATCCGGTAATTGAATGAGTACGCTACTCGAAGGAGTTGCGTAGTTCGCGGCAGCCTCGAGGGTTTTCACCCTTTTGCTTCGCAAAGGAACCACGAGGAGAGAAGGAGTCGGGAGTCGGGACTCGGGAGTCAGGAGTCAGAAGGCACGAGGCACGACCGAGGGGCTCGCGAAGAATGGATTCGAGGGTTCTGCTGAAAATGGGATGGAGGATGTTCGTCTGGTTTTTCAAAGTGTACTTCTTCGCCCCACGCTTGTTTGTTCTCGCTGTGCCGGCTCACGAGATCGCTTGCCGCGTTTTCGGCGTCGTTCGATCTTTGACTACGGTGATACAGGAAACGGGGGATTCGCGACCCGGCGTTCGCCCCTCGAAATATCTCGCGGAAGTAGGTTAAAGCGTATCATTCTTCCCGGGATTCGTGGTTTTCCGCC